>MU224422.1:8478889-8532406 GCA_018584345.1 Thuja plicata
AGCTCTTTTTGAGGGGAAAATGTATAGTTCTCAGAGAAATCTACAATTGAAAGAATACAACCAGGTGGAAAACAATCTTTGGAATCACAAAACTGTTTAGCTTGCCATCGTGCACCATGAAAATGCTGGATATGTGGATAAATTAGAGTACGAAATCTGGTCATAAACTCAAGGTAGGGCAATTCACTCTCATTCAATTCAAATTTTTTGGATTCATCTCCGCTCTTTGTTCGATATGTCTCATATTCAAATCTTTTCCACAAAACTGGTGTTGAAACATTAATATTTTCAATTTGCGATGGAAATTTATGCAAATCTCCACAATCACTGCATGCATTCTTTATACACTGTACTTTGAACTCATCTGAATCTTCGAATTTATCACATAAAATAGACTTCACAAATTGTGTCGTACTTCTAGGGATGACCATATTTGAATCAAGAACTACTATAAATTTTTTATATGATTGCAAATATAGATGAAACTCAACATGATTTAGACAACAACAAGTTTCATGAACCTTATTTATGCATACAAAGCAAGGGCGCAATCTCTCAAACATTCTTTGACATATTTTCACATTTGAAAATTCTTTCTTGAATGCTTCAAATAATTCACTTTGTGTTGTATCTATAAAATGTTTTGGATGTGCAGTTTTCATACCAGTCTCTTCATCTTTCATTTGTATTGTATCCCTTCTATTAGAAGAAACACAAGAGTGAGCGGTCCAATATTTAATGACCTATTTTTTTGCATGTTCAGAAATTTTGTCTTTTTGAGGAAGCCTACAAATATATACCCAATTTTTTCAATGTTTTCATCGAACATATTTCTCTTCCTAATATATCTTTGAATAGTTCTTGTAGATACATTTAGTAAATCAGAAATTGCATGTACTTTTTTTCTCTGTGTCAACCTCCTACAAGATAAAGTAGTCAATATTGCTCTACGTGCAGCACTTAAATCAACTCCTCAACTTGAGTTATTAATTTTGTTCAATGCATCTTGCAAATTTTGAACTATTGTTCGATTTACATTTTCTCCTGAGTTTTTCTTATTGTCAACACCCAACAACTCCAAAACAGGAGTCATTTGATTTTTCCTAAATAACCTAACAAATAATTGAGCTCTTGCAACCATACTTTTATTTTCAAAATATTCATCCCAAATTTTTTTACAATGATTTTTAATTGTACTTTCAGATAACATTTATTCAGATGGAATTTGACTAAAAAATGAATCCTCATTCATCTCCATCAAATTGCCCATGCCAAAAGATCTATTTTCAGCTCTAGAACTACCAATTTTTTCCCCTGTTATATCAATAGGTTCTTCCTGAACTTCAACAGGTTGATCTTGATTATGTTTTGTCTGATACATTTTTTCATCCTTTGTTCGATCATATTTTCTTAATCTATTCCTTTTATTCCCCATTGCAAAAACTGTTCAAATTGAAAAATATAAAACAATCACTTAATTGAAAAAACTCACACATTTCTATAAAAGTTTACACTCATAAGCAAATAAAATATATACACATTTATCATTCAAAAAATCACAACAATCTAATCTTGCAAAATTTCTCAAGGACAATGAAAAAATTATAATTACTCCAAAATAATTGCATAAAAAATATTCAAACCCTACCTTAAACCACCACTCGACAGAAACCATGTAAAGAACAATCCAACAACCCTGAAATTTTCCAAAGCTTTCACAATCCTCGAATTCAATCTCAGAGCCAAAATCTATAAACCTGTATATCAAATACTAGCCAAAATCCTCTTAATAAAGAAAACTGAATAAATTTTTCAATGCATGCAACACCATAAACAGGTAAACTGCCCTGTGAAAAATAGAAAAAAAATCAGTTAACTTGAAAAACACTAAATCAAAACTTGACATGCAAAACAAAAAAAAAATTAAAAAAATCAATAAATTCAAAAAATTATAAAAAAACACTTAATTCAAAGTAAAAACCACTTAAATCTTCCAAATAAAATTATAAAACTTTAAAACTATTAAAACTATTAAACTATAAAACTATTAAAAATCTATAAAAAAAATTGATTTTTTTAAAAACTATAAAAACTATAAAACTATTAAAAATCTATAAAAAAATCAATTTTATTTAAAAAATCGGGCATTGTGAAAATTCAAATTTTAGGGGTTGACCATGCATGCGACCGTGTTTGGTCTCCTAACGCCTCTGGCCATACTTGGTCCGGCCAGACCCCTTTCGGCCGGACCTACATGGAATCCTATTTGGTAGCCAAGTCAAAAAAAATGGGTGACTTTCTCAAGTTCTCCCTTCTGGACCTGAATTCTCTGTCCAAATTTACCTTTCTGTAAAATCTAAAAATACCCTTTTGTAGAGCTCGTAGTCAAGATTATGGTCATGTAATTTTTATCATGTTTTGGTTTCATATAATATATTATAAGTTGAAAATACTTCAAGTACATATTTTAACATTTAAGAACACACTCATTCAAAAAATATTAAAAAAAAGAAATCATGTCAGAAAAATTAAAACTTTATATTTAACACTAGAGGAGAGAGTCCTCTTCAATAATATGTAATTTTTTTTTTACTGGTGTAGATTTGATAGGGAAAATTGAACGCAAACTAAAATTTGTTAATTTCAGGTAACACCGACTTTGGATAGTTATAATAGACAAAATATATAACGAAATCCAATCTTTATTTTTTTATGCATTAGCTATACATGTCATCTAAAACATATTATGGAATTAGAGGAAAAAAATATTATTTACATATAGTTTTTTAACGCGGACTAGACCCTAGATTTTTCAGCATATTTAAGGAATAAAAAAATGGACTTCAAAAATTAAAAAACTATGTCAATTTTTTTTCAAAATTTTTAAAAAAAATTATAAGCCTAAAATCATCAAATTTTACACATTTCATTAGTTTACATCATCTTCAAATTCTAAACACAAATGCCACTTTTATATTGTTAAAGTTTAAAAATTTGAATGTTGTCGTCCTTTTCCTTTATAAAAGTGTGACACAGGTTTGTACTTTTACCCAGTCTACATCTTTTCAACTTTAAATAAATATTGCATTGTGTCAAATATTTCTCTCCTCTATGACACTTTCATTTTCTATTCAATTCTTAACCGCCATTTTCTACTTGTATAGTTAATACACTCATTACCAAAAAAATAGATTCTTTGGTCTTTTTCTACTGGGTATAGTTAATACAGTTCAGACAAAAATTATTGGATTCTTCACTTCTTTTTCTACATTCTATAATTCTAATTGTCATATGGAAAACACTGAATTTTTTATTTCTATTTTTGCTTTTATAGTTATCTAGGGGAGTGAGTAATTTACAAGCGAGTGTCTTGAAACAGACAAATATGGCTTCAACATATTCAGCGCCAAGGATCTTGAAATGGAAAAATGCTTTCATTATGTTTTCCAACTCCATTGTAGCATTAAGTAGCATGCAATGTCTAAAATATATACATAAAAGGATGCAAAATACATGGAAGAAGTCCACCAAGATGAAGTATTAACACTTCAGATACAGAAGGAATATGCTGGAAAAGTCAATGTTACGTAATTGTTATTAATTTACTTTAGTTTTATAATTTGATTTTTGATATAGACATCCTTATGTGATGATGATGTCAGAAGGAATATGCTGGAAAAGTCAATGTTACGTAATTGTTATTAATTTACTTTAGTTTTATAATTTGATTTTTGATATAGACATCCTTATGTGATGATGATGTTTGAGACTATTGATGTATTACACATGTTAAGTTTATTTATTACACATGTTAAGGATATCAAGTAGTTGTGAGAAAGGTACAAGGAAACATAAGGGCAGTCAATGTTGGTGAGTAAGACTACATATAAAATATTGTCTTATGAAGGTTGGGAAGAGGAGGATGATGATGATGATTTTGCTTCGGGGAAATTCATACCATCATAAACAAGGTAGATAAAGATAAATTATTTTTTAGATGTTTTCTATTGGCAAGGCTATAAAATTTCATAACTACTCCACATTTCTTTTAGGTTACAGGAGGGAGAATTTGATTCCGCATATCATTAGTCACCAATACATTGATCCTGATTAGATATTTACTTATAACAAAACTTTCTATTTAAATGAGGGAATGTAAATATATATCTCCTTATATTTAATTGATTATGAAGTATTTGTTTTTCAATCTCTTCAAGAATACATCAATTATTTTTCTTATGTGCTTTGAGAAGGGTGTGTAGATGAGACTGATTACTAAATAATTATATTTTACAGCTTTTGAGTCTGATGGATCAAATGAAACCAGAAATTTCAAACGACGTAGTTTCAATGGGGAATGGCTTAATAACTATTTATAGAGGAAGAAGAGTATCTATACAAGTTGTAGATGGGATACATCTAAGAAGAATTATTCACTGTATTGAGATTGCCTTGTCTGCTTTTCGACATATTTGTGCATGTTACCATAATTTTTTTTAATTAAATAGTCTGAAAAGTGCATTACATAATCATAAGATAGATTAGGCCCTACTCCATAGCCAGATGTTGCGCATGATAGAAATGAAGTTTGTTAAAAAAAAAAAAAAATTGGAAGGGACAAAGCCAAACGCCATCACGATTTTTAAGTGTGTTTAATGTATGCACTAAGATGAGCGCTGAAACAAAATACAACCTTTGTCCATGTGCATATTGGTATTGATTTTTGGAATCTGCATCCACTACAACATTTGCTTCTATCTTCTGTAAGGGTAGATCTGAACCAACTAAATTCTTAGAATACACATAAACATATTAAACCGTTTTTGCCCCATGGTGATTGTGAAACTTCATAGTTTCCTTTCATATTTCACAGGTAAAAAACATATGAAATATTTACACTCTAATACCAATTGAGAGAGCAATAGAGAATATGTAAACCAGGACCGCTATGAAAATATAAAATGTACAATATTTTATTATTTTCTTATATCTAAAACATTGCTTATGCATTGGCTATTATAGCCTTACAAATCCCATGAACAACATCCTACGAGAATAACTACACAAACTAACTCTTTGCTTTATTTATTTCTCATGCTAAACTAACTTATTTATTTATTAACATAAATAATTAACTTAAATCTAAACTTAACTAATGTAATACTTTAACAAACATGGTAGGAAATGACTTATGGATATAGAAAATTATGACTTTTTGAGTAATTGCATAAGGTTTCTAAAGGTTTAAAAATCAATTTATCAACATTTTCAAACTTGTTTGAAGTATTATTAAATTTAGTAATCGGGCATACTAATGAATAAGTTTTTTTTGTATAATATAATGGTCACTCTATTTTAAACTTAGCAACGTCCTTGAGTATGCTCTTTCCTATAATTCTTAAATGAAAATTATTGACAAGATTTTCTTGAGCACTTTATCTTTCCAGAAATCCTAATATGAAATCCATAGTAATGTTTGTTTTTTACTACGGTAAAAGAAGGTTTTGAAGGGACCTGAAACCCTTTAACAAAAGAGAATAACACACACACACACACACACACACACACACACACACACACACATAGACACACACACACACACACACACACCATTGAACGATCCTCAACAAGACATGCCAAAACCAAAAAAGGATACCCTGAAGAAAGATAGGGAAACTGGTAGCCAAAAGATAGGAAATAGACAACCTAAAGCAAACGGAACAGGAAAAAAAAGCACACCATGGAATAGATTAAGCAAGGTTCTTGACAACCTCAAAAACCTCTACCTCTAGCTTAGTCATATCCAGTGCAGCCTTTTTCTAGTCCTTGATCTCCATACGAGGATTCTCAGCTTTTCTTTTAAGATTACCCTTGATCCGCTTGCTAGGTCCATAAGAATCTTGGCCTTTCTCTAGATTAAGCTCAATAACCAACTTCTCTTTATGCTCTTTGTCCAGAGTCTCCACCATCCAATTCATTATTGTTGGTGTATTTTTCATGCTCTTGTGGCTCTGATTCATGACACTTTGAAGGATATCTTCCACACTATTTACCTTCTCATCCAATTGAGAAATTATATTATCATATTCCTTTTTAATTTTCTGAAGGTTAAGTTGATGCAAAGATTGAGATTGTAATGGTTAATAAGGTTGCTATGGATGGATTACCCTTAGGCCTCAGACACTCAAAAGTCAACAAATGAACCAAAAACTCTCCCTATGGCCAAGGATGAAGTTTTTGGTGCTCTTGTGTTGTTTATAACAAGGATTTATTAGTCATATGGTTTGCAACCCCACCCAACACTCACATCTTACAAAACACTCATATTAGGCCTAGGCTCCTTGTAGCACAACACCAACCTAATTTGATACGTAACTCCCAATTTCTCTGAACAACTCCTTGAAGTAGATACCTTTTGAGATACCCATTATCCCCTTACAAAACATACCAAAATATTTTCTATTATTTCTTTGGACCAACTGTCCCAAAAATTGACTATACTCTATTTGAAAAAGGGCTAAACAAATGCATTTACAAAGCAAGTATACCAAGATATTACCTCCAAACTCCAAGACTCTCAACAGTATTCACAAATGACCCTAATGCAAGGAATCTTCAACCAATTTGATCGACAGACCCTTGAAAACATGAAACCCCCAATTTGGTTTCAAACAACCCTTAATTCTTAGGCTTTCTAAATGTCCCACTTCTCAATGCTTCTACCACAAACTAATTATTGATTCACCATGTAATATACATTGTAAGAAAACCCACAAAATTGGATATGGCCCTCCTTAAGATAGATTGCTTGTTGTTGTTCCAATCCAAGCATTTCCAACCCCTTTCAACACATAAACTTGGTGATGACCTTCTCAGTTCTACTCATTTGCAAAATATTATGATAGGATAATAATATAAATTTAATTTAGGCAGCATTACATGAGAAAAATTCATGACATCCATGAAATGATCTTTCTACATTAATATTTGGTCAAACTGTTATTGAAAAATAGTGACTTATTAGGATTGTCAATACAAAATTGTATAAATCTGATACAAAAACTTCTTCACAAAATTTAAACTTGTATTAAATAAAAATATGGATGTATTCAAGGCATTATAAACACAATAAAACTCCTATGAATTCAGATCATGCAATAGAAACATTAATAAATTGTAAAATTATGAGTTTTATTTTGCAAATATGAATAATAGTTTGTACAATTGACATCTATCTGTCCTAGAACTGTGATATTCCTTCTTATAGATTTCATAAAAACTCCCCCAACCGATTTGGATTGGTTACATGGATTTTTAAGCCATTAAAATCCTTAAAACCTTTTTCCCATGAATTTCTAACTAACCGTTAGTTTTTGAAAATTTGAATTTCAAAACTTGGAAAAATGACCTATTTTCATTTAGATTTGAAAACCATTGACGTACATGGATTATAAATACCTTACTAAACATTCCTATACTCTCCTAGAATCCCAAGTCTTTACATTATCAATATTTTCATGATTTTAGTCCTAAGGTCCTTAACAGGACCTTCAAGACATTACACAATTTGATTACATTTATTGCCCTTACACATCATGATGGGATTTTATACATTGTAATTGAGTATATTTTCCTTCCATGGCTTCATATCATCTTCATGTTTCCATGATATCTTCATCCTATTATTTGGATTCTCATTAGGTTCCCTTGTACCATACTCCCCAAGAAAGAAAGTCTTCTTGTCCCAACAAGGAGTATTAATCTTCCATGAATTAGTCTTCTCATGCCAAGATTTAATCTTGTGTGGAGAGATCCAATAATATCTCAAAGTCATTTTCCTCCTACTTCTCCAACCTGTGTTCACATCAAAAGGTTTTTTAGAAATAAAACATTTGTTTCGATGCCCCTTTTTTAGGACATTGCTGCTTGTAAAGAGACTGTCTTTCTGCCCCTATGTCCTTCGCTTGCTTCCTTTGAAACTGCTACTTCCTTTCACCCTTCATCTGCTCTTCAAGAGGACAACTAATGATCCCCACTTGCACAAATTTCAAGTCCCAAAGTCCTACATCCATAGGATTGTCCTTGTTCTCAGTTTTCTACCCATTGACAGTCGTCTTCCAACCAGTATCAAGGTTGATCTTCCCCTGAAAAATCTGATCCAAAAAATACATTATTATGTTCTCTTTATGCTTATCCACAAAAGGATTCAATTCATACATTTTGTTTCCCTTATGCACAATGTAGGTTTTCAAGTACCCATCATTTATACATTTTCTTTCCCATTGCCACGGTCTTCCTAAAATCATGTGTCCACAACTCATATCTATCACATCACATAAAACATTATCCTGATATGCACAAATTGAAAAATCAACATAAACTTGCTCCTTAACCAAGATATTTTTGTTTGCACTAAACCATGTTTCGTAGTATGGTCTTGGGTGTGGAAATATCTTCAAGTTCAACTTATTAACAACTTCCTAAGTAACCAAATTGCTACATGCACTAGAATCAACTATTAGTTTGCATATTTCACCCCCTATCAAACATTTGGTTCTAAAAATACTCACTTGTGGTGTTGTTTGAATTGGTTTTCCTCTTCCCATTAGAAGACATTCTCCTTTCTTTGGATAAATTATTGTAGACTCATTCTTCTCCTCTTCTTGTCGTGTGAGATTTGCTCTCCTAGCCCTACTTTTATCTTGTTCATTCCACTTAGGTCATCTAAATGATTGGTGCCCCACTTAATTACAATGAAAACATATAGCTGTGAAGGTACCACTTCCTCTTCCTCCTCCAGATCTTCCACCTCTGTGGTTGTATCCTCCTCTTAGATCTGATGTGGTTACCTTTCCTTTATCCTTGTCATTGCTGCTCTGAAAGTCTGCATTTCATCTACCACCTCTTCCTCTCATGGCTCCTCCTCATCTATTATTTTGTCTCTCACTTTTCCTCTTCAACTTATCCTCTACTTTGATTGCAAGTTGAAAGCATTCTCCTAGGGTCCTTGGTGCATTCAACCCTATCTCATCTTGTATGTTGTAATTCAGGCCATTGATGTATTTGGCTACCTTGTCATCCTCATCTTCTACCCCTATCCTAATTCTTAGGGGGTGAAACTGCTCAGTGTAGGACATGATGTCCATGTCTCTCTACTTCAAATGGTTCCTTCTCATCTTTATCTAGATTTCCAAATTTGATGGCAAGAATTGAATCTTCACCATAGCATTTATTCTTTTCTAATTAGAGATTGTATTTAAAACCCCCTTACTATCCTCTCATTCTAAATTATATTCCACAATGTTAGGGTTGTTCCCCTTAGCCTTGCTTTCTAGATAACTTTGTCTTATTCTCTTCTTCTACATCTTCATGATCAAAATAGTTCTCAAGTGCTTCTATTCGTCCAAGCACTTCTTCAGTGTCCATCATTCCTTGGTATATTGGCAAGTGAAAATTCTCCTTTCTACCATTTCCTTATACTTCTCTAATTAGCCTCATCAATCTCCTCTCCTTAGGACCATTTTCTTCCGTATGACCCCCATTTACTTGTTCTTCATTGAACTCTCCTTCTTCTTCATTGTTGTCTTCATGAACCCCTTCTCTCCTAGGTTATCTTATTTTTTTCTTCAGTACTTCTATCCTCTCTAAGAAGTGGAGTCTTTCCCTTCTCATTTATCTCTTTTCTCTTTCCCTCATGGCTTCCAATTCCCTCTTTTATCTTTCCTTCTCTTCTAATAATGCCCTTAATTATTCTATCTCCCTTTCCACTTGATTTTTGGGTGCCATGACTCCTAACTTCCTGCAAACTCCCACAATACCTACTAGTGGGCTCTGATACCACTTGAGACAAAGGTTGGGATTATAATAGTTAACAAGGTTGCTATGGATGGATTACCCTTAGGCCTCAGACACTCAAAAGTCAACAAATGAACCAATAACCCTCCCAATTCCCAAGGATGAATTTTTTTGTGTTCTTATGCTTTTTATAACAAGGATTGATAAGTCATATGGTTTGCAACCCCACCCAATACTCACATCTTACAAAACACTCCTATTAGGCCTAGGCTCCTTGTATCCCAACAATGACCTAATTTGACACTTAACTCCCAATTTCTCAAAAAAACTCCCTAAACCAGATACCTTTCTAGATGCATAATTATCCTATTACAGAACATACCAAAATATTTGCTATTATTGCTTTGGACAAATTGTCCCAAAACTTGATTGTACTATGTTTGAAAAATGGCTAAACACATGAATTTACAAAGAAAGTATACCAAGATCTTACCTCCAGACTTCAAGAATCTCAACAGTCTTCAAAAATGACATGAATGCAAGGAATCTCCAACCAATTTGACCCTCAGACACTTACACACACGAAACCCCCAATTTGGCTTCAAACAACCCTTAAATGTAGGGCTTTCTAAATGTCCCACTTCTCAATACTTATACCACAAGCCAATTATGGATTCACCATGTAATTTCCATTCTAATACAACCCACAACATAAGATATGGTCCTCCTTAAGGTATATTTCTTTTTGTTGTTCCAATCAAAGCAATTTCAACCCCTTTCAACACAAAAACTTGGTGATCACCTTCTCAGTTCAACTCATTTGAAAAATATTATGTTAGGATAATAATATAAATGTAATTTCTAAGGCATAATTCCATGAAAAAATTCATGAAATCCATGGAATGATCCTTCTACATTAAGATATGGTTAAACTATTATAGAAAATAAGTGACTTATTAGGACTGTCAATACAAAATTGTGTAAATCTAAGACAAAAATTCATTCAAAGCATTAAAATTTGTATTAAAAAACAATGTGGATATCTTCAAGGCATTAGAAACACAATAAAACTCCTATTAATTCAAATCATACAATGGAAACATAAGGGAAATATAAAATTCTAAGTTTTATTTGCAAATCTGAATAACAATCCATACAATTGGCATCTCTCTATCGTACAACGACAATTTTCCTTTTTATAGACTCCATAAAAACTTTCCCCAATAATTTTGGATTGGTTACATGGAATTTTTAAGCTATTAAACTCCTCAAAACCATTTTCCCACCAATTTCTAACTGGCCGTTAGTTTTTTTAAAATTTGAATTTCAAAACTAGGAAAATGACTTAATTTTATTTACATTTGAAAACAATTGACTTAAATGGATTAAAAATACCTTATTAAACATTCCTATACTCTCCTATACTCCCAAGTCATTACATTATCAATATCTGCATGATTTTAGTCCTAAGGTTCTAAACATGACCTTCAAGAGATTACACAATTTGATTACATTTATTTCCCTTACACATCATTATGGGATTTAATACATTGTAATTGAGTATATTTACCTTCCATGGCTTCATATCATCTTCATGTTTCCATGATATCTTCACCCTATTCTTTGGCTTCTCATTAGGTGCCACTGCACCTGTCTTCCATAGTCTTTTTGAGATAATCCACTATAGACTTATTCTCATCTTCCATCCATAGATTTTGTCCCATGGTAATACCTGTTATGCCCTGCATCCCCGTCCCTACATTTTGTGTGCAAAATGTTGGGTCCCCCTTTTTTCTCTTTTGCTTGTTCTCTTGTGGCTTTGCCTTGTCTTTCTTTCCTTTTTGTTTTCTTTCTCCGGGGTTTTCTTCCCCGGTGTGCTATTTTGTTGTTTGGTTTTCATCTTTGGGACTCTGGTCCCGGAGGTTGTCTTTGGTGGGAACCGAATTCTGGAATCCGGGATTCTTCGTTGTGATGTTCTTAGGGATATCATCACAAGGGATCCCTGCGTCCGGAGTCCGGAGGCTTTCCTTGTCCGGAGATTGCCGGAAGGAGGAGGATTAATTTTTACTGCGGGTATAAATAAGGTTTATCTATCACTTTCACATTTACCGCAATTAAAACCTTCGAGCACTTAGAGAAAATTAGAGAGCAATTTTAAAGTGATTAACAGGGCATTTGCAGAGATTTTGTGGTAATCAGTGCTTAACATTTTCAATCGTTCTCAGGCAAGTGCAGGTGATTCGTGGTGGTGCTCCTAACCAATTGACAACTCGAGTCTGTCAGAGATCCCATGGTAATCCCTCCTTTCCTCCGCCTTCTGCATTCTCAGGTTGGTATTTTCGCTTTCCCTCCTTTTTGTTTCATTCCCGCTTCCCTGACTTTCTTCGATTTTCATTTTGCTCTAGTTTTTCTGGTTTTGTTTTGTTTTTCTGTCTTGCCTGGTCTTTTGTCTTCTGGTTTTGCCGCCGGTTGGTGGGTCGACTCTGCCTGAGGGTTTTCCATCCTCTGTGCGAAAGTTTTTTGTCTGTAAATAGTGTAAATAATGTAAATAGTGGTCTGTTTGTAAAATAATGTAAATACTTGTATATGCGTTTCTACCTTGTCTGGTTTTCCCGCGGGTGTCATCCCTCATTGTATATTCATGTATATATGTATATATCTATGTGTAACCCCTATATATCTCCTTGTTTCTATGTATATATCCCTTGGCTCTATGTATATCCTTTCGGGTGGCTCCCCTACTGGTCGAGTCACCTCTGCTTCTAGTTTTCTGCCTTCGAACTCGCTTCGAGGCAGAAAACCACCTGTTTTAAACTTGGCTCGCGGCCGGTTTCAAATAGGTAGTTTTCTCTCTCCTCCCTAAAGTCTGTCAGAGCCTCATTTATTTCCCATGCGCATAATTAATTCCAGCTAAGTGGCTTTCGCTTTTTGCGCATTCGAATAGTTAGCTCCGCTGTCATCGCCATCACATCCATTTAATGCCAATGCACGTGGTGCCCACGTGGGCTCGACAACTTGCCCTTTTATACATCCTTGCTAATGGTCATTTCTTTGGACCTCAGGTCTCTTACCACCATCC
Organism: Thuja plicata; assembly: GCA_018584345.1. Taxonomy (NCBI): domain Eukaryota; kingdom Viridiplantae; phylum Streptophyta; class Pinopsida; order Cupressales; family Cupressaceae; genus Thuja; species Thuja plicata. Next base: position 8,491,764 of record MU224422.1, read on the forward strand.
ATCCTATGTCCTTACCAAGCATGATAAAACCCCCAGACCTGGATGTGTAATGAAGATTTTAAGGTTACGATATATTTTTCTTTTCGGTTACCTTTGCATGATACTAACTTTTCAAGAAAGGAAAACACCACGGTGGTAAGTTCTCCAGACCCCAGAATAATTATTTTAATAAGAATGTTCTGACGGTCATCTTGTCTTGTAGGTTCCCAGACTTCGTCTTATAAACATGTCTGAAGCATCCGCATCATCCCTGCCCGGAAGTCCAGAACTACCAACCGCAACAAAGACTAGGGCAGCAACAAATTCAAAGATGGAGAAAGCCCTGGAAAAGATGCCCCTCACTATGAAATTTTTATAGGATAATGTAATCGTGGGCTCAAAGATTGAGTCCAAGGTGAAATTGATGATCGACACCAATGTCGGGACATGGGCAGAAATGCAAGCCTTGGTGAAGGTAATGCACATCCAGCGACAGGTTGGAGACCAGTTAGCAATCAACATCAGAGGTTTCGGAATCCTCTGGGAAGCTTGCTTCCCATGCTCCGTACAATCTCCAGAGCTTATCTTAACACTGGCTTCCAACTACAACTCTTCTGTCTGGGCCGTTATGCTCTCAGCTGCATAACCCACAGGATACCCCACTCCACTGGTGTCCCTCAACCCAGTTACATTTCAAGCAGGCCTGGGTATCCCACAATTTGATAGGGTTATGGTGGTTACAAGGACTGATGCCTTGAAGCAGTTTATGCAACTGGAGGATGCTGCCTGGGTATACATGAATACCCATTGGCTCAAGGCCCCAAAGAGGGACCCAAAGAGAATGAAGATAGAAATCCCCCGCTCTGAATTCAAAGAGAGCATCCAGATGGGGATAATAGCATTGGGTCGTGTATTTGGGAAACCCTTTGCCCAGGAGTTTTCCAAATGGATGTATTATTTCCTCCTCGGCATCTCCACCAAGGGAGAATTGTTCGACTGGGCGACAATAATCTCCAACCATGTCGACTCCCAGTTCTAGCAGTTGAACTGGAAGAAGAAGTCCCATATGACTTCTTATATTTTCTGGGCCCTAGCACAACAGAGGCCCCATTCCCATGGCTTACTCACTAATGGAGTACTCAGGATTTTCCCAGGAAAAAAAGCACCATGGGACCATTTCCCACAGATTCAATGGGAGGCCAGCTTCCCTAGTTTCTGCCGGGTAAACGACGCATTCATTTACTACCATCTGCTCACACCCACCCAGGATGCCAGATACCGACTATCCACTGAGGCGATGAAGTTAGTTTGTAGCTATAGACATTATTATATTCAGTTCCAACAAAACTCATACATTAGGGTTGCCGGCTTCTCTGGGAAACCCTACTTGTTGCCCAGGCATTGTGTGGACAAGATCGTGCTGCTGGAATATTGCCGACAAATAATGGAGTTGCATGCCTTCTTGGCCCTGAAGAAGGTCCCCAACGTCTCATTCTTAATCTCCTGTGGGAACTACACATGCAGTCTGGCCGCTGCAAAGGAGGCAGATAATGAGCTAAAAAGTTACAACTTACAATAATTCTATCTGGCGCAGAAAATTTTTGATCCGCATGGCCGAATTGCAACGGCATTGCCCTGGGCTTCAGAGCCTCATCGCATACACATGGAGGAATTTTGGGTAGATTGCCAAGATGATGTGGAGGTGCAGAGAAGGCATTATGTCAGAATGACAGCCAGAATGATGCAGAAGCTGAGGCTCCAAAAATTTCCAGCCGACTTCTCAGACGCCGCCCCCACTAAAGACCCCTAGTATAAAGAAAAGGGGATCGATGAAAGAGCCCTTCCACCAGTGAATTGGGCAGCCCAAGAGGAGCCCACAATTGAAGACTTCACCCGAGAAGTAGTAGAGTGAAGCCACGCCTACTTCAAGAAGGTGTGCCTAGGGAGTACCCGCTGAGTAGCCCAGCCGGCGCCAAAGTTAACACCACCACCAGTACCAAGATTAACCCCGGGGGCCAGGAATTCTTCGCAGGGGGTGCAGACAAAGGAAAGAAAATAGATACAACCCCTTCCATGCAAGAAGTCCCCATCACCAAGAAAATAAAATAGTCGGTGGCGGCCTCCCAACAAATGAGGGAGTAGTTAATAACAAAGCTGGCCACCCCAACACTTATGGCCGGGCCACTTCATCCTCCTTCCTCCCTATCATTGGCATCCTTAATGATCAAGGTGACGGTGGTGGATCTGCTGGAAGCTGCAACAATAAGAGATGCAGGGCCGCCTCTGGTCACCCAGAGGAAGAAGAAGCACATCAAACAGCCCAAGGCAGAACCAACGCAAGAGGCATCCCTCCCCCGAGAAGTAGAGATCATTTCTTCCAGTTCCTCAGAGTCAGAGAAAGACACAGAGTCTATAGAGGCCCCGGCCAGTCCCCTTTCGGAGGAAGAATTTGATGTGTTTGCGACCGATGAGTTTGGGAATTTGTAGGGGCACGATGCACAAGTAGAGATGGAGGTCCCGGGGATAGAAAGGGAGGCTCCCAAACAAAAAGCTGCGGAACAGGAGTAGGAAAAGTAGACAGAGGAGCCAAGGCCAGAGATTATCTCCAGGGCTCAAGAAATACAAGGTCTAGGAGTGGACCAACTAAAGTAAGGTAGAAAAATGGCATCCGCTAGGGAAACCAGACCTTCGGGAGTAACCGTAACCCTAGCCATCACGTTCCAAGGGCCACTCCTGGGAGCAACCTTCAGACAGGTTATCACAGTGGCCCAAACTCTGAATCTTGGCCCGATACCTCCCCTACTGCCAACCGAGGGAGAGACCTTGGCAGAAGAAGAATGAGAAGAAGAAGAGCAGCTCGAATAATAAATCCCCAAGGAAGCCTACAAGGGTCTAGAACTAGCAATAGACATACAGGACAAGGCTGAGGAGATGGAGATCAAAGAAAATGTTACTGCAGAAAAGGATGAGACAGGGAGGACGAATGAGGTCCACGCCACCGAGGAATCACAGCCATAAAACACTGGGGAAGGATCAAGGGAACAAATTCTGGTAGGAAGGCCACCCCTCCCCCCTCAGTGGCTGGTAGAGAGTAGGAAAAGAAAGGCTCAGTCCGCCCCTGTGATTCCTCTTTCCTTAGCGGAAATAATGGCCCAAGCCCAGGCCCCGCCAAAGGCCAAGAAAGCCTAGACAGTTCATACTCTTTGAACTGGGCCAGGCGGAGAAACAGTTGCCATTGTGCCAACACCTCCCCCAGGTGCCGATGAAGCAACTGCAGATCCCGCAGACTACAATGTTGCAGAGGTGTCCCTAGAAAAAAGGGGAATGAAAGGAGAGGTAGATTTGCTGAAGGAAGCAGCAAGGGTAGTGGAGGCACGATATGAGAAAGAGGCCCAGAGGTTCAAGGCTGAGAAAGAGAAGAACAAAAACCTTATGGGGTTGCTTACTAAGATGGCTTGACCCATTAATGCCGCTCCTTCGAAGACCTCCACCTCAGAAGAATTACCGCAGAGTGACATAGACTCCCTACAAGTAATGAAAAAGAAGGCCCAAGTTGTAGATAGATGGGTCGCCCTACAGATAGGAAACACCCAACATTTCATAGCATCCACTCTCCAAGACTTATACATGGCCTGACAAGTTATTCACCAGGCAGAAACACTCATTAAATAGTGGGAGAGTGACGCTGAAAATTATCAAGCATGGAAGGTGGAGCTCGAAGAGCTCCTCACCTTGGGAGAAGATATAATTTTTGAATCTAGAATTCTGGGTGAGGAATCATTTTATTTTGTAAGAACTCAACACTCCAGACTTGACCTCACATTGGAGGTAACCAAGCAACTTGTAGAGTCCTTGCAAGAGAAGGTAAACACAATAAAGTATTCTTCTAATTTATATAAGTCTTATATAATAAAGGTTTCTGGGGTAGATCCCCTTAGCACTGATACATATACCCCCGAAGATTTAGTTTTGAGGAATTTTGATGAGATAATGATATCCCGGTATCAATCCCCAGAGGGGATGGATGGGGCCCAGATGGAAAAATTAACCGACATGATACTTAAGGGTCATGATGCGGCAAGGATGGCGGATGAATTCAAAGAAAATATTGTGGACCTGGGGGAACAGGTCAAAGTAGCGAGACACAGAAGGGTCAACCTGAAAGATGTAGATGAAGATGACATTTCCCGCCTCCTCCAGGCCTTGAACGACAATAAGCAAACCTTGAGCTTTCTCTAGAGGCCGGGGGGAACTCAAGTGTTGGGTATTCTTTATTCTTTGGGGATGTAAGTTCCCGGATCCTGGAATCCTGGATCCAAAATTTTTTATTCTTTAAAGTAATCTGTGTCCTGGTCCTTGAGGTCGACCGATCACTTTCAAAGGTGGTTAATAAAGACTGTCAGAGGGTAGTTGGCCTCATCAACAGGCGTTGACTCGGCAGTTGGTTTTCTGACAGGGTGGTCTTCTTGAGGCGCCGCTCAGATGTACACCTGGCACATTGGAGACAGGGTGCCACATTTCCCATTTATGAGGCATGTAGCCTCTGTCCCAGGGGACCTACTTTCTTCTTTCTCCTCTCTGGCTCTCTTCTCGAGACATATTCTTCTGATGTATATTCTTATCTTATTCCTCTGACATGGCAGACCTATTCCATCTCCAGGTGTTTTGTAGGGTGGTGCAGGTAGTACCGGCCCCTGGATATTGTATTTTATTAGAGCATGATGTAAATAGGGTTAGGGTTAGAAAAGAGTTGTATAAATAGCCTAACTGGCCCATTTCCAAGGGTCAGCAAAATTGATGATTTTGTTATCCATAGCAATAGCAAAGTGATTTCTCTTTTTCAAGTTGCAGAGCTCAATGCTCCATTGTTCTTTCTTCAATAGTTAAATGCTCCCCTAGAGCCATCATTGTATCACGCACCAGTGCTCGCTGGAAGGAATATTAATAAAGAAGGAAGAATTCTCCGTAATGATGTTGTTGACTTTCCTACTTCTGAGTTAATGATATTTCATGTTTCAATGTTCTTTATGTCTTTTACTTTGATATGTTAAAGTAGATTAACGACCTCTTTATTTCTGCTACTGATAAAATGCTAGCTGATGGTTATGTATTTCTTCGGTATTTAGTGTAGTCTATCAGAGTATTATTGATGTTCCAGACATTTCAGCATGACTATAGTTAGATGAAATACTTCTAACCCTAAAAGATCTTTTTCATTTTATTTGCTAAGTGTAGAACGCTAGGGGAAACCTCACTTTATTGAGTCTCCAGAGATGATAAGTTGAAGAAACCAGCTATCCCCCTCGAAAATAGTCGCTTCTCTCAACTGAGCCCCGCACCATCGTGACCCGACACCCAGATTCTTGAAGGCCCGAGGAATTCATTTCACCCAGATAACCTTTGCAGGCAGAGTTGGCCGGTATCCCCGGAACCCGGTGACAACTTATGACTGTTGGCAGACCCGGTCAGCAAAACCCTGTCAACAGAAAATGGCGCTAGAAGGAGTTCATGAACTTATCCCCTTTGCAAAGATTCCAATTTTACACCTTCTGAGGGTTCCCTGAGCCATAGTTCTAGGAGAAAAAACTTCAGTAGAATTGGATCTTTCTCCCCAGCTAGATTTGAAAGAGTCCTTAGATTTGCCCTGAATCCCGGAAAGCTTGTCGAACTCAAGCCCCCTGCTCAAAAGAAATAGACCTCAAAAATCACACCAGCCACTATTGTCTGAGGATCTACCATACCTCCGAATACTCAAACTCCCCAGATAGTCTCAGGAACCAGTACCTGAACTACCCAATATATAGTTCCCCCAATGGCTGCATACTTTGGAAACACCGGGTCCCCAATGGACACTTTTCTTGGTGTGACCAATGATTTACCCTCTCACCTAGAGAAGAGCTTCCCATGATACAAGAACTTAGGCTCACGGACCATGGAAGAACACTTACAGGCATAAAAATATGCCATGAATCGACACCAGATCCAACATGAAGATGTTGTGACTCGTATGTTCCCCTTATCCCTAGGACAAAGCGAGTTGAACTGGTACCTTAACTTTCCTGCCAACTCCATAAACACTTGGCAGGACATGGAGGATGCCTTCCTGGCTGCCTTTCACGTACATGTAGACCCAGCCTGGTCCCATAGCCAATTCATCTCCATTAGGAAGGAACCCAATGAACCTCTTGCAACATTCAACCATAGGTTCCAGCGTGCCCTGAAGCGGTGCACGGGCCTCTTCATTCCATCCCCAGAGGTAACCATACAGACCTATCTTAATGTGTTAGACCCCTTTGTTGCCACTCTCCTTTGGAGAACAACCACCGTGGGTGACTGAGATACCTTAGCAAAAGTCTACAACCTAGCCCTAGAGCTGTCCCGTGGTCTCAACAAATCCCCGGGCGAGATTGGGTAGAGCACGCCTTTTAATATGATCCCTGGTGGAACTGCATATGCCGGGGGATACAATCCCAATCTGGCAATAGGTGCCCCCTCGATGGCAATGAATCCTCTGCCAACCTTGGTAGACCAACAGGCACGATATGTTTACCCAGCCCAGACCCAGATGACACCGGGCCTGGAAGTTTTCCCTTGGAATCAGTTGCAGCAGACACAATAGTCTCAAATGCAACCATCCAGAGTGCCCTTCTTTCAGTCATCTGCAGCTGGAGGATCGTCACCCTCGACTTTGGCTAATCCTACTACCTTCCCGGGAAGCCAACAACAACCGCAGCTATCCCATTGTGACGCTAACACTCAGTTGACCGCCGAGGTCGAATCCCTCCGGTGAATGTTGTCCACTTTGACTATGGACATGGGCCAACTGAAGACGGGGTCCTATGTACCCCAGAATTCAAATTCCCCAGAGGGGAAATATTTTCTCCGGCCAACGAAACAACAATGCTAGAGGAAGAAACTTCAACAACGGGCCTAGGCCCAATCAATAACAATGGAATAATAACGCAAACACTGGAGGCCCGCCTCCTAACCAAAATGCCAACCAAAATGGTGCTGGACCATCACACTTTACGCCAGTCATAGACTTCTAGCCCATGAATAACTGGTGTAGATTGCATGACATAGGTTCCCATAATGAGGTGAATTATGCCACTCTAGAGAAGGTCATCATGATCTCCTAGTTGGACAGGCAGCAGTCACACAATGCTACCCCTCCAAAGCCTCCTGTCCATGAAACAACCCATAGTGCCTTCACCTATGATACCATCTTCTTTAGAACTTCCAGGGAGGATGAAGAAGAATCAGAACTACAGGGATTCTTTGATGAATCTATCCTACCCTTTGAGGCCAACGCCTTTACTAACCTGTTGACTCCATACAACACTGGGAGCCAGGTTAGTAAAGGACCAGCTTACATGCCCACACCTCCTATTAAAGATACTCCTCCTCCATGGAATAACGCAACTGATCAACCCGTCCCTCCAAAAGGTCCTAGCCCTAACCAAGTGAAAGACCTTGCCGAGGAAAATCACCCGTTCTCAGGAGGAAGATTCAATATTACAAAGGCATTAGAGCAGACCACCACCTCCATGACCTTGATGGAGGTTTTGCTAAATTTTCCCAAGAAAAATAAGTCAATTCTGAAGCTCTTAGGGAACCCGGAAGCCATTAGCCGCCCACCCAAGACTGTCTCATTCAAAGATGCTAACGTGGCTATCTTTTGAGAAAACAATGAGGATCCTCCCTTCCTACTAGGCATGAACATTTACGGCAAAAATATACACAACTACTTAGTAGACTCCGGAGCTTCGGGTAACATCATACCCTTGTCCATTTTTCAGAAGCTCAGACTCCACCCCACCCCATCTAATGGTGCATTAATCCAGCTGGATAAGACTGCTATAAAAATGGTGGGGGAATTGAAGAACGTCCGGATACACCTTATCCAAGACCCTAGGATAGCCAGCATCATTGACATCCAAGTAGTGGACATCCCAGAGACCTACGGTATGTTATTAAGTCAGAATTGGTCTAATTCCTTGAATGGATACTTTTCAACCGACTTCACCCATTTATGGCTTCCATGGGAAGGAGAATCAAACAGGATTTAGGTTGAAAGTGAGCCCCGGATGAAACAGGCCCTTACCGAGATCAGGAGGGTCAATGAAGTCCTTTTCTCTAAGACTTCTCTGGGGGTGTATCGACCTCTTGAAATCTTAACATTCAATTTCATCCCTGGAGAGGATCTCATCGTGCTGCAAAGAGCACAAGACTTAGAGGAAAAGGTGAGAGTGGAAGTTAACTCTCAGGGATCCACAGTGACCCTTGCCACGCTCCTGTCTGGCACTTGGTGCCGAGTGCACTACCAAAAACATTCAGAGCTTGAGTGTGGGCCATGCCTCTCAATCACTAACTGGCAACTCGATACCTTCCAGAATAAGCATACAGCTGATTCCTTGGGACCCAGTACTCCTATGGGATGCACCCCTTTGGTGCCATCTCCCTGGGAATCCTAAGTCAAAACACCTCTGAAGGTAAATGCTACTTTTACGCCGGTAGTCTAGGAAGGGATCCCTGAGTCTCCCATCAATAATCCAAAGAAGACTACTCCCTCTCCCCAGCCCTAGATTACAGACAATGACTTGTGGACCCTTAAGTTTGATGGGTCCTGATCCAAACAAGGTTGTGGGGCAGGGGTAGAATTAATTGACCCACGAGGGAAGTCCTTCCTCGCATCCTACAGGCTGCAGTTTAACTATACAAACAATGTCACGGAGTATGAGGCTCTGGTCCTTGGACTCTTATTTGCATTAAGGAAAGGTATCACCCACCTTCGGGCTCTGGGTGATTCAGAGTTGATTGTTAAACAAGTCTGGAGTCAATACACATGTCACGATAAGAGACTGGCTGCATACCGCAATCGGGCTTGGAGCCTTATCAAATATTTTGATGCCTTTGGCATTGACCTCATTCCCTGGCGACAAAACTATGTCTCAGATGCCCTAGCCATTTCTGCCAGCACACTTAAGCCAATGGCCAGCTCGTGACTCTAGAGATTTTCAGTTGAGATGGTCCCCACCCCATCCATCCTAGATGATGTCACCCACTTTCAGGTCTTTGAGGATGATCAACATATCCTGGCCTTCATGGAAAATGTTGGTGTTTTTGAGGATCAGATAGTGGAGGAATGAGACCATGACGATACTGGGTAGGGTGATGAAGATGATGGGATCATGGACTTGCCTACTAACACCATCCCAAAGGGGATGGTCGCATTAGAATGAATCTTCGACTCAGATCCCTGGGCCCGTGAGAAGGTGTCATCCTCCTCTAAGGGAGGGAAATTTGAGAAGGTTAACATTGGTCAGCCTGGTGAGGAAAAGATTATTCATATAGGTACCTCCTGTTCCCCTGAGGAAAAGGAAAAGATTCTCGCGGTTCTCTGAGAATACATCGACGTAATTTTCTGGGGTTATGAAGACTTGAAAATGTATGACACATCCATCATGACCCATACTATTCCTTTGAAACCCGACGCTAAGCCCTTTCAGCAAAAGCAAAGACCAGTCAACCCTCTGATAGAGCCTTTGATTCGTGAAGAGGTAGAAAAACTGCTGTCAGCCCAGATAATCTTTCCAATCTGGCACACTACATGGGTTGCCAACCTGGTCCCAGTCAGGAAGAAAAATGGGGAGATCCACCTTTGCGTGGATTTCTAAAATTTGAATAAGGCATCTAAAAAAGATAATAACCCTCTCCCTTCGTTGGATGAGGTGTTGCAGATAGGAAATGGATCTCAGATGATGTCCTTCTTAGATGGATATTCGGGATACAACCAGTTCATGGTCAAGTATAAAGACAGAGAGAAAACAACGTTCACCACTAAGTGGGGAATGTTTGCATACAGAAGAATGCCTTTTGGCCTGAACAATGCAGGGGCTACATTCCAGAAGGCCATAGACATCGCGTTTGAAGGCCTTGTGAATCGGTGCATAATCATCTACATGGATGATTTGACCATCTTTTCTCAGGACAGGCGTGATCATCCCGCCCACCTCGTTCAGATCTGCGAGAGATGTCGCCGGTATGGAATATCCCTCAACCCCAAGAAGTGCATATTCGGGGTCACCGAGGGGAAGTTGCTCGGGCACATTGTCTCTGAGAAGGGTATATCCATAGACCCTGATAGAGTCAAAGCATTGCTAAACTTACAAATGCCTGGCAGCAAGAAAGAAATGTGATCCTTCTTCAAAAAAATCAACTTCGTCGAGCGGTTCATCACGGGATTTGCAAAAATAGTCAAACCGCTCAATGAGATGATGAAGAAGGATACCAAAATTGAATGGAGTCCTGAGGCAAAATGGGCATTCGCCCAGATCAAATAGACAATAACGGAGGCACCCGTCTTGGCTAGTCCAGACTATTCCCTTCCATTTTACATTTACTTGTTTGCTTCGCCGCATTTCGCTGTGGCAGTGTTAACCCAAAAGGTTGGAGGAGAGGAAGGACCAATAGCTTTCATGAGCTCCCCCTTTAAGAAGACCGAAGTCCAGTATTTGCCACTAGAAAAATAGGCCTTTGCTCAGTTCAGGCCGTGAATAAATTATGGCATTATATTCTCCGGAGAAAAGTACATGCTATCATTCTGGACTAGGCCGTCAAATCTCTACTGATGCAGAGTGAATTAGGTGAGAGACGGGGAAAATGGATGGCCATCCTCTAAGAATATGACTTAGAAATGCAGCCCATGAAAATAGTCTAGGGCCAGGGACTAAGTCGGGCGATGGCAGAAGAGACTCCCCGCATAGAATGCCAAACCTACACAGTGGAGTCCATCACCCAAGACCCATGGTATACCAATTTGGTATACCTGTTACTAAAAAAAAAATGTTCGGAGGGGTTACCTCCCCACAAACGCCGCGCTTTGTGGATGAAAAGCGCACACTTCATGATCAAAGACTCTGCGCTTTACCACAGAAATTATGAGGGAGTGTACCTCCGATGCATTGACAGAGATCAAGCTGTAAGAATACTCGATGAATTCCATGGACAATTTGGAATCGGGCATGGATCAGCAGATGCCACTGCTCATTAGATCCTCTGGGCCGGATACTATTGACCCTATATATTTAGAGATGTTTATGCTCATATTAGGAAATGCCATACTTGCCAGCCCGCAGTGCATCATGAACGTAACCCGGCTATGCCTTTGCAACCAGTCTACGAGGCTAGACCATTTTCCCAATGGGCATTTGACTTCATCAGGGAAATTAACCCCAACTCGTCTGCCAACCACCGATACATTCTAACTGCTACTGATTACTTCACTCAGTGGTCTAAAGCTATACCTTGCAAAAATAACACGGTGGACGTAGTTATTAAGTTCTTGAAAGAAAACATCGTCACAAGGTTTGGAATGCCCTTTGCTTTAGTATGGAACAATGGTCTGATGTTTTCTTTGGCACAGTTGCTCTAATGAACCTACAATCGGAAGATCACACTGAATTTCTCCAGCAACTATTACCCCCAGGGAAACGGTGTTGCTGAATCAACAAACAAAAATTTACTTGAAGTGATCAACATCTACTAGAACAAAATCCCCAGTATTGGCACCAAAAGTTGAAATTCGCCCTCTGGGCGAATTGCATTCATATTAAGGCCGCCCTAGGAACATTCCCATTTCATCTGGTTTATGGTTAGAACCCCGTATTCCCAGTTAACTTACAGATCCCAATTTTTCAGTTTATGCAGGAATTTAATAACAGGGACGACATCGTGGAAGTTCGGCTCTTAAACCTGGTGTGAATGGAAGAACAATGAGACACAGCCCTTGAACATTTTGTGCGTCATCAAGCAGTGGTAAAATGATGGTTTGACAGAAGAGCCCAATACAAGGATTTTCAAATTTTAGACCTGATCCTGTTGTGGGACAAGGCCTGGGAGAAGAAAGGAAAGCATACCAAGTTCCAATAGCTCTAGCTCGGACCATACCTCATCTCAGAAATCTACGGGGCAAATACTTACCGCCTTAACACCTTGACTAGGGAACCTGTCGCATTGCCTGTTAGTGGACAGTTTCTCAAACACTACTTTGAGTAGGGTAAGTTTGCCCAAAGTTGTATTATATGTAAAGCCTTCCACTTGTAAATGTCTCTCTCAGGTGTCTTGTTGCGAGGTGCCCCGCCTTGTAAATAGTCTTGTCGGCTGTCCTCCGGGATAGTTCTCTTTTGTTATTTTTGTTCTCATTCCCAGTTTCCTGTTGGTCCCGACGTTTTGTTCTGCTTGTACAGGAATTGGAATGCTTTGCATAAATTTGGCTTCTGGTGCAATGTCTATGGCATGGTGAACTTCAGAATTTGTCTTTAGTACGGTGGAATCGGCCCGGTCTCCGGGGTTGTTTTACAGGGTAAGGCACATCTTGAGAAATCTCCATTGGGTGTTTTCTCTGGGAGTCTGGCAATCAGTGAGCACAAATAATATAAGAAACAAGTAATTGAACACACTGAGGATAGATCAACTGTACTGATCGATTGACCCACGTCTGAAAATCTAAAGAAATTCTCCCCGGGTCTAGAGTTTTATCCTCTCTTCAAACATTTAAATATAGGTGGATAGGTGAAAGAAGTACCGCCATTAAAATTAGCTAAGCTTAAGCTTAATGGTAAAAGAAGTACCACCTTCCTCACCCAGGAATAAAAAAAATAGCAAAAGAGGAAAAGTGGGATGAAACTCTGGTCTTCGAGGGGAAGCGAATGAATTGATGACTGGTTCCATGTAATTAGTGTGTCTTCTCTATTCCTCCCCAAGGTCATCGGCTTGATTTCCTTCCAAAGCACACATGACACCATAGATAAAGGACTACAGACTGACTCCTGTGCGGTTGGATTCTCTCAAGTATGTTGCTTTTGGCCTGTCAGGTGCTTCAGGAAGCAGCTGGTTCTAGTTTTGCTAACCAGAGATTCTACAGTTCTCAAATGCGCTAAGGCATTTGTCCCAGATAGTCGCCATTTTTTATGCCCTGCATCCCCGTCCCTACATTTTGTGTGCAAAATGTTGGGTCCCCCTTTTTTCGCTTTTATTTGTTCTTTTGTGGCTTTGCCTTGTCTTTCTTTCCCTTTTGTTTTCTTTCTTCAGAGTTTTCTTCCCCGGTGTGCTGTTTTGTTGTTTGGTTTTCATCTCCGGGACTTTGGTCCCGGAGGTTGTCTTTGGTGGGAACCGGATTCCAGACTCGGGGATTCTTCGTCATGATGTTCTTAGGGATATCATCACGAGGGATCCCCGGGCCCGGAGTCCGGAGGCTTTGCTTGTCCGGAGATTGCCGGAAGGAGGAGGATTACTTTTTACCATGGGTATAAATAAGGTTTATCTATCACTTTCACATTTACTGTGATTAAAACCTTCAAGCACTTAGAGTGAATTAGAGAGCAATTTTAAAGTGATTAACAGGGCATTTGCAGAGAGTTTATGGTAATCAGTGCTTAACATTTTCAATCATTCTCAGGCAAGTGCAGGTGCTTCGTGGTGGTGCTCCTAACCAATTGACAACTCGAGTCTATCAGAGCTCCTGTGGTAATCCATCCTTTCCTCCACCTTCTATGTTTTCAAGTTGGTACTTCTGCTTTCCCTCCTCTTTGTTTCATTTCCACTTCCCTGGCTTTCTTCGATTTTCATTTTGCTCTGGTTTGTCTGGTTTTGTTTCATTTTTCTGTCTTGCCTGGTCTTTTGTCTTCTAGTTTGGCCGCCCGTTGGTGGGTCGGCTCTGCCCGAGGGTTGTCCACCCTCTGTGCGAAAGTTGTTTGTCTGTAAATAGTGGTCTGTTTGTAAAATAATGTAAATAGTTGTATATGCGTTTCTGCCTTGTCTAGTTTTCCCGTGGGTGTCATCCTGCATTGTATATTTATGTATATATGTATATAGCCATGTGTAACCCCTGTATATCTCTTTATTTCTATGTATATATCCCTTAGATCTATGTATATCCTTCTGGGTGGCTCCCCTACTGGTCGAGTCACCTCTGCTTCTAGTTTTTTGCCTTTGAACTCGCTTCGAGGCAGAAAACCACCTATTTGAAACTCGGCTCGCGGCCGGTTTCAAACAGGAAATTTTCTCTCTCCTCCCTTAAGTCTGTCAGAGCCTCATTTATTTCCCATGCGCACATTTAATTATAGCCAAGTGGCTTTCCCTTTTCGCGCATTCAGATAGTTGGCTCCGTCGTCATCGCCATCACATCCATTTAATGCCAACGCACGTGGCGCCCACATGGGCTCGACAACTTGCCTTTTTATACATCCTTGCTAACGGTCATTTCTCTAGACCTCAGGTCTCTTACCACCATCTATCCTGTGTCCTTACCAAGCATTATAAAACCCCCAGACCTGGATGTGTAATAAAGATTTTAAGCTTACGATATATTGTTCTTTTTGGTTACCTTTGCATGATACTAACTTTTCAGGAAAGGAAAACACCACAGTGGTAAGTTCTCCGGACCCCAAAATAATTATTTTAATAAGCATGTTCTGACAGTCGTCTTGTCTTGCAGGTTCCCGGACTTCATCTTATAAACATGTCTGAAGCATCCGCGTCATCCCCGCCCAAAAGTCCAAAACTATCAACTGCAACGGAGACTAGGGTAGCAACAAAGTCAAAGATGGAGAAAGCCCTGGAAAAGATGGCCCTCACTATGAAATTTGTATAGGATAATGTCATCATGGGCTCAAAGATTGAGTCCAAGGTGAAATTGATGACCGACACCAATGTCGGGACATGGGAAAAAATGCAGGCCTTGGTGAAGGTAATGCACATCCAGCGACAGGTTGGAGACTAGTTAGAAATCAATGTCAGAGGTTCCGGAATCCTTCGGGTAGCTTGCTTCCCATGCTCTGTGCAATCTCCAAAGCTTATCTTAACACTGGCTACCAACTACAACTCTTCTGTCTGGGCCGTTATGCTCACAGCTGCAAAACCCACAGGATACCCCACTCCACTGGTGTCCCTCGACCCAGTCACATTTCAAGCAGGCCTAGGTATCTCATAATTTGATAGGGTCACAATGGTTACAAGGAATGATGGCTTGAAGTAGTTTATGCAACTGGAGGATGCCACCCAGGTATACATGAATACCCATTGGCTCAAGGCCCCGAAGAGGGACCCAAAGAGAATGAAGATAGAAATCCCCCACTCTGAATTCAAAGAGAGAATCCACATGGGGATAATAGCATTAGCCCGGGTATTTGGGCAACCCTCTACCCAGGAGTTTGCCAAATGGATGTATTATTTCCTCCTCGGCATCTCCACCAAGGGAGAATTCTTTGACTGGGCGACAATAATCTCCAACCATGTCGACTCCCAGTTCCAGCAGTTGAACCAGAAGAAGTTCCATATGACTTCTTATGTTTTCTGGGCCCTAGCGCAGCAGAGGCCCCATTCCCACGGCTTACTCACTGATGGAGTAATCGGGATTGGCCTGGGACAAAAAGCACCGTGGGACCATTTCCCATAGATTCAATGGGAGGCCAGCTTCCCCAGTTTCTGCCGGGTAAACAACGCGTTCATTTACTACTATCTGCTCACACCAACCCGAGATGCCGGATACTGCCTATCCACTGAGGTGATGAAGTTAGTCCACAGCTATAGACATTATTATATTTAGTTCCAACAGCACTCATACATTAGGGTCGCCGGCTTCTCTGGGAAACCCTACTTGTTGCCCAGGCATTGTGGGCACAAGATCGTGCTGCTGGAATATTGCCGACAAATAATAGAGTTGCATGCCTTCTTGGCCCTCAAGAAGGTCCCCAATGTCTTGTTCTCAATTTCCTGTGGGAACTACACATGCAGTTTGGCCGCTGCAAAGGAGGCAGATAATGAGCTAAAAAGTTATAACTTACAAGAATTCTATCTGGCACGAAATTTTTTTGATCCGCATGGCTGAATTGCAACGGCACTAACCCATGCTTCAGAGCCCCATCGCATACACATGGAGGACTTTTGGGCAGATTGCCAAGATGATGTGGAGGTGCGGAGCAGGAATTATGTCAGAATGATAACCGGAATGATGCAAAAGTTGAGGCTCTAGAAATTTTTAGCCAACTTGTCAGACGCCGCTCCCACTAAAGACCCCTAGTATAAAGAAAAGGGGATCGATAAAAGAGCCCTTCCACCAGTGAATTGGGCAGCCCAAGAAGAGCCCACAATTGAAGACTTCACCTGGGAAGTAGTAGAGCGAAGCCACGCCTACTTCAAGAAGGTGTGCCGAGGGAGTACCCACCGAGCAGCCCAGCCGGTGCCAAAGTTAACACCACCACTGGTACCAAGATTAACCCCGAGGGCCGGGACTTCTTTGTAGGGTGCAAACAAAAGAAAGAAAATAGCTACAACCCCTTCCGCACAAGAAGTCCCCATCATCGAGAAAATAAAATAGTCGATGGCGGCCTCCCAACAAATGAGGGAGCAGTTAATAACGAAGCTGGCCACCCCACCTCTTATGGCTGGGCCACTTCATCCTCCTTCCTCCCCGTCATTGGCAGCCTTAATGATCAAGGCGAAGGGGGTGAATCCGCTGGAAGCTGCACCAATAAGAGATGCAGGGCCACCTCTGGTCACCCGGAGGAAGAGGAAGTTCATCAAATAGCCCAAGGCAGAACCAACGCCAAAGGCATCCCTCCCCCAAGAAGTAGAGATCCTTTCTTCTAGTTCCGCGGAGCTGGAGAAAGAAATAGAGTCTGTAGAGGCCCCGGCTAGTCCCCCTCCGGAGGAAGAATTTGATGTGTTTGCGGCCGATGAGTTCAGGAATTTGCAGGGGCACGATGCATAAGTAGAGACGGAGGTCCCGGGGATAGAAAGGGAGGCTCTTGAACAAAAAGCTACGGAACAGGAGCAGGAAAAGTAGACAGAGGAGCCAAGGCTAGAGCTTATCTCCGGGGCTCAAGAAATACAAGGTCCGGGAGTGGACCGACTAAAGCAAGGTAGACAAATGGCATCCGCTGGGGGAACCAGACCTTCGGGAGTAACCGTAACCCTAGCCGCCATGTTCCAAGGGCCACTCCCGGGAGACACCTTCAGGCAAGTTATCACAGCGGCCCAAACTTTGAATCTCGGCATGATACCTCCCCTACTGCCAACCAAGGGAGAGACCCTGGTAGAAGAAGAACGAGAAGAAGAAGAGAAGCTCAAAGAAGAAATCCCCAAGGAAGCCTACCAAGGTCCAGACCCAGCAATAGACATATAGGACAAGGCTGAGGAGATGGAGATCAAAGAAAATGTTGCTGCAGAAAAGGACAAGATAGGGAGGACGGATGAGGTCTACGCCACCGAGGAATCGCAGCCACAAAACACCAGGGAAGGATCAAGGGAACAAATTCTGGTAGGAAGGCCACCCCTCCCCCCTCAGTGGCTGGTAGAGAGTAGGAAAAGAAAGGCTCAGTCCACCCCTGTGATTCCTCTCTCCTTAGCAAAAATGATGGCCCAAGCTAAGGCCCCGCCAAAGGCCAAGAAAGCCCAGACAGTTCATACTCTTCAAACTAGGCCGGGCGGAGAAACAGTTGCCTTTGTGGCAACACCTCCCCCAAGCGCCGATGAAGCAACCACAGATCCCGCAGACTACAATGTTGCAGAGGTGTCCTTAGGCGAAAGGGGAAAGCAAGGAGAGGTAGATTTTCTGAAGGAAGCAGTAAGGGCAGTGGAGGCCCGATATGAGAAAGAGGCCCAGAGGCTCAAGGTTGAGAAAGAGAAGAATGCAAACCTTATGGGGTTTCTTACTGAGATGGCCCGACCCATTAATGCCGCTCCTTCGGAGACCTCCACCTTAGAAGAATTACCACAGAGTGACATAGACTCCCTGCAAGTAATGAAAAAAAAGGCCCAAGCAGTAGACGGATGAGTCGCCCTACATATAGGAAACACCCGGTGTTTCCTAGTGTCCACTCTCCCAGAATTATACACGGCCTGGCAAGTTATTCACGAGGCAGAAACACTCATTGAACGGTGGGAGAGTGATGCTGAAAATTATCAAGCATGGAAGGTGGAGCTCAAAGAGCTCCTCACCTTGGGAGAAGATATAATTTTTGAATCTGAAATTCTGGGTGAGGAATCATTTGATTTTGTAAGAACTCAACACTCTAGACTTGACCTCACATTGGAGGTAACCAAGCAACTGGTAGAGTCCTTGCAAGAGAAGGTAAACACAGTAAAGTATTCTTCTAATTTATATAAGTCTTATGTAATAAAGGTTTCCGAGGCAGATCCCCTTAGCACCGATACATATACCCCTGAAGATTCAGTTTTGGGGAGTTTTGATGAGATAATGACATCCCGGTATCAATGCTCGGAGGGGATGGATGGGGCCCAGATGGAAAAATTAACCGACATGATACTTAAGGGTCATGATGCGGCAAGGATGGCGGATGAATTCAAAAAAAATATTCTGGACCTGGGGGAATAGGTCAAAGTAGACAGACACAGAAGGGCCAGCCTGAAAGATGTAGATGAAGACGGCATTTCCCGCCTCCTCCAGGCCTTGAACGACAATAAGCAACCTTGAGCTTTCTCTAGAGGCCGGGGAGAACTCAAGTGTTGGGCATTCTTTATTCTTTGGAGATGTAAGTTCTTGGATCCCGGAATCCCAGATCCATAATTTTGTATTCTTTAAAGTAATCCGTGTCCCGTTCCCCGAGGCCGACCGGTCACTTTCAGAGGTGGTTAATAAAGATTGTCAGAGGGTAGTTGGCCTCATCAATGGGCGTCGACTCGGCAGTTGGTTTTTTGACAGGGTGGTCTTCTCGAGGCGCCGCTCAGATGTACACCTGGCACATTGGAGACAGGGTGCTGCATTTCCCATTTATGAGGCATGTAGCCTCGGTCCCAGGGGGACCTACTTTCTTCTTTCTCCTCTCTGGCTCTCTTCTCAAAATTGATTCTTCCGATGTATATTCTTATCTTATTCTTCTTACATGGCAGACCTATTTCGTATCCAGGTCTTTTTTAGGGTGGCGCAGGTAGTACCGGCCCCTGGATATTATATTTTATTAGAGCATGATGTAAATAGGGTTAGGGTTAGAAAAGAGTTGTATAAATAGCCGAACTAGACCATTTCTAAGGGTCAGAAAAATTGATGATTTTGTTATCTATAGAAATAGCAAAGTGATTTCTCTTTTTTAAGTTGCAGAGCTCAATGCTCCATTGTTCTTTCTTCAATAGTTAAATGCTCCCCTGGAGCCACCATTGTATCACGCACCAATGCTCACTGGAAGGAATATTAATAAAGAAGGAAGAATTCTCCGTAATGATGTTGTTGGCTTTCCTGCTTCTTAGTTAATGGTATTTCATGTTTCAATGTTCTTTATGTCTTTTACTCTGATATGTTAAAGTAGATTAACGACCTCTTTATTTCTGCTACTGATAAAATGCTAGCTGATGGTTATGTATTTCTTCGGTATTTAGTGTAGTCTATCAGAGTATTATTGATGTTCCATACATTTCAGCATGACTATAGTTAGATGAAATACTTCTAACCCTGTAGGATCTTTTTCATTTTATTTGCTAAGTGTAGAACGCTAGGGGAAACCAGAATTTATTGAGTCTCCGGAGATGACGAGTTGAAGAAACCAGCTATCCCCCTCAAAAATAGTCATTTCTCCCAATCGAGCTCCGCACCGTCGTGACCTGACACCTAGGTGCTTGAAGGCCAAGGGAATTCATTTCACCTGGATAACCTTTGCAGGCGGAGTTGGCCGGTATCGCCGGAACCCGGTGACAACTTATGACTGTTGGTGGACCCGGTCAGCAAAACCCCGTCAACAATACCTACTCAAAAAATATCCCCTATGGTATTTACTTGTGTTTTACCTGCTGTTGAGGGTTAAAGATATTCTAGTTTTCTTCAAAGAGCTCTTTGCTTTATCTTCAATTCCTTAATTTCATGAATCCACCATTTAAATAGGGAGAAGAAATCAATGAAACTATCTCTCACCATACCCAAAATATCACAATAATCTTCAAGGTTTGACTTGAGATGGCAACAGTCAGCATTAAGCTCCATTAGAGACATATATCTATCACCACTTTGGGAGGCCGACCATGGTGAAAGTGTAGCAATAACAACAATGGAGGAGTCACTTGAAGTTCAACAACAAGATCCTTCTCTTTTCGTGTAGGTATTTCTTTCTCCTTGCCTTTACTAATCTTAGGTTTTTTCATTTTAGTAGTGACATATCCACCACTAGGGGAAGAGTGATCAATATCCTTTATAGCCAGAGGTTTCCCAATAGCGAAAGTAGGAAAACCAGTGCACTTCCCCCTACCCTTTCCAAAACCACCAAACCTAATTCTAGACTTTGGGGTTCTTTTAGTTTTAGTTGAGGGGACATGATCTTACTCCTTTGAATCTGTTTCCTTACCCTTCCCTTTACCCCCATCTTTAGCTTTAGGTTTTGGGGTTCTTTTTACTTCATAAGAAGAAACATATTCTTCTTCTTCACAATATATATCTCCCTCTTCTTCGTTATCCTCTTCAGACCCCTCAAAAATAGAATCATCATTCCCATAAACTGTAATGGGATTGAAGGGGCGGGGATGGCTTTGATGTTCTCATAGATCAACACAAAAATACCTTCATGTAAGACATGTTTTTCTTTGGGTTCTTTCTATGATCCTTAATACTCGCTTTGAGAGAAGACCATAAATAAAAAGGAAAAAAATGGTGCCCAAAGGCCCTAGTAAAGCGTCCAGTCAAGGTTATGTAATACATCATTACCTTAAGAACTTCTCTAGATGGGTCATAGATGTTCTTTGTTCCCCACTCCTCTAGCTCCTACCATTACTTCTCCGTCTTGGGAAATCTATGAATAGCAAGCTCTAAGTATTTTTGGTAGCCTTCCTACCAAATAGAAACTCAAAAGTATAGGGGTTCTCAAAAGTATATAATTAAGTGGGTTACCACCCTTTGTACTTTCTATCTGTAAATAAAATGTTGTCCCTGCCTAAATAAATAATAGGGGCTTCATTATTACCGATTGCCATATCCCCACTTGTGGAGTTAGGCATGGGTAATTATTAAATTATTATTATTATTTACATATTATGTATACAATAGTAACAAGGGCTGGAATATATTAATGTGCATATGTTAGTGTTAAAATAAATCTTACATTTTAACTTATAGGCTGGAATATATTAATGTGGATATGTTAGTTTTAGTAAAAAAATCTTACATTTTAATTTATATTTGACAACCATTTGCATCTCAAATTATTAATATTAATTATAAATAATATATTTTCAAAATGGATATTGTATAAAAACGAAAAAAAAATGCTCTTATCAAACTTGAAGTGTAGCTAATCAAATTTGAAAAATTAGAAATAAGAAATTATTAAAGAAAAAGAGAAACAAGACACATATAGTAAAAATTAGGAATTTTTTTAAAATGATAAATATAACTTAAAATAATGTATCTCTCAACATTTATTCCTCGTTTCTTTACACATATATATTTAAAATATTTGTACTAATTTTAAATAATTCTAAATAAAAATGATAAACAACACAGCAGTAACCGTAAAAATTAAATATGAGTTAATTCTCATTTATTTCACTTTCAACACAAACCTAATTACAATCTTAACTAGTCGTACTCGATCAGACGAAAATAACCCAAATTCCCAACACTGCCACCAAACAAACAAAGTGAAGCAGATCTGTAGCTTTGGAATCTGCTTGACAAGGCTTATTTACATTCACTGTTTAATATGCTTATAAGCAAAACATCCAGCCTCACAGAACATATCAAACATTGTACAATATGGAGTACAAAATAGACTTTATCCGTTGAAAGTCATTTCAATTTTATTCAGCACAGAATTTCATCAAGAAGTTTATATCTCTTCCTACCTCTTCTATCGACTATCTCAGACTTCTTCTGTTTTATCTGGATTTTGGGTATCTGAAATTTAATGTCAGCACAACAGTTTTTCAGATTTCTCTTCTCTTTGACCATGGATTCTCCAAGCCCAATAGAATCCTTCATACTCTTTATCTTAGAGCTTTCCTCCTCCTCTTGAATAGTGTAGCACCAGTCACACACCTTACAGTCTGATGCATTATCAAAATATGCTCTACTGCAATACCTGACCAAAAAACAATTGAAGATTTATATTGTCAATTCAAGGCCTTTAATAAAACGGGTTCAGGAATTATTGCAATTCCCAGCTTGCATTTATTTCTAATTCTGAAAGCACCACTTGAAATCTATAACAGACAACAATGAAAAGAAAAGAAAGGGTAAGGAATTGTTGGGTCACTTACTGGTGCTGCAAACGCCACAGACATTTAGTGCACTGGAATAAATAGACTTGGAAACCCAAATCTCCACACATGCTGCACTCCATTTTTCTCTCCATGTAATATCTACCAAATCTTTTATTCCTCAGAATGGCATATACTAAAAATGCTAAGGGTTAAATAGCATTTAAAGTAAGTTGCCCAATTTGAAGACTTAAATGCTGTATTCAATTCTGCGAAAAAACAAGAACAATGTCCCTGGTTTTAGATTTAATAGCTTTGGTTCTAGAATTAATAGCTTTGGTTTTAGAATAAAAAAGCAAACTGTACGTGGGTTTTGTTGACATATGTTGCACAGGGAAAAGTAGTGACAAATTGTCAAGCGAGGTGGCTATCAGTCCGCGCATCACGTGTTGACTTGCAAATTGTCCAAAAAAAAAACAGTAGAAATTTTCTCCGTCTATTTAGGCATGGATTCGAACTCTTATTTTATAGAATACAGCTTAGAATATAGCGAGGAACTTGACCAATGTAATTTTTAATGTATTTTTGTTGGGTAGAAACCGTGTTATATACCTGGACTTTTGTGTTTGGTAGACATTATTGAGTTAAGTTTGACAATAACTATTTTCAGAGTTTTTTTTTCACAATATTTTTGGAAGTTTCTTACATTTGAGTATTTTTTCTCTTATACACTTCGGGAGTGCATACATCACAAGAGATGACGACATTATTACATTCTACATGTTGACATGGTCTCTTGATTACGCATGGCAAACAACCCATCTCTTCTATAACTAGTTTATTCTATTTTGCATACTCTAAGATCCTTAATGCACTTGTATTTAATAATGAAAATTCAATCTTAATGTAATTGTTATACACTGAATTTGCGCCTCTGATCTCAAGCTCTCTTGGTCTTGATAATCCAGTATAACATGGGAATCATCTCAAGGTTGTGGGACCTTATGCTAACCGAGATGAGACCTCCAGGTTCTAGGCTGGTTCCTCTTGGATAATCACCTTAATTTGCTTCTTAAACAGAAAAGTAAATCTTTTGAGGAAAAGGGTTAGAAGGAGTGCTTGAAAGGGACTGAAAGAAAACTACCTACTAGGTGATGCACCGAAATTGGCATGAAAACATAACACACACAGGATAAACCCCTGGGTCAACTAACTCTGAATTGTAAATAAAACACAAGTCTCCTGTATAGGCATGCATAAATATTTCATAACTAGGTCATGAGTAAACCAATTAAAAGGAAAGACTTCTTCACAGTTAACAGCTTTAAACAATAAAACACTAGTTACAACCTGCAAGCAGACATACTCTTCTACAAGTAGATGCTGTGAAAGGACCGATTAAGAGGAATAAAGTCATCCACAGTTAATCC
The DNA here is from genome assembly GCA_018584345.1 of Thuja plicata. NCBI lineage: Eukaryota > Viridiplantae > Streptophyta > Pinopsida > Cupressales > Cupressaceae > Thuja > Thuja plicata. The sequence goes on from MU224422.1 coordinate 8,515,370, forward strand.
ATCAACAATCAAGACACATACAGACAAGCAGAAAAGAGACAAGGTTTACACAATCCAACAAATTGATCCAAAAGTTGAAGCTCTGCATATTATTTCTCACAGTGAGTTACAGACTCATACAAAAAATACACCAAGGACAAAAAAATGTCACAGAGCATGCCTTCTGTATAAAAATGAACTCCTGGGTTACAAAATCTCTTCGTCTCTGTCAGGAACTCAGAAAAGTTACAAAGACAACAAGCACAAAAGGAAGAAGAACCGACCCTTGCAAATGTGACTTTTCTGCTATATATAGGGCTCAGACCATCTTGGGATCCCTTAGGATGCAACAAGCTTCAGATGGTCCTGGGAAACCCTAACCCTAAAACACATAGGAGAGAGGAAAAGAGAGAGAGAAGGCGGTCGAGAATGACCGAGTCAAAACAGATATTCACAGATATTTTCCATGCTCCTCCTCGATCTGGCAACTGAAAATCAGATTTGGTAGCCGGCGGCTAGTAACATTTATGTTTACTCTGAAAGTCATGTACACCTGTTCTCCTATATTTCTCTGCAATAACTGTCTCTCTTGTCTGTGAACAGTGCATGGCCAAATGTTCATCTTATCATTGCCTAAGACTTCTTCTCCTTCCTCGTGGCACTTCTGGAAACTAAGTCATATTTCTGCTCTGCTCTGCAACATGCTGAATCTTCTCCTGTTCACCGTCATTGAAACAAAAAGCCGGCAGACTGCTCTATACATGACCCGTGTGGCTAGAAACCCCTCTGATCAAAACTGGAACACGAGCACAGAGAAACCATGGATGACGAGCGTTCTCCCCTGTCATCTTGCCGCCAGAAATTCAAATTCAAAGTCCTGCGACCTAGCGACCAACGGCTAGTCTCCTTGTCGCGAGCATCAGACATTAACCCTGGTTAAACCTCCAGACTTGGCGACAAAGTACTTTTCCCTCTGTTTAACCCGAGCCTAAATCTAGCGACAAGGCGACCGTGTGAAATCAAAGTCGCGAGATATTTTTCTTAACTCACCATTCTTCTAGCGACCCAGCGCCTAACTGCTATCTCAGACCGTCACGGTATGTCGCCTGATCGCCAGATGCTCATGCCTCTTTTCAAGACTTCACGACAACCTTCAGTCGCTGAGTCGGGAGTACTTTCTCTGTAGGGCACTTTGATCTCCAGACTACGCGACCACCGTTGGATCCTTTGAGCTTTGCATCGAACGGCTGACATTTAATCGCTATAAAACTGAGGATACCCTTAAATTATCCAGCGATCATACGACTGAAGGGAAAGAACACTAAGTCGCCTAGTCGTGTGATCCGTTTCCTTCATCTGGCGATTACCCGACCAACATCAGCATCCATCCACCATATGACACATGTCACACAGCCACTGGTTCATCTGTTTGCATTGGGGAAGCTGAGTCATCGTGCTGTTCTAGCGACAAGGCGACCAAAGGTAGCCGCGAAGTCGGGAGACACTTCATCCACTGTTAAATTCTTTACGCGATCAAGCGACTGAGGGCGGGCCCCACTTGTCACAGGCTTGTAATATAGATCTGGCGACCATGCGACTGAAGAGAGGTAGCCAAGTCGGAAGACGTAAGGAGAATATTCCAAAGGGTCACGAGACTACGCGACACAAGGGAGACGCAGAGTCGGGAGAAGAAAAGGAATATTCGCCCAGGCTGAAGCGATCAAGCGACTGAGAAAAAAGGCTTAGGGTTTTGCCAAGGCTTAGGGTTTTGCCTCGTTCATTTGCATGAAAGAATTAGGGTTTAGGGGTTTAAGCAGAGCCAAGACCTGGGAACCATGACAGAGAAAGCAGACAGGGCAAACCAGGCCAAATGCACAGAATGGGAAATTTGGGTAACAGTAATTCTATTTAATAATGAGAATAATTGAATAAAGGCATTTCAACATTTATAATATGAATTTTTAATACAATATCAATGTATTTCTATTTAATAATGAAAATAATTGAATTGAGTTACCCATATTCGAATATTAACGACTTTGATAAATAAACAAATTTCACATTGAATTAAGTTAGTAGGGCATTTTAACATATTCAAATATTAATGAGTTTGATAAGTAATCAAATATTAATTGAGTTTATAAATGATCAAATTTATGTTTGTTGATCATTCTTGCATATTCAAATATTCATGAGTTTGACAAGTAATCAAATATTAATTGAGTTTATAAATGATCAAATTTATGTTTGTTGATCATTCTTGCATTTTGTATTGTTGATCTTATATATTAAAAATAGACATAATTGTTGAAAATGATATTTTTTTTTTAAATTTCTAGTCTTTATTAATTTCAAATGATCAAAAGTATCAAAACATGCTTTTGGGAAATGTTTTATCATAACAATCTTGTTTATCTAGGTCAACCTTTTTTATTAGACCAACTTTATGATAAATTGAATACTTGAAGGTCTAGCAAGCCCTACACATGTGTGTCTTAGATGAAATCTAGATTTAGGATATTTTTTGATTTTTTGAGTAAAATATTTTTAGGATAATGTGTTTTTGGTAATTGATTTCTAACTTATGAATTAATTGCATATTGAATGCCTTTAATAGCTGGTGTAGAAATAAATAATTTTAAAATATACAAATTTACCTCATAATGACTAGTAAAGTTAGAAAAAAGAAGGAACATATTGAATTTGGTATTTTTAATTTTAGGCCTAGTTGAACCTACATTATGTGAATTGAACTCACGTGTCATAGTAGTGAACCATGATAGGGTAGTGAGAGTTTTAAGGTGGAGAATGAGTATATGTATAAGTGGTCATCTAGCATTCATCACGCATTCATTCTCTAAGTACATGGAAATAATTAATAGATTTGATTCTAAAATTTTTGTTGCATTTTTTTATGAACTAGAAGTCAAGAGTGGTTAGGATTAGTGAATTTTCATGCAAATGATAAGGGATTATAAAGACTATGTGAATAAAGAGAAGTTTCAAGTCTAAATTTCTAAGGAATGACGAAAAGGTGAAAACAATTTATATGGTTTAAATGCTAGATCTTAATCATCCTTCACTTAGAAATAAGTAGAATTCCAAATTATGAGGTATGCTATGTTCAAGGGACATCTAAAGGATATTAACACTTAACAATTTATCTTATTAAACTATTTTAGCGGCACTGACACCAAATTTAGGTGTGAAAACATAACTAAACCAAAGATAGAAAGCGAAGAAGGGAGGTTTTGTTGCTAAAATATGCTTTTCCACCAACAAAAACTTAAATTTCATTAATTAATTGTCTCCCTCAAGAAAAACTTTGGATAACATCATGGCTAGTACCTAGGCTATAGCTAAGGGCATCAAAGATCTTAAGGAAGACCATGAGTTGTGCATCTAGAAGATGGAGGATACAATGAATATAATTCACTATAAGTTGAGAGAAATTATTATAGTGAGTAAATCAGCCACAAAAAATACCATTGAGGGACTAAAAAAATTAATGAATAGGAAGAACATTTACAATTCATTTGTAAGGGAACCTCAACTTCCACTTCTGTCAGTGTCAAATTGGTACAGAAAGCTCAAGCTAAGGATAGCATTGCGACTAAGAAGGACAAAGCTCTTGCATAAGACATGGGTACAAGTAGGAAGGAGAAAGAGATGGTCTCTCTACCTAGACCTGCAAGTAGATTGCAAAGTAAAGATAAGGGGATTAACCCCAATGGTCCAATATTGTCAATAAGGTTTGTAGTATTAATGAAGAAATTATGCAAAAAAATGACAGTCTGTTAAAGATTTTGTAATCTTTTTGGGGTGTTGTTCCCATATTTGTGTGCTTCATGTTAGCTATTATTTAGTGATAGGTTAGCAATTGGATATTTTAGTTTTTTTCTTGTTTTGAAAATGGGTAACTTCTGGTGCCTTCAAAACTAGATTTCCTTTAATAAAAAAAAATTAAATGTCAATAATCCTTTGACAATGATAAAATGTGAAAAATGACTCAAAATATTTAAATGACATACATAATTCAATAACCATTCATGGAGAACCTTCACACTACATCCCTAATTTTTTGATAGATTGTTGAACAAATTTTAAGAAAACTTATTGATTAAATAATTAGACTTGTTTACTACCTTATGTAGTATTTCTACTGAAGGAAATATTTTTTATTATAGTAATATAGGTTTTGAAGGGGCCATGAAAATATTTACATCAAAATACTACCATCAGAAAAGGAAACCCAAACGAATAGCAGCAACAACCCAATGAAAAAATATACAAGAAAATATAATAGGGTATGAAACCCACATGACACTAGACAAAAAAATAGCGCAAAATATCCCCAACACTATTGAAGGTTTTTTTATAAATTTAGTACCATCCACATTCCTACTAATGATATCGTTATTAATTTTCATTACATCATGAGAAATGTGGGACTGCTCTATCATACCTTTGACATGGCTACAAGTTCCAACATAGGGACCTTACAAAGGAACTGAGTTTGAAGTATGATTATCACCAACATCTCTCTTATCTTTTCATATAATAGCAGTAGTAGGAGGCACCAATTCCCCTTCTTAAGGACTTGATCTCTCACTTTTAGTTTTTTAAGATAATTTATGCTATTCTATATTATCGTCTTGCTTATGGCTATCATAGCTGTGATATTTTCATAAGCCTTTCCTATGCTCTCCTCTAACATTCTTATTTTATCTTCATGTTCTATTTTTGTAGTCTTGACATCTGTGGCTATAGTTCGAGTGAGAGAAAGTATTTCATTGAATTGTCTATGTGAATACCTAGAACTACATTATTATTTTGATCAGGTATCTTACTATTGAAGGAAATACCATAATCAATTCAAGAAATTTACTTTAGAAACCATCTAAATGAGGAGTTCAAAATGTCCATCAATCATATTTTTTGCAATTGAAAACATATCCCTAAGTCCTATAGAAGATGACCCTTTCTCAACATCCACTAGTGTCCCTTTCATTGATTAGATAGGTATTTCAATATGGAATTTCATTTCCCCATGGTCCATCCTAGAATCCAAAATTTTATTCCCCACTTCTACACCTTTCCTCTCTATTTCCTCGAGGATAGAGTTAAAATTGATCTCCAAAACATTGAGATCATCACCATCACAAATGTCCCCAGTCTTAGCTTGGGATAACTTCTTCCCTTTCTTTCCTTGTTTGAACTTTTTTCCCATTTTGCATTTGGAGGATTCTTCTCTCTCAGACTTCAATTTTTTTACCATTTTTTCCATGATAGGGGTGATAGAGGTCAAGACATAATCTATTGAGGGAACATAATCATAATAATTACCATTAATATCATACCCATGGGGCCACGAGTGTTTGGAAGTGAGGGTTTCCTTTTTGGATTTCTTATGATTCCCAATATGAAAGAAAGCCTCTTCATCAGAGGGGGGATCTTTAGGGTTTATGGACATGTCCAAAGAAATTACTTGAAAGATTTATGAAAACTGATTTTTTTATTTAGATTGAGAGGTATTCAAGGGTATAGACACATGTTTTTCATACTCCATAATAAGGAGGATAAGACCTTTATGCAAAGAAGATTTTTATTTCTCAAATTTTAATTGTAATATTTTTCTATGAAGGTAGCCAACCAAGATCGAGAAGCCCAATGGAAAGCATAACACAAAAGATAAATAATATGATAAAAAATAAACTATATTCTCGCCCAAAATTCAATATAATAGATGGATTGGATTGAATCAACTAGAATAAACTTGAATTGATTCAATTGGATTTGAATTGATATTACATAGGAGATCCCTTGGTTATACAACAATGACAAGTAAAAAGGAGTGAATGAGAAGATGAAAAGTGTTTTGGTCTCATTACATGATAATAGAGGAACACATTATCACCCATCTAAGGTGAAATCACATGTAAAACAAAGGTGGATCATCCTCCAATGTGTAATAAAATATGTTCAACATGTGAAAAAAAAGACTGAGAGTGATAAAAAGATAAGTGCACTAAAGGTGGATTCAACACATAAAGTGGATTGTGATAACATTAAAGCACCACTTAAATTGAAAATTCTGCTAAAATATCATATGTGGTCCCTAAATAATCTTATATGTAAAATTTAATTAGGACCCAGGTGATAAATAACCAAGCTAAAATACCTCAATTACACCAACACCCCCCTTAAATACAACTTAGCTAACATATAGAAAAGATAACAATGGATATTGGGTCCCCATAACAAAGCCATACTAGGTACCCATGTACAATGAAAATGCAATCTCTTAGAAATAGAAAAGGGACAAACCCATGTGAGATAAAAATTCACTCCACAAGAGAGGTAAAAATACAGAATTCTCTCAATGAGAAGACAAAAACATCATATGGGGAAAAAGTCCCCCTCATAAGAGAGAAGAGGAAAGATCATGAATCCCTCCCATCTCCTACAATTATGGTCCAAGATGATGAAAATGACTCCTCCATAGGAAGAAACGGAGCCAACGCTACACCAAGAATGTCAAAGTCTGACAAAAAAAGGAACCACTATTAATTAAGATAAACTAATAAATCACATACTGAAATTTGATGAAGATTAGGCATGGAGGACCCTGCTTGAGCATAAATTGGATACTGACTGATGACATATGGTCTATTGTAAGTCTTGAATAGAGCCTTGACCCAAGTGTCACAAGATGATCTACTTAAAATAGAAAGATTACATAAAATATGTCATCAATGATAAAGTACAAAGAAAGATGGCACATTATATTAATGTGTGTACAACATAGCTCATGCAAGAGAATAAAATATAGATGCAAAGCTAGGCACTGATAATTATCCCACCAAGAGTGTATTGAAAATGATGACTGGCAATGTCCTCTCATTGGACAGACGTGCCTAGAAAGCATATGAGTAATTGACCCCAATCATATGAGTAATTGACCCCAAACATATGAGTAATTGACCCCACTTGGTTGGAAGTTGAAAGATAGATCGTTGTAACAAGTATGGAAGATGGACATAAAATATCTCTTTCCCAAATTTCTTATCTATTCCAAATTTTTCTTTAAAAAACTATTAAAAATATATTTAAAGCATTTTATTACTGAAAAAATTATTAAATAATAAGGAAAAATGAAAATAAAAACATTTTTCTTTTCTTACTTCTTGAAATTTCCATTTTAGTGGCTATAGTTGCCACCATAGGCCAAATTCTAAAAGTTTAATTTCTTATCATAGTCACTATAAATTGATAGAACCACTGTACATTACAAAAAAAACATGCACTTAAAAAAAAAAGATACACCTTAAAATGAGTTTGTATGAGCCTAAATGAGGCCTTACATGGTGTAAGAACATGATTATGCTATTTTCTAAAAACATTAGGTGCAGATATCAAAAACCACCTATACCACTAAATAGAGTATGAAATTATGCCCTAAATTAATAAACATTACTTGAAAAAAGGATTCCAGATGACTGACTTATTAGTGTTAAAAATCACCTCCCTTATTATGACATCTAAATTTTTGTTGCACCTCTGAACTTTAAATGACTATAGATTTGGCCTCTGGTGTCCGATTTGGATTAAAAAAGAGGTAAATCTTGGGGATTTATAGACCTCTTGAATGTGATGCCAATCCTTGATTTTTACTAGCAAGCTCTAATTTTTCCATGCAATAGAAAGTTCTAAAGATAACCCCCCCCCCCCCACAATCCACCCGCCCAAAATAAAAATGGACTCAAATCTATCAAATGGAAAACTAATTGAACTCTATGGGCTCTAATACAATGTAATATTTTGTGTGAAGGTAGCCACCCAAGATCTAGAAGCCAAAGATAAAGAACAAAAATAAGAGAGAAATAATATGATAAAAATAAATAGTATTCTCACCAATCTAATGATTGAATCAACTATAATTCAATGAATATTACATTGGAGACCCCTTGGTTATATAGCCAAGTTGAGTACAAATGAGTGAATAAGACAATAACAAGTGTCATTGTCTTATTACACTATAATAAAGAGTCAACTTATCACCCATATAATGTGGAATCCCATGTACACTAGATGTGGATAATCCAACAATGTATATTTAAGCATATGCAATAAAGGTGGAGAGTGATAAAGTGACAACTGCACTAAAAGTAGAGTCAACACATAAAGTGGAGTCAACACATAAAGTGGGATGCGATATTATTATAACATCAGCTAAAAGGGAAAGCTCCTAAAATATCCTATATTTTCCCTAAGTAAACTTGATTAAAGTGTAATTATGACCTAGGTGAGAAAAAAACCAAGGTAAAGTACCTTAATTCTATCAAAACTCATTAATACTACCATAAAGATGAAAGATTAAATAGCATGACATAGAAAACAACCTATTATTCCTAAAACAAGTTAATAACATAAAGTGATAACTGAAAAGGCTAGTGAAACTATCGTGTAGGGTAATATACCTAATAATAAATCAGGTCACCTCTGCCCAAATGAGTTTCATTGTTCCACATGATCATAACCCTTTGTTTTTGTTTATTGCACCTTTTCACATTCATTTTCTTTTAATAAAATGGAGATAAATTCATCAGATTCCTGACCTTAAATATTGGGTATGTAGTAATAGGGATTTCCACATTGTAGCTAGAGAAGGTTCCATTCTTCCACCCATTCACAAAAGCCTATATAACCAATTGGTCACAACCATGCAAATTTTTAAGGAATTGGGTAATACAACCTATTGAGAGCTTCCCACATATTATGGGATCATTCTGACACTTCTTTCTAGAAGTGGGCTTAACTCTATTCTTATCACCTCCCATACAATAGTTACAAAAACACATAGGAAGCCAATATTCAGTGAAGAATAATAAAAATCAGAGGAGATAATGCCCACAAGTGTGCAATGAGAAGACAAGCTATAATGGTTGCCTAATCAATTCTACACTTAGATATCTTGCCTCTACAATTCATAATGGGCTCTAGACAAGTCGATATTCACTTCCTAAACGGAGTAGATGAAAACCCTCATCATCAAACAAGGCATCACCTCTTTAAAAAATTTGACTACCATCATGTATATGATTATTATCTTCCATGAGAACATAATATTTTATAGCGGAACAACAAGTGTTGGTTTGATTAACTCCATAGGTAGTAAACAATCAACAACCCTATTTCCCTCATAATAGGCATGGGAAATAATAAATTCATCACAATCCTTAAGCGTCTCAAGGCTATCATTAATGAGTTATTAATTTTCCAAATATATTTTTGACTCCCCTTGAGATGATTAACAATATTTAAAGAATCACTTTTCATCCAACTTTTTTTTGATAACCATAGGATATAGTCAATTTTATTCCATGGTAGGCTACATTTGCCTTGGTATAATAGTTTGTCTTTGATTCCCAAATTGAAGAAAAAGTTTTAATACTGATATAAGCTCACATTTTTTAAGAAAAAGAGAAAGATAAGTCAGACACCTAGTTAAATTAGCCATCATTTATTACCACTCTAAAAATAGGGCTAGAATTTGACCAATCAACTATCGTACCATATTCTTTTTTTTTCCTGAAAACTGTCGCTTACAATGAATGATGATAGAAATTTGTTTCAATGTCATATGTCATACGACAGAAACATCACAATTTCCTAAAACCCAAAAGCCAATCAAATATAGAATTTACTAAATTAGGAGGTATTACTAACAATGAATTTGGTCTTTTATTTTGTGTCATTCTTTATAAATTGATTTCATATACTTTAAACTATGATTTTACTTAGACAAATAATAATTTCCTAAACTATAAAGTAAATTGAAATTTTTACAGCATCATTACAAATAAGCATGGAGATACATTCCAAGGTAGGATTTGTATATAATCATAATCAAAATAGTTACTCCCAAGGATTAATATATAATCCTAGTGGAGAATTACTTTCCCTTCATTGAGAACCATTCCAATTAACGAAGAATATCATTAAAAAGCTTATATCACTTCCTATTCTTTCTTTCCATATTGTCTATTTTTTATTATTATTATTTTTTAACTATAGTGTGGTATCTTTGCGACTCAATTAATTACTCAACATACCTTTCCTTGGTCTTTCTTACTGCCAAGTTCAGGTCAAGAAGGGGTGACATGAGGTGAGACTAATTCCCTGCGGTGTATGCAATCACCCAAAAACCATGTAAATTGGGTCAAATCGGGCCTTGAAGTTTAACTCAAAACCAATAAGAAGAAAACCCATGGTCCAAACGAGCTTTACTATCTTGCAAACTCTCTCCATATTGACTATTAATTCGGCCCTTTCCTTCTTTTTCAACAAATTAGATATATGTCTGTTGATTTCAACACAAGATTTATTTTAAATTTCACTTTCCTTTTCTATTGTGGGTCATGTTTTTGCACTCCCCAAACCTAGAAGAACTTCACAATATTTTAATAAAACCCCCATTATAAGCTTAACATCTGAGCCTCCATTCTCCCCTTGAATAGTGGAGCACCGGTGACACACTCCACTCATACTCTCAGCTAATACATTCTCATAATATGCTATGTTGTAGTATCTGACAAAGAAAAAAATCAATTAATCAATATATAAGACATTTACATAAATGCACTACATGAATTCTTATTTCTAAATTAGCATCTACTACATGAAACTTTTCTATCTAAAGTTGAATAAACTTCAAGAGTGGTTATTATCTTACTGATGCTAGAAAAAAATTAAACATTTTGTGCATTGGAATATATACTTCTAGAAGCCCACATCAGAATACATATTGCACTCCATTAATGTTTCTTACTCTTTTGTAATTAGGATTGTATGTTGCACCTAAAACAAGAGCTGTAGTGCAGTATAGTTTAATGTTTGTTACTCTTTTGTAATTAGGATTGTATGTTGCACCTAAAACAAGAGCTGTAGTACAGTATAGTTTAATGTTTGTTACTCTTTTGTAATTAGGATTGTATATTGCACCTAAAACAAGAGCTGTAGTGTAGTATAGTTTCTGCCAAGTGCTGGCAAGGCAGTTTTGCAAGATAAGAGATGACAAGGGAGCAAGATAGTGTCAAATTTTAAAATAGGTAAAAAGGATTAAATATATGCTTTGTGCTCAAGAAATATTCTTAGATCTTAGAGGAAACCATATTTAATCGGCGTTGTGTACTTCATTGAACTATAGTTGTCCGAAGCATAGAATAATGCAGTAATAAGACAACCATCGAATGTCAAAAAAGGGGTATGCTCAAAACACATCTCCAAACATTTCTAGCTTCTGGGTATGTTTTCTTTGATGCATAAGGGAGCCCAGTTGATCAATGTGTTATTGTGGTGGCGGCTATATGCTAACTCAATTCAAGCAGTGTTATCTCACTGCCTAGGTTAGGCAACCAATAATTGAGATCATAATTGGGCTTCCATCCATGGAAATATATTCCAAACGAGGACATTTATTGGAATTGTCAAGAAGATGGAGAAAAAAGCTAGGTAAATTTGAAAATATATAAGAAGACAAAAGTACAAAATGAAGCTACAAAATGAAGCTGCCAAGGTAGTTGGCTAAACACTTGTGTAGGAAAAGCATAAATAGTATAGGAAAAATTATTCTATCTTCCTCCAATTGTGACGGCGGAAGATTTTACTAGTTAAATAGATAAATAAAAAACTTAAAAAAGATAAATTAAGATTTTTCCAACTTATAAAGTAATTTTAAATAGTAACATTGGTAAATTCAGGAAGTTTATAGCTTGTGAATTAGATAAATCAAAGCTTCAAAGTTCAGCTAATGGTCATTCACATTTTTTTGTTCCTAGACTTATATAAAAACTATTTCACAACTTCAAACTATTTCACAACTTCAAAGATTTATGAAAATAAAAAAGATCTGTAATTTATCAATTCATAATTAATCTTAATGAAACTAGTGACGATCAACTCATTTTACATTTTCTTTCTTAAGATTAGAAAAAATCATTAAATACAACTTCAAATATTTAAGAAAACTAAAATAGATCTCTAGATCTGTAATTTGTTAGTTCAAAATTTAATCTTAAGGCAATTATTCATTTTTTCAGTAGTGTAGTATAAATTACAAATATCACATCTCTGACAATGGATGAAAAATCATGTGAACTATGTTTACATGCAATATCCATGAGTTTCTCCACTAGATCCATGTTGTTCATGAGCATGGGGCTAGATTGTCTAGTTGCCTCAGTTTTATGTATCATGGGTTTTGGTCCAATGCCCGTTAGAAATTGATATAGATATTCTTCATAGTTGAGAGTTTACCTACCATCTTCAAGACTCCAGAGAGGCTCTTGAAGCTGAAGCATTTTCATCAGCTCGTCCATGGCTATGATGGAAAATACGATGGCCAGTTCTACAACAAGAGGTCTGTCTATCCCCATCATAGCCCCACATTGGCTTTAAACATCAACAAAAGATACTTGCAGCAACAGTAATTCAGAAGGGGGATTCATAGAAGAATACAAAAATTTCTATCTATCACCGTTGAATTTCTCTTTCCTTTGCTATTGTGGGTCATGTTTATGCACTCCCCAAACCTAGAAGAACTTCACATTATTTTAACAAAACCCCCATTATAAGCTTAACATCTGAGCATCCATTCTCTCCCCCAAAACTAGAAGAAATTCACATTATTTTAACAAAACCCCCATTATAAGCTTAACATCTGAGCATCCATTCTCTCCTTGAATAGTGGAGCACCAGTGACACACTCCACTCATACTCTCAGCTAATACATTCTCATAATATGCTCTGTTGTAGTATCTCACCAAGAAAAAAAATCAATTAATCAATATATAAGATGTTTACATAAATGCACTAAATGAATTCTTATTTCTAAATTAGCATCTACTACATGAAAATTTAATATCTAAAGTTTAATAAACTGTGAGAGTGGTTTTTATCTTACTGATGCTAGAAAAAAAATTAAATATTTTGTGCATTGGAATATGTACTTCTAGAAGCCCACATCAGCACACATATTTCACTCCATTAATGTTTCTTACTCTTTTGTAATTAGGATTGTATGTTGCACCTAAAACAAGAGCTGCAGTGCAACATAGTTCCTGCCAAGTGCTAGCAGGGCAGTTTTGCATGATAAGAGAGGACAAGGGAGCAAGTCAGGGTCAAACTGTAAAATAGGTAAAAATGATTAAATATATACTTTGGGCTCAGGAAATATTTCTAGATCTTAGAGGAAACCATATTCAATCGGTGTTGTGTACTTCAGTGAACTATAGTTATCCGAAGCATAGAGTAATGTAGTAATAAGACATCCATCTAATGTCAGTAAAGGGCTATGCTCAAAACACATCTCCAAACATTTCTAGCTTCTGGGTATGTTTTCTTTGATGCATAAGGGAGCCCAATCGATCAATGTGTTATTTTGGTGGCAACTATATGCTAACTCAATTCAAGCAGTGTTAGCTCACTGCCTAGGCTAGGCAACCAATAATTGAGATCATAATTGGGCTTGCATCCATGGAAATATATTCCAAACGAGGATATTTATTGCACTTGTCAAGAAGATTGAGAAAAAAGTTAGGTAAGTTTGAAAATATATAAGAAGACAGAAGTACAAAATGAAGCTGCCAAGGCAATTGTCTAAATACTTTTGTAGGAAAGGCATAAACAGTACATAAAAAAATATTCTGTCTTCCTCCAATTGTGATGGCAGAAGATTTTACTGGTTAAATAGATAAATAAAAACCTTAAAAAAGATAATTTAAGATTTTTCCAACCTATAAAGTAATTTTAAATAGTAACATTCATAAATTCAAGAAATTCATAGCTTGTGAATTAGGCAGATCAAAGCTTTGAAGTTCAGCTAATGGCCTTTCAGATTTTTTTGTTCCTAGACTTATATTAAAAACCATTTCACAACTTCAGCTAATGGCCTTTCACATTTTTTTGTTCCTAGACTTATATTAAAAACCATTTCACAACTTCAAAGATTTATGAAAAGAAAATAGATCTGTAATTTATCAATTCAGAATTAATCTTAAGGCAACTAGTGACGATAAACTAAATTTATATTTTATTTCTTAAGATTAGAAAAAAATCATTAAATACAACTTCAAATATATAAGAAAAATAAAACAGATCTATAGATCTGTAATTTGTTAGTTCAAAATTTTACCTTAAGGCAATTAGTCATTTTTCTTTCAGTAGTGTAGTATAAATTTAAAAAATGACATCTCTGACAATGGATGAAAAAGCATGTGAACTATGTTTACATGCAACATCCATGAGTTTCTCCACCAGATCCATGTTGTTCATGAGCATGGGGCTAGATCGTCTAGTTTCCTCAGTTTGATGTATCATGGGTTTTGGTCCAATACCCCTTAGAAATTGATGTGCATATTCTTCATATTTGAGAGTTTACCTACCATCTTCAAGACTCCATAGAGGCTCTTGAATCTGAAGCATTTTCATCAGCTCGTCCATGGCTATGATGGCCAATACGATGGCCAATTCTACAACAAGAATTCTGTCTATCCTCATCATAGCCCCACTTTCACTTTAAACATCAACAGAAGATACTTGTAGCAATAGTAATTCAGAAGGAGGATTCATAGAAGAATACAAAACTATCTATCTATCACCATTGGTGCGTATATAGGAAACGGTAAAATTTTAAACGTTCACTTCATTCTGATGATAAACTAGAAGGCTAGGTTGACGCTTATCACGCCCATCCCAGCTTTGGTATTGAATTATTGTAATGACACAAGCTTAAATAAAACCAATGAACAAAGGACTCTTGCAGCAAGGTTAAAATATTCATTTCAAGATACATGAATGAATAATAAAGCAAAACATATATGTGGCAGATAGTAAGCGATTGAAATTTTTTGGAGTGCACATAGACCACCAAGACTTATTGGAATGACATAAGCTTAAAGAAAATTGGGCGCAGAGACCGTCAAATTTCCATGCCTTCATGTAACCTAGGGATTTTTAAGTGAAAAAATCAAAATCAGAGGCTGCTAAAAACTATAAATAGGCGGAAAAGATATACCATTTACGTGAAACTCAAAAATCCCAGAAATCTTTCCTTTGAAGATTGATGCATTTGTTATAGGGAAATGAAGTGGTTTATTTGAGAATAAAACTATAATTATACCTAGAGGAATATTGAAGTAAAGTCTTAGAAAATAATTCACCGGTGCCCTTACCAAGACAATGACATAGGTGCGAAAACTGGAGGTAGACATTCGGCACACCAGCTGGAAGAGAAGGATTGACGCCATGAAACTCAGTCGGAGTGAAGCAGGAAAGGAAGCAAGGAGGCCAAAACTAAACTAGAAAAAAATGAATATTGAGGGAGCAAAAACTCACATAAATAAACACTTATTAGTTAGTTAAAAGACCTACAAACAAAGTAAAAAACATATGAGTTATTAAGCCATAAATGTGACCTAGTAAAAAGAAAATTCATAGATATATGCAAAAAGTAAAGTGCCTTGGCTATGGAAAAGATTTTAAATACACTTTCAGACTCAAGTGTAACTTTGAATATTAAAAAGACATTTAAAGTATTATATTGCTAAAAAATCATGTACCAGACATGCTAGTAGGAACAAGCAAATAAGGTAGCCACAACGAAAATTCATAAAGGGAAAGTATAATTAATAAAATTGGTCAAAGATTAAACTGAAATTGTTTGGGAATATATCTTGACAACCCCTTTTCCCATTTGAATTTGATTCATCTGCAGACACAAGGGTGAATAAGGATTGTTTAGGATATCAAACCATAAAATTACAAATTTGATTTCTGAAAATGAATAAGATCATCAACTAGTTCTCCCTATCAAAAACCAGAGGTAAATAAAACTATGCTAAAACATCATTAATTTTACATAACAAAGACAAGAAAAATCAAATAATAAATTCAGAAGCCAGACACGATTTGCAAGAAATACCAAAGCTAACTGAATCTTGGGAATTATTACAGTAAATGGTACATTCTCAGTGCTGCATAGACAATGGAGAGGAAAAGAAATAGACACAAGAAAAGCAATTGATAACCGTAAAACTTGCTAGAGGAGGAAACTCAGAAAGAACACAATGCATACAAATAACAGAACAGAAAAAATAGAGCACACCCACAGAGATAAAAACTTTATATATATTAATGCCAAATTTCAGATTACAAATTTTGCACAGAGCTGCCAATGCTCAGAGTATATTCATCTCAATTCTGCCCAAAATGCTTTCCATATCTTCATGTCTTCAACTGCAGAGAGTAAAAAAATCAGCCAACGAACCATCCAGAAGACCCTCGAGAGAGAATAGGAGGAGGGAAAACACGGAATAAAATATAAAATAGAAACTGCATTAAATGCAGTAGATGGCGCAGACAATAGCAGAAGAGTCGCATGATCGCAAGATATAAAGAAAAGCTAAGGCAAAACTCCTGCGATGAAGTGACAAGGAAGATTCAAAAAGATAGGTCGCATGAGATAAACAAATGCTCCTGCGATAAGGCGACAAGAATATTAGAGTTTCAAATATTAAATAATAAAAAAAATGAAGTCCTGCGCTGACAAGGAGGTCACATGATCGCAAGTGAGAAAAATAGAGCTTTGCGATCAAGAGACAATGTAAGAGAGCTACCAGTGAGAAAGGATAACACAGGGGCAGTGAAGATTAAAACTTTGGTGAGCTGGCAACCACGTCTGACAGTCCTCTGCATACTTCAACACTCCCCCTTAATCTTCACTGTCAAATATGTCCGCAATGCCAATTTCTTCCCGAAGATGTTCAAAAACATTCTTTGCCAATGGTTTTGTGAATATATCAGCAAGCTCTTCATTTGACCTGCAAAACTCAAGATGAATGTCACCATTGTTCACCAATTCTCTGATGAAGTGATATCTAGTATCAATATGTTTACTTCGCTTATGAAATACATGGTTTTTGGATAAGGCAATTGCTGAATTATTGTCACAATAGATTTTTGTAGCTTCTTCTTGATGATGCCCCAAATCTGAAAGTA
>MU224422.1:8544821-8562429 GCA_018584345.1 Thuja plicata
TTTGGACCAAGTAACTCAAAACTACCTCTGTCACTGAACTAAGAGGGCTAATTCGACCCATTTTACAAAGAAACCATGCTTGTTTCTCAACACCATACTTTGAGAATTTCAATAGTGTCATAAAATGATCACTCACTAAGGATTCCGCCATCATTTGGTCCTAAGAATGTTCGCAACCATGGCGGACTGAAGTGTCCCCAAGGTGTTATAAGCACGATTGGGTAGCGATCTTTCCAAGCTTGTATCTCGGACCTCGTGAGACATATGAGTAAACCATCAGATGCTATAGGACTATGTTACCAAGGCCCACAATAACCTCTTTCTATTCTAGGAGATTTGATTTTTTTTAGAATTGGCAGGGCAATCTTGCTTGATGCCAAAACTTGTAGTGGTGCTTAGTTGAAAGTTGCACCATTGGGTATCTTTTAAACCATGAGTCCTAGCATTGAATCATCTACTCCATTAGCTCCAATTGGCTGGGTAAATTTTAGTGACAACCCTATTTCTCCCACGGAGTCACTAGAACGTTCACGACCATGGCAGACTGAAGTGTCCCCAAGGTGCACTAACAATGATTGGGAAAAAATATTTTGAGGCTTGTATCTCGGACCTCGTGAGATATATGAGTAAACCATTAGATGCTATAGAACCTTGTTACCAAGGCCTACAATAACCTCTCTCTGTTCTGGGAGATTTGACTTTGTTTAAAATTGGCAGGGCAATCTCGCTTGATGCCAAAACTTGCAGTAGTGCTCAGTTGAAAGTTGTAGCATTGGCTATCTTTCAAACCGTGAGTCCTAGCATCAAATCGTCTGCTCCATTAGCTCCAATTGGCTGGGTAAACGCTAGTGACAACCCTTTTTCTCCCACGGAGTCACTAGAACATTCGCGACCATGGCGGACTAAAGTGTCCCAAAGGTGCACTAAGCACAA
Source organism: Thuja plicata (assembly GCA_018584345.1). Classification (NCBI taxonomy): domain Eukaryota; kingdom Viridiplantae; phylum Streptophyta; class Pinopsida; order Cupressales; family Cupressaceae; genus Thuja; species Thuja plicata. The sequence goes on from MU224422.1 coordinate 8,545,755, forward strand.
TTGGGCAACGATCTTCCAAGGCTCGTATCTTGGACCTCATGAGATGTATCAGTAAACCATCAAATGTTATATGACCATGTTACCAAGGCCTATAATAACCTCTCTCCATTCTGGGATATTTGACTTTGTTTAAATTTGGTAGGGCAATCTCTCTTGGTGCCAAAACTTGCAGTGGTGCTTAGTTGAAAGTTGCACCATTGGGTATCTTTCAATCCATGAGTCCTAGCATTGAATCGTCTGCTCTATTAAATCCAATTTTTCTGGGTAAACACTAGTGACAACCCTATTTATCCCACGGAGTCACTAGAACATTTGCGACCATGGCGAACTGAAGTGTCCCCAAGGTGCACTAAGCATGATCGGGCAGCGATCTTCTGAGGCTCATATTTCGGACCTCGTGAGACATATGCATAAAAAATCAGATGCTATAGGAACATGTTACCAAGGCCTATAATAACCTCTCTCCATTGTGGGATATTTTACTTTGTTTAAAATTGGTAGGGCAATCTCGCTTGATGCCAAAACTTGCAGTGGTGCTTAGTTGAAAGTTGCACCATTGGGTATCTTTCAAACCATGAGTCCTAGCATCGAATTGTCTACTCCATTAGCTCCAATTGGCTAGGTGAACCCTAGTGACAACCCTGTTTCTCCCACGGAGTCACTAGAATGTTCGCGACCATGGTGGACTGAAGTGTCCCCAAGGTGCACTAAGCACGATTGGGCAGCGATCTTTCGCACGATTGGGCAACGATCTTCCAAGGAACATATCTCAGACCTCGTGAGATGTATAAGTAAACCATCAGATGCTATAGGACCATGTTACCAAGGCCTACAATAACCTCTCTCCATTCTGGGATATTTGAGTTTGTTTAAATTTGGCAGGGCAATCTCGCTTGGTGCCAAAACTTGCAGTGGTGCTTAGTTGAAAGTTGCACCATTGGGTATCTTTCAAACCATGAGTCCTAGCATCGAATCATCTGCTCCATTAACTCCAATTGGCCAGGTAAATTCTAGTGACAATCCTTTTTCTCCCACGGAGTCAATAGAATGTTTGCGACCATGGCGGATTGAAGTGTCCCCAAGGTGCACTAAGCACGATTGGGCAGCGATATTCCAAGGCCCATATCTTGGACCTCATGAGATGTATGAGTAAACCATCAGGTGCTATAGGACCATGTTACCAAGGTCTACAATAACCTCTCTCCATTTTGGGAGATTTGACTTTGTTTAAATTTGGCAGGGCAATCTCGCTTGATGCCAAAACTTGCAGTGGTGCTCAGTTGAAAGTTGCACCATTGGGTATCTTTCAAACCGTGAGTCCTAGCATCGAATCATCTTCTCCATTAGCTCCAATTGGCTGGGTAAATGCTAGTGACAACCCTGTTTCTCCCACAGAGTCAAGAAAACCTTCAAAGCATGAAAGGTACTCACAACTACATGTAAGGCATGGATAGTACATACAAACACTTGTAAGGCCTGATTATAATCATGAATTTACATAAGGGATGAATTCAAATACACATGAGGTAGTGATGACACATTTAGGTATTATTAAGCAGAATAGAATACTCATAATGTATGAATTCACTTGTCATGAAACATACACATGAATATTCATAGTACATAGTACATGAATTCATTTAAGTCACCAATCATATATGTGAATACACAATGTTACCCTAAATTATAACATCCATTAAAATAACCACAAATAGGAAAATATTGCATATTTAGAAGAGTCTAATTAAAACTATCCTTCAGATATTATTCATTAACATTTTATCGTTACATTCATTGTCAAAAGTTATCATTTGTGCTCTAAGAATTGATCACATTCCAGAATTTCAAAAATTTAAAAAATGATCAATTACATTGTGCATTCAAACTGACTGAATGTAATATACAAGTGTCTTTTCATGTCAAGTAGAATAGTACATTGAAAAATAGAAAGCATGATAGAAGTATGGAGTAGGGGTCCCATGCATTGCCTTGTAGTTGGTTAGTTGTTTGTTGTCTGTCAGGTCCTAGGTCTACAAGTCCAGGTCTTCATCTTCATCTTCATTTAGGTATTTTAGGGTTCAACCTGCATCATGAGAGAAAGAGGGGTGTTAGATCTAGTTGGATCTAAGAAATACATGGAACACAAACAACATACAATCAATTCTTCTAATACTGCATATCAATCTGATGAAATCAATGTAACAAGGAAACATACATCCACAATATCTGAAACATAGTATTAAAGGGACTTGTTCTAAACATGAAACCTTTTTCTATTTGTGGTCACTTTGATGGATGTTATTCTTGTCTTTATAACTAGATATCTGAATGAAAGGGATTTAGTATTCCTATCTGAGAAACCTTTTTCAGAATTTGATCAACCTGTTAATTCCAAAAAAACAAATAAATCAACCAACATTCATGAATGAGTGTTATCCTGGATGAAACTCACCCACAAACATTAATTGATTCATTTTATCTGCTGACCTAACAGATTGATTGGTGATATGTGTGCAAAAGGTGATCATATGCTGAGTGCAGATAGCAAGAGAAAATGCAGATACATAAAAGGATCCATGATGCTGCAGGAGACACATGAGCAAGGAAATATTCTTAATGAACAGGATTAGGTAGAAAAGAAGGATGAGATGTTCACTAACGTCATGCAAATCAGAAATGAAGGCAATGTTTCTATAATGAGTATCAAATGCAGGGAAGGCATAATAATCATTTTGAAGTTAAGGATTGAAAGATGCATGCCTATTTGTCACCATTTTTATATTATGAGATATTGTTGTTTATGCTTATGAAACAGTAAGATTTGCAAAGAAATGGAGATACATAACAGAGTAAACAATTTACATATAAACTGCAAGTGAAAGTCAATAAGCTAAAATAGAAACAACAGTATGTTGGTAGACTTTCTGGGAGTAAGCATTCATGGGAAAAACTTTATTTGTTTTGAAAGATAGTGTATGTTCATCAAACTGAAGAAGTCAAACAATATTGTAGTAGTTTATAACTTCAAAAGAAAGATGTAATCATGTCCTTAATGCCAAAATTTCAAGAAGCGTCTTTATATAGGGTATTTACATAGTTACATGGTTCTGGTATAATGTTCATCGTGCATCCAATATAGGGCATACAGTCATGAAAATGGAGTTATCATGTGTTTAGGGTTCCTGTTATGAAGATTATCCATGGGAGTCATGAGCTTGTGCTCGAACCCCATGGGTAGTGTCTTATAGACTGATAAAAGAGTAGTGTATTTTCACACTGGAAGGAACAATATTGTTACAATGTTATGAATTTATCTATCTAATTACTGCAGGGTAAGTATATGTTGCTACAATCATTGTTGGACAAAAGGGGAAAAACTTTATTTTGTTTTAAAAGACAAAATAATGATAGAAAAGTTTGGTTTACAGAGATGGGCATTTTTGTCCTCATAACAATATTGTTGTGTTTTAAAAAAAAAACATTAAGTAAAGTGCATTTATTTAGATAGGACAACCATGCAAGAGAACCTGAGTTCACATCAAATAGACAACTGTTTGAGATTAACTTAATAGCTTTGTGGGTATGTCTTTTGGTTATTGTTGTTGACATTAATAAAGCACAAAGAGAAATAATGAAGAAAACGACAACAAGAAGACAACATAAGATAACTCTAAGTATGTTTAGGGTTGCATAAGAAATAATGAAAGCATATGCTAGATTTTCAAAGAAAGAGAACAACTACTACAACATGCATAGCATTCATATTAAAAACACCTCAAGTTGTTGCCAGAGATGTGATTTTAGTAACTTATAAAAGTAAAGTTGTTGAAACTCAAAGTTACACATATGGAATGCATTTAAAATGCAGAAAGTAACAAGAAAAACCAAATGTAACTTATCTGAAGAAAAGAGGATGAGAAGACCAAGTTCAAAGATGCAGATTAGAGCCAGGTGTCATGGGTTACAACAGAGGATGAGAAGCCCGAGTTTGTTAAAAAATAATATCAACAAAGAAAGTCGTGACTTCTTCAAATGTAAGATCACCATAGACTGGGAACAAGTCTAAAGTACTGGCTGAGAAGCCTAGTTTCAACTCTGAGTTCTATGGATTCTTCTACACCTCTCAACCATGGCCCAGATTCACTCCAAGTTTACAGTGGGTGTGAAGCTTCCAAAGACCCAGTTCAAAACAAAGATACAGTGCCATCATGGATTCTAAACATCCTAAGCCAGAGCTCTGCGAGTTACTCTTCAAGTGTCTCACATATTGGAGGCCACAGGTCATGAACCCACAGTTGACAGAGCCCAAGATTTTGAGCTCCAAATAAACTCCAAATAACTCCAACATAATCCACAAAAATGCGCCATATGTTATGGTAGAGAAAGTTCATACCTGTGGTTTCCCACAGAGGCTGAGAAGCCCAAGCTTCTCCACATACTTTGGAAGAAAATGCAGTGCCATTTATTATGGATTGTAAAATCCAGTTCAAACAATCATGGTGGTGCTACAAAAAAGAAAACCCTAGATGCAAATGAAATCGATAAACACTATGCATTGTGTTTTACCCAATCTTGAAGTCCACTGAAAAATGGAGTAAATGCTATGATAGTTTCTAGTGCATTGACATTCCCTCCAGAGTGCCATGATAGTACTTTTCATTCCATGAAGACAACATTACATCTTTTCAATGATCTATTAAGGTCAAGTATGAGTTGTTCTCAAGCATTGAGCTCGAGTTATGTCAACTGGGTTATACCATGGTTGGATGATATAGAGTCAGGGTTTGATTCTTTGCTTCTGACTTAGTGGAGTTAGGGTTTTCCTATGGGGTCAAGTTATGGTTGGGGTGTATGCATTTAGAGTTTATGTGTTCGGGTTTATGCATTAAGGATGTTATGTAATAAAATTGGTAGGGTATGTAAAAAGATGTATTTTATTTACCAACTTTGGGGCTAAACTTAGGGATTGATTTAGGGCACTTGCTAAACCATATGGTTTAGTAGCTTTCTATTGTGAAGGGGATTTTTGGAGGGAAATATGTTCAAAAATTAAGCCATGTGGGCTATATAGTGGATCCTTGGCTTCATGTTAAGGGGTCAAGATTGTAGAGAGAAGAGTTTTTATCGAACTTCTGGTTCCTATATCTATTTTATTTATTCTTTTGTATCCATTGTTAGTTCATGTTTGTGATATCAATTTTGTGCAAGAGGATGCTTGTATTCCTTGCTATTATTCTGAGATTCATTCATGTAACTGCATATAGATTTTGAGAAGAATATAGTTGACCCATTTTTGATACATCTTGTGGTGATCATTTATTCAGATCCTATTCAATTTTCTTCATTCAAGTGTAATACATCTGTAGCATGGATTAGTGGATTGTATCATTTCCTGTTCTAGATTACATAATATAAGCCTTTTGCAGAATATGCATGTTGTTGATAGTAAGATTGATATTTGTGGTTAAAACCTAGTAGTGACCTTCAAATTAGCCTATTTATTGGATAGTGAGTGATATTACAGAGATCATTAGGGTATGTTATGTGAATGTTAGTTTGAGGCTTTGAGAGATCTGAATCTTATTTGGTGTATCACCTTTTCAAGTTTATTCATGCAATTTTAGTTAGAGTTTCTCCCTTTCCTTCCCACAATCAAGAGAAGATAGTATAAAATGGATATCCAAATTCAATAGGAACCGGCCTAGAATCTGGATACTCCTTCTCAATCATAGTCCACCCACAGCTAGAGAAGGTTTCCATGGTTAGGATAGAATACCTATAAAGCCGCAATGCCTGAGTTGGGGTGGTAATTCTAAACCTTAACAGTTTTTGGCATGCCCGGTGGGACCCTTTGTGATACATGAACCGAATCCAAACAAGGAGTTGAAAAGACTTTGAGTAGTTACAGTTATCATGTACTGGGACAGGAAGAACTTTGTAGAGAGAACCTAGAGGTCCAAAAGAGCCATCCTTTCATCCCGTAGCAAGGGGTAGGAAGCCAGGAAGACCAAAGAAAAGAAGATCTGAGAGAAGTTCAGCTCCTACCACTTACTACACTGATTTACCAAATTTTGATAAAGAATCTTCAGAAAGTCCTCCAACACTTCAATTTCAAGTTGTTCTTGAGTCATCATCAGAAGAGGAACTACCTGAAGTTGCAGATCTCACTTCAACAACACCAGTGATGGCTAGAAGATTGTCTTTTGTTCCATTTGATCAAGACAGTCCTCTAAGGATTGTAAATCACAACAACATACCATTGGCAGCATTAAAGGGATTGCCATCTTTCACGGGAGAAGGAAAAACAACAACCATTACGCACATCAGAGATATTGCTTCTCTTTACAATGTCCATCACATCATAGAGGAGGATGTGGCATTAAAGCTACTAGCTGCATCATTGAAGGGCAAAGCATTTGAATGGTTCTGAACTCTCGAAGTTGGATCTATTGCTACATGGGATGCATTAGGTGAGGGATTATCTAAATTTTTTGAAGATAAATCTTACAATCTTTCTTTAGTAGAAAAGCTAACTACTATCAAAAGGGCTCCACAAGAAGAGATGAGTGATTTCAATCTCAGATTTTAGAAGACTTAGAATAGGATTTCGGACACGGTAAGACCTTCTACTGAATATGCATTTTTGTACTTTCTTAAAATCCTGAATAGTGATATTTCAGTAATGATCCAATCTATGGGGGGGAAATTCTTTACCTCAAGCTTTTGATATTGCAATAAGGGCAGAGAATAGTCTCATTCAGGCAGGAAAGATATCTCCTAGGCCACCCATGCCTTACTTTTCTAACATCCATTCCAATATGCCATTAGTTGTTCCACCTTTGGCCTCATTACCAACTTATAAGAGTGAAGAAATAATGCCTACTATCCCTTCTAATCAGTTGCAAGGTATAAAAGATAGCCAAAAAAAGATTGAGAGCTTATTACAAACCTTTGGAAATGAGCTAGTGAACCTGAAAAGGTAACAAACTCAAGGCAATCCAATAGCCCATAATGAAAATCAGTTTGCTAGTTCTTCATCCCAACAGCCTACTCAACCCACTTACCAAGGTGACAAGCAACAATACCAAGGAAGTAACACTGCAAATAGGCAAAATTGGAATCAAAGGCCTTATAAACCTTATAATCCTGCACCTCTTAATACTATTAGGGATATTTTTCCTAACCAAAATAATATTGCTACTGATTTGGACTGGCACTTTCCTTAAAATGAACGACACAATAAATCCCCGTGTGTTAATGGAGTTCTTAATCAAGCCCTAATGGTTCAAAACGTAATTGATTCACAACCTATTGTATCTACTGAAGAGAATCAACAACACTCTAACCTGACTACTCTAGACATTGCATTTTTTAATTGCCAAGAGGAAGAGTTCTATGGAGTAAGTGATGATTCATCTATGTCAGCAAACACAAGAACCAAGAAGAGAGATCTAGAATCAGAGAAATCAGCTGCCAGGTTTTCTGCCACAACCCAATCACCACTCATTCCTCTAGTTTTTATTCTAAAGGGGCCTCCTACTTTTGCAAACAAAGAAACACAAAATCAGAAGCAAGCAGATCAGACCATTGGTAAATCACCTCAGAAGGTACAATTTTCTGTTCCATATAATATTGTTGATAATATGAAGAAGGTGAATATTTCTATTTCTATGTGGGATTCATTAGCCATTCTAGGACAAGTTGATTTATTAAAGGAAGAGTTGTCAAAAGGGACAACAAGTTCACAGCAAGCTGTACATCATCCTCCTAGAGTGCTTATGGTCAATTCAGAGCCTTCAATAGTTCATGATGAAGTGGTCAAAGGAGAAAAGAAGATTGGTAAAGTGCAGCTACCAATAACACAAGTGAGTAAAAATATTGCAGATTTGAAGAAATCAGCAATACCAGTTGAAAGAAAGTCAGCAAATATGCATAAGATGATAGAAAATGAAGGTAAGAAATCTGCAAATTTTAAGACTCCTCCTTTTTATGTTTCTTTAATCATTGGAAACAAATTAGTGCATAATTGTATGGTGGACAATGGCGCAACCAGCATTGGCATGCCAAAGAAGATAGCTGATTTGTTGGATTTAAAGTATGAACCTCTTGAGAAAGGAGTTGTTCAGCTTGATGGTTCTTCAGTCAAGACCATAGGTGTTGTTAAAAATTCAAGTTTAACCTTACACTCATGTCCAAACTTCTCCATTTCCCAAGATATCTTTTTCATAGATCTGCCACCTTACTTTGCTCTATGTCTATCAAGAGACTTCATAGCCAAAATAGATGGATACTTCTCATCAGATTGGTCTCACCTATATTTCAGAACTAGATATGGTGCTAAGGTGAGTATAAAATCAGAGTTATGGGCCAAAGACCACATAGAGCCTTATAATCCTAGTCCCATAAATGCAAGTTGTGTGATCATGGATCCAGATGAAATCATTGATAGTTTATCTTATAACACACAAACTGAGGAATATCCGGATATAGTTTTGGATGAATGGGCTACCAGAGATGATCAAGATGATGATGTGTTTGATGCTGGTTTTGGTAACTATGTGATGTTAGAATCTGATTCAGTTGTGCCTAATCTAATTAAAGGTCAATGTTCTGAACCTGAATTATCTAACCAGCTATGGGATTTATATTTTTATGGATCTAAGAACAAAGATGGTGTTGGTGTAGGGGTTATGTTAATTTCACCTCATGGTGATAAATTTTATGTTGCTTACAAGTTATCTTTTCCATGTTCTAACAATATAGCAGAGTATGAAAGTCTTATTCAGGGCTTGGACTAGGCTAAAAAAAGAGGAATCAAATGCTTGAGGGCATTTGGGGATAGTGATTTGATAGTAAGACAGGTGAGAGGTATCAATTTTGTTAAAAATGATCTCTTGAAGCTGTATAAATCTAGAGTTTCTGATATTTTGGATAATTTTGATGCATTTAACCTTATTTTCATACCTAAAAGGAAAAATATGCATGCTAATAGGTTAGTTGGTATTGGTGCTCATGTTTCAATTACTGAAAATAAAGGATAGATCTCAGATCATTCACATGTTAAAATTGTTGTAAGGCCATCTATCTGAGACAATGATATTAATTGGCAGGTTTTTAACACTGATGAACATATTTTGATCTTTATGACTGAAACATAAGACTTTTCAGCTTCTAAAAATGATCAGTTCAATCAGCAAATGGAAAATCAGATCATTCAGTTGAAGACTAAAAGGCTTCCAAGAGGTTTAGTCAGCTTTCAACTCTAACGATCAATTCTGAAAGAATAAAACCAACTTACTGATCAAACAAGATCACTATGAAGAAGTGGAGATATTCAGAGACAAGTGCTTGAAGGTTGGTAACATTAATTCCCCTGAGGAAAAGAAAATTCTTATTGAGTTATTTAGGGAATATAATGATGTGTTTGCATGGGATTATGCTAACTTAAAAGGATTTGATCCTCAATTAACTCAGCATACCATAGAATTAGAATGAAATGCTAAGACCATTAGACAAAGGCAAAGGCCTATCAATCCCAAGCTAGAACCTTTAATGTTGAAAGAACTGAATAAACTTCTGAATGGTGGCATAATATTCCCTATCAAGCATACATCTTGTGTTTCAAATCTTGTTCCTGTGAGAAAGAAGAATAGAGAAATAAGACTTTGTGTAGATTTTAGGGACCTCAATAGGGAATCTCTAAAAGATAGGAAACCTCTTCCTTGTATGGAATAGATCCTAAAATTTGTATCCGGTTCTGAGAGATTCTCCCTTCTTGATGGTTATTCTGGCTATAACTAGGTATTAGTAAGAGATGAAGATCAATTCAAAACTGCCTCCACTACTAAATGGGGTACAATGGCTTATAGGAGAATGCCATTTGGATTATCAAATGTAGGAGCTACATTCCAGAAGGCAATGGACATGGCTTTCAGGAATTTGATGTATAGATTTGTTCTAGTATACCTTAATGATGTCACAATTTACAACAAAGTTGCAAACCAGCACATAGATCATCTGAGACAAGTCTTACAAAGGTGTAGAGAGTTTGGGATCTCTGTTAACCCCAAAAAGTCTATTTTTGTAGTACATGAAGGTAAAATTTAAGGATACCAAGTGTCAAAAGAAGGGACAACAATTGATCTTGAAAGGATTTATGCAATTTTGGAGTTATCATTGCCAAAACTTAAGAAAGGGTTGCAGAGTTTCATTGGAAGGATAAATTTTGTTAGACATTTTATTCCTAATATTGTAGATTTGTTGAAACCTTTGACTACTATGTTAAAAAAGGATGTACCTTTTAGCTGGACTGATGAAGGAAAGAAGAATTTTGAACAGATTAAACAGGTTTTGTCTTCAGCCCCTACTTTAACTAAAACTAATTTCTCTAAGGATTTTGTTTTGTATGCTTATGGTGGTATTCACATTGTTTTAATAATGCTGGTGCAAAAGAATGAGGAAGGATAGGAGCAGCAAGTAGCCTTTTTTAGCAAAGGTATGAATGATTAAGAGAAAAGATACAACTTTGTAGAAAAACATGTACTAGCTGTTATAAAAGCCTTAAAGAAGTTTAAGCATTTGGTTGTTGGGAACATAATACATCTAATGATTGCACACCCTAGCATTAAAGAGTTTCTATTAAAAAAGGATGTCAGTGAAAAAAGGGTAGGGTGGATAACTAAAGTCATGGAGTATGATGTGCAAAGCCATGTGACCAAGCTGGTTAGAGGCAAAGGCTTATGTGCTCAGATGGAAAAAGAAGAAGATCAAGTTAAAGCCACTGAAGAGTCTATCTTGCCCCAAGGTAATTATGTACTAATTAATGATTCAGCATCCTGGTTATCACATATGACCAGATTTTTGCATACTGGTTAATGTCCCATGAATCTTGACAAATCCAAGAGAAGGTACTTTAGATTATAATCTATTCCTTATGTTCTAATTGATGATACTCTTTATAAGAAGGATTTTTCTGGTATGCTTATCAAATGCATAGATTATATGGATCAAATCATGATTCTATCTGAATTCCATGATGGATCTTGTGGAGGGCATTTCAGCCCCAAAAATACAACATGGAAAATTTTAAGAGCTGGCTATTATTGGCTAGATTTATTCAAAGATGCTCATTCATGGGAAAGAAGATGCCAAAAGTGTGCTATGTTTGTAGGAAAATAGAGGTTGGCAGAATTACCATTGAAGCCAATCATTGTGGACCAGCCATTCAACAAATGGGGAGTGGATTTCATAGGTCCAATAAATCCAAATCCTACTGCAGGACATAAGTGGATCTTAACTGATATAGACTATTTCACCAGATGGACTGAAGCTGTTGCACTAAAGGAATCTAATGGAGATTCTATTTTAAAATTCTATCATGACATTGTAATAAGGTTTGGAGTCCCTCAGTCAATAATCTTAGATAATACCCTAGCTTTTGTTGGATCATCTATAAAAGAATGGGCTATCAAGAATGACATTTATTTAAACACTTCTTCCAATTATTACCCACATGGTAATGGTCTTATAGAATCTACCAATAAGAGCCTGATCAGTATCATCAAAAAGACTCTGCAAGAAAACAAGAGGGATTGGCACTCTAAATTGAAGGTAGCCTTATGGCTGGATAGAATAACACCTAAACAGGTTATTGGGAATTCACCTTATGTCTTGTTTTATGGTAAAGAGGCCAGATTGCCCATTTCTATAGAATTTCCAGCTTTAAAACTTGTTGATCAAATGTTACTGTTTGAAGAGGAGGATCCTCTTAAACTGAGATATGCTGAATTGCTGCAACTAGAGGAAGAAAGGAACAAGGCATTGGATACTATGGAATTAAAGAAAGAATAGACCAAGCGGGATTTTGATAAGAGAGCTACATTTAGAGATTTTAAGGAGGGTGATGTAGTGCTCAAGTGGGATGTGCTCAAGAGCACGCCAGGGGAGCATGATAAGTTTGACCATTTTTGGTCAGGCCCTTTTGTTATCACAGCCTGTAAGGAAAATAATGCTTATCAATTGGCCATAGCTAATGGAGAAGTTCTACAAATTCCAGTCAATGGAATTCACCTCAAGCTTTTCTTTGAGGGTTAGGTTTAGTCTAGGTTTCATTTCAATAAGTGTTGTCCAAGCACTAGCTCTTTAGGTTGCACGAGTCTAGATTAGATGCATTATCATTTCAGTAAAGATTGCATCCATGATTCTGGTTTTATAACTCAGTTTCCCTAGGATAAGGTCTAAGGTCATGTCTAGCAGGAAGACATCCAGCAGAAGTCACCAAAATTGTTACCCTAAATTATAACATCCATCAAAATAACCAAAAATAGGAAAAGCTTGCGTATTTACAAGAGTCTAATTAATACTATATTTTAGATATTATTAATTAACATTTCATCATTACATTCATAGTCAAAAGTTATCATTTGTGCTTTAAGAATTGATCACATTCCAGAATTTCAAAAATTTAAAAACTGATCAATTACATTGTGCATTCAAACTGAATGAAATATACAAGCATCTTTTCATATTTATTTTCATATCAAGTAGAATAGTACATTGCAGAATATAAAGCATGATAGAAGTATGGAGTAGGGGTCCCATGCATTGCCTTGTGGTTGGTTAGTTGTTGGTTGTCTGTCAGGTCCTAGGTCTCCAAGTCCAGGTCTTCATCTTCATTTAGGTCTTTTAGGGTTCAACCTGCATCATGAGAGAAAGAGTGGTCTTAGATCCAAATGGATCTAAGAAATACACGGAACACAAACATCATACAATCAATTATTCTAATACTGCATATCAATCTGATGAAATCAATGTAACAAGGAAACATACATCCACAATATCTGAAACATAGTATTAAAGGGACTTGTTCTAAACATGAAACCTTTTTCTATATATGGTCACTTTGATGGATGTTATTCTTGTCTTTATAACTAGATATCTGAATGAAAGGGATTTAGTATTCCTATCTGAGAAACCTTTTTCAGAATTTGATCAACCTGTTAATTCAACAAACACAAATAAATCAACCAACATTCATGAATGAGTGTCATCTTGGATGACACTCACCCACAGACATTAATCAATTCACTTTATCTGATGACCTCACAAATTGATTGGTGATATGTGTGCAAAAGGTGATCATATGACTGAGTGCAGATTGAAAGAGAAAATACAGATGCAGAAAAGGATCCATGATGCTACAGGAGACATATGAGAAAGGAAATATTCTTAATGAACTGGATTATGCACAAAAGAAGGATGAGATGTTCACTAACATCATGCAAATCAGAAATGAAGGCAATGCTGCTATAGTGAGTATCAAATGCAGGGAAGGCATAATAATCATTTTGAAGTTCAGGCTTGAAAGATGCATGCCTAGTTGTCACCATTTTTATATTATGAGATATTGCTATTTATGCTTATGAAACAGTAAGATTTGCAAAGAAATGGATATACATAACAGAATAAATAATGTACATATAAACTGCAAGTGAAAGTCAATAAGCTAAAATTGAAACAACAGTATGTTGGTAGACTTTTTGGGAGTAAGCATTCATGGGAAAACTTTATTTGTTTTGAAAGACAGTGTATGTTCATCAAACTGAAGAAGTCAAACAATACTATAATAGTTTATAACTTCAAAAGAAAGTTGTAATCATGTCCTTAATGCCAAAATTTCAAGAAGTGTCTTTATATAGGGTATTTACACAGTTACATGGTTCAGGTATAATGTTCATCATGCATCCAATATAGGGCATACAGTCATAAAAATGGAGTGTTCATGTGTCCAGGGTTCCTGTTATGAAGATTATCCATGGGAGTCATGAGCCTGTGCTCACACCCCATGGGTAGTGTCTTATAGACTGATAAAAGAACAGTGTATTTTCACACTATAAGGAAAAATACTGTTACAATGTTCTAAATTTATCTATCTAGTTGTTGCAGGGTAAGTATATGTTGCCACAATCATTGCTGGACAAAAGGGGAAAAACTTTATTTTGTTTTAAAAGACAAAAGAATGACAAATTTTTTTGGTTTACAGAGATGGAAATTTTTGTCCTCATAGCCATATTGTTGTGTTTTAAAAAAAAAAAACATTAAGTAAAGTGCATTTATTCAGACAGGACAGCCATGCAAGAGAACCCGAGTTCACATCAAATAGACAACTGTTTGAGATTAACTTAATACCTTTGTTGGTATGTCTTTTGGTTATTGTTGTTGACATTAATAAATCACAACAAGCAGTAATGAAGAAAATGACAGCAAGAAGACAACAGAAGAGAACTCTAAGTATGTTTAGGGTTGCAAAAGAAATAATGAAAGCATAGGCTAGAGTTTCGAAGAAAGAGAACAACTACTACAACATGCAGAGCATTAATATCAAAAACACCTCAAGTTGCTGCCAGAGATGTGATTCTAGTAACTCATAAAAGTAAAGTTGTTGAAACTCAAAGTTATGCATTTGGAATGCATTTAAAATGTAGAAAGTAACAAGAAAAACCAGATGTAACTTATCTGAAGAAAGGAGGATGAGAAGACCAAGTTCAAAGATGCAGATTAGAGCCAGGTGTCGCGGGTTACAATAGAGGATGAGAAGACCGAGTTTGTTAAAAAAGAAGATCAACAGAGAAATCCATGACTTCTTCAAATGTAAGATCACCATAGACTGGGAACAAGTCTGAAGCAGTGGCTGAGAAGCCTAGTTTCAACTTTGAGTTATATGGATTCCTCTACACCTCTCAACCAGGGCCCAGATTCACTCCAAGTTAACAGTGCGTGTTAAGCTTCCAAAGTCCCAGTTAAAAACAAAGATTCAGTGCCATCATGGCTTCTAAACATCTAAAGCCTGAGCTCTGTGAGCTACTCTGAGAGTGTCTCACATATTGGAGGCCACGGGTCATGAACTCACAGTTGACAGAGCTTGAGCTTTTGAGCTCCAAATAAACTCCAAATAACTCCAACAGAATCCACAAAAATGTGCTATATGTTATGGCAGAGCAAGTTCATACCCACAGTTTCCCACAGAGGCTGAGAAGCCCAGGCTTCTCCACATACTCCAGAAGAAAATTCAGTGCCATTGATTATGGCTTCTAAACTCCAGTTCAAACAATCATGGCAGCGCTACAAAGAAGAAAACCCTAGATGCAAATGAAATTGATAAACACTATGCATTGTGTTTTACCCAATTTTGAAGTCCACTGACAAATGGAGTAAATGCTATGATAGTTTCTAGTGCATCGAAATTCCCTCCACAGTGCCACGACAATACTTTTCATGCCACGAAGACAACATTACATCTTTTCAATGATCTGTTTAGGTCAAGTATGAGTTGTTCTCAAGCATTGAGCTCAAGTTATGTCAACTGGGTTATACCATGGTTGGATGATATAGAGTCAGGGTTTGATTCTTTGCTTTTGACTTTGTGGACTTAGAGTTTTCCTATGGGGTCGAGTTATGGTTGGGGTGTATTCCTTTAGCGTTTATGTATTTGGGTTTATGCATTAAGGATGTTATGTAATAAAGTTGGCAGGGTATGTAAAAAGATGTATTTTATTTACCAACTTTGGGGCTAAACTTAGGGCTTGATTTAGGGCACTTGCTAAACCATATGGTTTAGTAGCTTTCTATTGTGAAGGGGATTTTTGGAGGGAAATATGTTCAAAAATTAAGCCATGTGGGCTATATAGTGGATCCTTGGCTTCATGTTAAGGGGTCAAGATTGTAGAGAGAAGATTTTTTAGTGAATTCTGGTTCCTATATCTATTTTTTTTATGCTTTTGTATCCATTGTTAGTTCATGTTTTTGATATTGATTTTTTGCAAGAGGATTCTTGTATTCCTTGCCATTATTCTAAGATTCATTCATGTAACTACATATAGATTTTGAGAAGAATATAGTTGACCCATTTTTCATACATCTTGTGGTGATCATTTGTTGAAATCCTATTCAATTTTCTTCATTCAAGTGTAATACATCTGTAGCATCGATTAGTGGATTGTATCATTTCCTGTTCTAGATTACAGAATATAAGCCTTTTACAGAATATGCATGTTGTTAATAGTAAGATTGCTATTTGTGGTTAAACCCTAGTAGTGACCTTCAAATTAGCCTATGTATTGGATAGTGAGTGATATTTCAGAGATCATTAGGATATGTTAAGTGAATGTTAGTTTGAGGCTTTGAGAGATCTGAATCTTATTTGGTGTATCACCTTTTCAAGTTTTGGTCATGCAATTTTAGTTAGAGTTTCTCCCTTTCCTTCCCAAAATCAGGAGAAGATACTATAAAATTGATACCCAAATTCAACAGGAACCGACCTAGAATCTGGAGACTCCTTCTCAATCATAGTGCACCCATAGCTAGAGAAGGTTTCCATTGTTAGGATAGAATACCTATAAAGCCGCAATGCCTGAGTTGGGGTGGTAATTTGAAACCTCAACACACAACATGACATATAAACATGAATTTACTGAAGTCATGAAGCATACATATACATGACTTGAAGGATACACATGAATACAATGTAGCACATAAATAATTAATTCAATGAAATCATGAAGTACATGTATACACATGAGTACAATGTAGCATACATGTAGGACATGAATTTACGTTATGAAGCATATACGTGAACACATAAATTAAATCATGAAGTACACTTGTGAACACACATAAG
>MU224422.1:8591428-8618265 GCA_018584345.1 Thuja plicata
GTCATCTCAAGGTTGTGGGACCTTATGCTAACTGAGATGAGACCTCCAGGTTCTAGGCTGGTTCCTCTTGGATAATCACCTTAATTTGCTTCTAAACAGGAAAGTAAACTTGAGGGGAAAAGGGCTAGAAGGGTTGCATGGAAAGGGAAATAACTAAAAGCAAAACTACCTACTAGGTGATGCACCAAAATTTTCATGAAAACATAACACACATAAGATGAAGCCCTAGGTCAACTCACTTTGAATTGGAGGTAAAACACAAATCTCTTATATAGGCATGCATAAATATTTCATAACCAGGTCATGATGAAACTAGTTAAGGGGAAAGACTTTCACAGTTAACAGCTCAAACATAAGACACGAGTTACAACCTGCAAGCAAACATACTCTTCTACAAGTAGATGCTACAAAGGGATAGAATTAAGAGGAAATAAAATCTTTCACAGTTAACCCATCTACCATCTACAACACATACAAGCAAGTAGAAAAGAGACAAGGGTGACGTAATTCAATAAATTGGTTCCAGGAATTCAAAACTCTGCATATTATCTCTCAAAATGAGTTACAAATTCTCTTTGCCTCTGTTAGCAACTTAGAACAAGTTACAAAACAAGCAAGTCAAAAAAGAAGAAGAACTGGCGATAATGAGTCTTCAACTCATATTTATACAATTTCAAAGCCAACTGCATCTTTGGCAAGCAATAACTTCCTGATAAGATCTTTTAGCTTGTCCAGCCACCACTTAGCTCTGAAAGTCATCCCTTCAAAATATCAACATAAATGCTCCTCTACAGAAATGGTCTTATCACTCTAGAAGAGTCACCAAAGTCTTTGAAATGCAATAACTCTTCTGCAGACTCATCAAATGTATCCTCTCAAAATCTGATCTTTCCACCATTTGAGAAAAATATCTGACATTCCTATTTCTGCGAAAATCTGATCTTCTCCTTTGCTTACATTTTTAAATTCTGGGAAAATTGTAGACTTGTACATATTTCACTCAGAAAATGGCTAAAATCGGAAAACAACACCTCCTTCTTCTTTAATCGCTCACTCACAGTCTCTCATGCTCTGCTTCTGTCTTTTGTGCGAGTGAGCGACGCATGTCTCTCCTTATCCTCAGTCGCAAGCTCGTGAGCTGATCTCTGGTAACACTTTCCCTTCAGCGACTGAGCGCCAATTTCATTTCTTCATGTCATCACACGCTCGCAGGTTCTTTTTTCTTTGGCCGAAAACTGCACCGACTGAGCGATGAGTTTATCTTTTCCTTTGGTCACCCACCCGCGCGTTGTCTTCCCTTTATCCTTTTTGCTCGGCGACCGAGTGATGACCCCTTGCTTTTGTTGATCGCACACTCGCAGGTGCCTTTTCTTTCATCTGCAATGACTGGAAACAGAGCGATGATGTTATCCTTCAGCTTGTCGCCTAGTCGCGAGCTGCATCCGGTTCACCTTTATCCATTGGCGACTGAGTGACAGTGTTGAATCAATCACTTAGTCGCTTAGTCGCGAGCTGTTATTCTCTGTTTACATTTCATGTGTGAGTGCGTGACCATACACTTCTTCCTTCCATTCTCCTACCCGCGAGTTGCCTTTTCTTTCACCTCATTGCTCGGCGAGTGAGCGACGACTTGCCTTTTTTGCTCGTCGCGTACTCGCGGACTCCCTTTCCTTTATCCGAACTGCTCGGCGACTGCGCGACGGTGTCTTTCTTGAACTCATCACAAGATCGCGAGCTGCTACTTGATCATCTTAAAACATTAGCGAATGCGCGATAACTCCTATTGCAGCTCGTCGCGCGCTCATGGACGAAACATGACAACTTAAAAAACAACTCGCGATTGTGCGATGAGACCAAAAGCATGATTTTTTAAAAAGGGAGGGGTGACCATTTTTGCGCGGTAAACACAGGATTTGAATAAACAGGCACCTTAGGAGGGATAAAAGGATTTTAGACGGTCACACAGGGCAGACCAGGCCAAATTGCATAAAAATGGAAAATCTGGGCAACAGGAACAACTTAAATAGGCAAGAGCCGATAGAGAGAAATGAAAAGGTTGAGACAAGTGTCTCAACCTAGAGGAAATAGAGTTGTGATGGAACTCAACAAATATCTATCTACCTCATAATGAGTGTACCTATGTAAACATAAGTAAAGAGTAAAATAGTAAAACACCATTTACTCCAACATATGTGTCTTATAATAAAAGATGTAAGTACATGAGTCCTATGGTATTGATTTTGATTGGCTTCTTATATTGTTATTATATGATGAAATGCTTCATATAAATTTTTTATATGAATATTATTTGCATGATTTCATGTTGAATTTGTAAAAGACAGTAGGATCTAAGAGATAATTAGAAGCACAAAGTTGACCATTTCATTGATTCAAGAAGTAAGTGCATATAGATGTGAGTTATTGGGCCAAATCACAAGTTGAATCCAACACTCAATGAGTAGTGGCAAGTTGTCTCCCATGAACCTAGGATGAGTTGTTGAAATAGAATTGAGATCTCGTTAGACAACTTTTTAAACAACTCCTAAACAATGACAACTTGTGTAGACAAGTGTTGAATGGACATCGATGACTATGTAGGACTAATAAGCACAAGTGTAAATAAATCAAATAATTACACTAATACCCCCCTTAAGCATAACTTCGGAGAAAAATATAACAAATGAGTCCCGACAAATAGCCTGATGAGGTACCCATGTACGATGAAATCTCTCATAAAAGGACAAAGATCGAAAACTTAGTGAGAAAAAACTATGATACAAAAAATGATTCTGCCAAGATTAAAGAGATAAATTAGAAGCATAAAGTTGACCATAAATTCATTGGAGAAGTCGAATACATATAGGCATAGAGTGCAACCAAGTCCAACCAAAAAAGAAGGGAAGAACTAGAGTGGTGAAAAAATTGTCCAAGAGACTCGGATGATGTGTTGAAATGAAATTGACACCTCTCTAGTAGACTCCTAAATGTTGACAACCAACAAGACAACTCACCTAGAACAAGTCAAATAGATGACACCTAACTAGGACAACTAACTAGGCTTAATGAAGCCATGTGGAGAATTAAAAACACTAACAGTCCCTCTTAAGAATAACTTAGGTGGACATGAAAGATGAATCCTGGAAAGAAGGCATGATAAGGTAAACATTTACAATGCAAATAGCTCAGAAGGAAGGAGAAATGAGGAAAACTCAGCAGGAACAAAACCTCCCTCCAAAAACAAATAAGATGTAATGGCATGTACAAGTGAAGAAAAAGAGTGATAGATGGAGGACTTATGATAACCACCAAGGATTACTTCTACCACAATGTACAATATGTTCTCCCCATAGGAGAGAAAGTAGAGAAGATTATATGATGCCCCAGAAAATATAAAGTGATGAACTCCATGTAGTGATGGAAGATTCTCAAAATTAGATGCTAAAGATGACACATGAATGTTGAACAACATTCATCCCCTTGGGAAGAAAAAACACCATAAATATGTGCAAGAATAATTCCCATTCTAGATAGGAATATGCAGGAAGAAAGATGAATGTCTCTAAATGCTACACATAATCCAAAGACTAAAATGATGCCATTGATGCCTTCAAATGATGCTCAAAGATATCTAAGAAAATGTTGATGTGTGACAGATCATGTATCATGAAAGATTATGGAATAACCTGGCCATGAATGTATAGCGATGTCTTGACTAATGAGAATATGATACTATTGTAATGAAGATAACTGAGACTCATAAATATCTGCACAATCTGTCTTAATAAGAGCTGTTGTAGGTGAGGTAAGAGAAATCTCCAAAGATGAAAATGTTGATGAAACTTCATGAAAGTTATCACCAAATAGAAGATGAAGGCCTTCAATGTTATCATCCAAATCTGAAAAATGGGATTCTACAAAAAAAATATTCTGTTTGATAGAGATGCATCCCAACGTGGTGGATCTAGTATGACTATAGAAAATTCTAGTTATAAAGAAGTTATGGAACTCATGAATGAGTGAACGATAACTTCAGATGTAGATACAAGTGATGGTGTCCCACTAGGTGACCAAGTGAGAATAGATGGTGTTTTTGTTTGAGTTTGAGAACCAAGTATGGCAATACCATGATTGAGAAGAATTTGATGCATTTTGTCAATTTGATGAAACCAACATTCTTCTATTGTATGTTTATACTTTCCACAATATCCACATTTGATTTTTCATTTATTAGGAGGATTCTGCATAATACTCAAATGGAAGGGATTATTTGTGAGAGACATGATCACTTTACATAAACAAAATCAGAAACAGAAAACACGCAACACCGCCTTTATTTGTGGCACTTTATAGAAGGAGTGCTTTGCAACCAAACCCAAAAAACACTAAAAATGACACTTTATAATGATAGTGCGCACGAGTGTATCCATTGGGTTCATGATAAAAAAACATACACTTTTACAAAAAAACAAAACTCAATTTTAAGTTGCTGAACAAAAGTTACGAGCAAATGAATTTTTTCCTCTTTTCAAACTTTTCCTCCACAAAAAAAAATTTCTAATAAAAAAATTTCACTTCACCAATTTTGTTTTTTTGCCAAAAATATAAAAGATAAGCCATCGCTAAGGGCCATACTCTCCAAACCACCATAAAATGCCTCACAGATATGGGGCAGACACACACAAAACCCTTAAAAGATCTCAAATTTTAGACTTCAAAATATCTGAGCAAGGCTTTGATGCTATGAAAAAATAAGTAGGATCTAAGAGATAAATGAGAAGCACAAAGTTGACCATTTCATTGATTGGAGAAGTAAGTACATATAGATGTGAGTGATAGGGTCGAGTTAGATGTTGGCTCCAACTCTCAATGAGTGGTGACAAGTTGCCTCCCATGAACCTAGGGTGTGGTGTCGAAATGGAATGGACACCTCTCCAGACACCTTTTTAAACAACTCCTAAACAATGACAACTTTTGTAGACAAGTGTTAATTCGACATAGATGACTAAGTAGGATTAAAAAGAATAAATAGAAATAAATTAAATATTTACACTAACATAATTTTATTTCAACACGTAATATGTTCACTTTGATCTACCAATTTAACAAGTTATTTAACCCTATGCATAGAGTTTAATATATATGCATAGAGTTTAATGTATATGCATAGAGTACAACATTAAAGAATAATTTTTTTAAAAATTGACCATCCTCTACTTTTTCTTATAGTGTTATTATTTTTATAGATGTCATATTACAAAATCATAGTAATACAAACCATATCTATTAAGAAAAATAGGTACAAATGTTTTTTTAATTAAAAACATTGAAAAGAAAGAAGAAAATACAATATTTCTAGGAACTTGGAGGTTATTCTATGTATCTATTTTCATGTGAATGCATTTCCAATGCCCACTCCTAATGTTGTATGAGAATTGCCTAACTTTTTTGTGATACACATCAACAATGAAGATCATTCTATCATTTGTAAAATGTTGTAAATCATATAAAAATTATAGCATGTTGATATTTATGTAAAATAGATAAATTCAACTACAGCACAGAAAAGTTAAATACATCACATTAATATCATTTGCTTCAAAATTACATTGACGTTCAAGCCATCAATGGTCGTGCGAATTCTCAATCTAATGAATGAATAGGAAAGTGGCATTATGGGTACAACAATGGAGAAACAAAAAAGTTTGATGAGATTTCAAATATGTGAAAGCATCAAAGTCGTCTATGGTAATGCCAATTCTAAAATGTCATCATGGGTACAACAATAGACAAACACAAAAGTTTAATGAGATTCCAAATATGTGAAAGCGTCACTTGTGTTGCTCCTAAAATTGCCATGGATCGCAAGGAGAGCCCCTGCCTTTCTTGTAAAAGCAAGTCTGAGTACCCAATGGACTTATCGCATTATGCTTCAGTGACCAAAAATTAGGGTGACTCCATGTGTTAGAATTCAAAAGCTTGAACTTGTTTGAATTTAATTATATCATTGATGAAGGAAGTTTGGTGTATTGGTCTGGATATTATATGCATGATGCTGATACAAGCAATAATAGTGTATATTATTTCAATGTAGTTCTACTGATCCTCATGTAAATTTTTTTAGTGCTATAGATTATGATATGTGAGCATCACTACCACCGTTCACACCAATTCTGCAAAGGGAAATTTATTATAGTGTATATTATTTCAATGTAGTTCTACTGATCCTCATGTAAAATGTTTTAGTGCTATAGATTATGATAAAAGTGAGCATCACTACCACCGTTCACACCAATTCTGCAAAGGGAAATTTATTCCTTAGATTCTTTTGTAGGAATTCTCTAATCTGAAAATTAAAAAAATATGGTAAAATGTGAATGGCATATCAAACTTGGATCGTACTGGAGATGACTGTGAAACACATGCTTCTTTGACTACATTCATATCTACTAAATCTATGCAACACTTTTTTTGAATCCGACATGGTAAGGGAAAAAATTGTTTGAATGTGATTTAATCTTAGAGTTATCGATTATGGATGAAATTCAAATGGTATTTAAAAGGTATGTGCGGACATCTTTACATTTTTGTGCGGTAAAATTGTTTGACAAACTATCAACAAATTGTGTAATGGAATAGCAACTTTGCATTTTAATCTATCCATTTCCTACATCTTAACTTAAAAATAATTTTCTCATTGATTGAATCTGCCAAGTTCATTATCGTAGCTTTTTTTATTTCACATTTTATTATTACATACATATCAACAAACAAAATTAATAATGCATATAAATATATATATTTTCATTAGTTTTGAACTTTTTAATCATATATAAAATATAATTTTTATATAAAATGTGCTAGTAGTGAATTGATAGATATCATTGCTTTTCTGCTTTACAACATTCTTTATTACAAGCAATATTTTGTCTCTAAGTATACAGCTACTGGAGGGTTTTAAATATTATAAATACTTATCAATATGGTGATGGAGTATATATAGTGTTGCTTTTTAATCTAAAACAAGTCTGATATCATCAAACAACTCTTGGATTAGCATTTAACTTTGCTGCAAGATGAAATCTGATTTCCTTCAATCATATTGGATTTCCATCTGTCATGTACAACCATTATATTTTATATAGAAGACTATAAATACCTTGTCTTGAGCTCAAGAATTGAGCAACTCTATTACTTAATGAGGATTTATAGGGTATACATCAGTTATAAAATAGTTATAAACATAAGATTATTATTTTATTATTATATTAATTTTTATCTTATATAAAACATGTGAACTTAAAAGTTAAAGGTTAGTTTCCTAATTGTTAGGAGTTTAGTCAATGGTCTATATGATTTTCATATATTATAGAATTCTTTTTATTAGGTCAGCAAGGATTTAAAAACCCTAGTCCTTATATAACAAAAGATAAAACATTCCGAGTAGAAGAACAACAAAGCACAACAAAGGTTTTTTTTTTTTAAAGGAACCTGTAACCTTTGAGGGTTTACCAAAAGGACCCACATCCTTCAAGGTTTTCATAAGAACCTTAAACCTTGTAGAGTTTTCACAAGAATCCTAAACCTTAATGACAAATCTATATAGGAACTAACAACGATGGAAACGTAACCATCATACCTCTGAATCTCATATCCAAATAAATGTTTAGATCAAAGGGAACTATTCCAAGTTCCCCGAAGCTTTAATATGGGTTTGGAATTGACACAATAGGCCTTCCTGCTATGTCTTGCAAGTAAATTCGAGATCATCTTCTCACCTGCATAACTCCTCACCCCTTTCGTAGTCGAGGAACCCACCTGAATAGGTGCAGTAGAGAAGAAGACAATGGCTTCCCTGATGTAACTAACAAAATCTCCCAGATCATTTCCTCGCCAGCATCACTCCTCGTCCCCACCGAAGATGAGAGATCCACCTCAATAAGAGTTGTAGAGGAGACGATATATAAAGAAACAATCCAAATAAGCACCATCCCTGCATCCATGTAGCAACAATCAAGAAAGAGCCATGGAGAGCAGCCATCAACCACTCTCACAAAATAGCTCCCCACCTCAATAGGAGAAGTCCCTGCCTCTATAAGGAACAAGGAATGATCAACAAAATCCGAATGAACCAATCCTGCAACATAGCAACGACTGGACTCCTCAACTCAATAGAGGAAGACTTTGTCTCCATAGAAGCCATACAAGAAGTGGTCCATAAGAGTCTCCCGTAAACAAAAAGAACTAGTATAGAATTAACCAAAAATAGGAGCAACTTACACATCTCTGCCTCAACATAACACTCTAAGAGAAGAACCAAAGAAATCTCCTAGCACTCATCTTTAGAAACCTTCGACACCTCCAAGCCCACAGGGCGAAAGATGACCACATAAGTAGCCTTCGAAAACCAAACTAAAAACAACATCCATCTCTCAAGGGTTCCCAATACGGGAAACACCAACACTAAATTTTTATAAGTAGGCCCTGGACAAGCCAAGAAACCCAATCATCACGGGTTCCATTCAAGGGAAACCAAACAAGAATCCATTCCACACATGACTAGACCTAGAAACATACACAAATCCCTCTTCCAAAGTCATGCGTTGCAAGGGGAAGAATCCCAATACAAATTCTAGCAACAGTCAACCAAAATATGCAAAGCAATCCTCTAACAAGAAGCCATCAGCACTAGAGGGGAAAAAGGAAGAGCAACATTAGTAAGATTAATGTGACGCCACTCACAGTCAAGCACCAATCTGCCCAAGATGTACCCAACGATATCATGAACATTATCCAAGGCATACACCATTCTCGGGGAATCATAAACTATTAGCAAGATGAAAACAACTTCCAAACACAAGATCCAAAAATGGCTAGGCCCGAGGAGAGCCCCGTCAACACTGTAATTCCCTCTCAACCACTCCACATCCTTTTTCCAATTCTTCAATCTAATGTATCTCTCTCCATTTACTCTGCAATGGCAGACAATGACAACCAAACCGTTCCTTCTCTGAGGTTGAATATCACCCTGCCAATCTCCCCTAGTACCACCGCATGCCAAAACCAAAGCCAGGACAAGGAGCTTAAAGCCAACATCAAACACCCAAGGAAGAAAAGAAGTAATATCTCTCGCTCCCCTATTGCTAGAACGGTGCACAACGATAGATAAAGACTTCATTAGGGTAGGAAACGAAGTCCTCCCTCCATCAATACAAACACTAGCTAGGAGTCCAGATCTAGAACATGCAGTCAAGAACCTAGATCACCCAAAACGAGTAGACGAAGGTACCCAAACCATGTTGGGGGAAGAATCCCAAGAAACACACCAAGCGACATCACAGGCAGCAAGCACCTCCACCCAAATAGAGGCCAGAAACCCCATCTCTCCTGAACATAAAATGTTAGGACTCCGGCGAAAAATGTCTGATCCAAACCTGCCAAAAAGGAGGACAACTATGCAGGACAGGAAAACCATCTCCCCTATAAATGACACAGTCCCCTTTTGCAACCAAGCCTTCCACGAGAGAAAAATAAAACCCAGACAAAACCTAGAATCGCTTGGAGATGAAGCCAACAAAACAAAAAATGGGCTCCCATCATCATCCTCAGACTCACCTCCATCATCGGCACTTGCAGAAACCCTAGATCCACCCCCTCTGCTCTTGCTCTCCATGTTTTCTTTCAAATGTTACTAGTGTACTCTTGTAAAAAAATTTCTTACCTTTACCAATATAAATTCCTTTTATTATAGAATTCTTATTAGCTCCATTCCACATTAAATTTTAAATGATTATATTCCAAATCTTTAATTAATGGCTATGTAATTTGTTTTCTTCTTCTCTATGTCCACATAAGAAATACAAGTTTCTCGTATTAGATTTTTTAGAAATTATTGTCTCGTTTTGTAGAATTTAATGTACTTTCTACTTCTTTCTTACTTACTTTCATAACAGTTGATACACCATTTTTTACGCACGTGTTTGGACTTATCTTTGAGATCCATTTCATTTATTTTTAATATTGAGATTAAATATCAACTCTCATTTCAAATCTTTTGCACACATAGTCAATAAAATCTTTCATAGACAAACAAATTGGTGTGTTTCTTTGAAATTATAGTCACTATTTTTTTTGGGTGAATTTTCTTTCAAAATCTAATTTGTTTTTATTTTATCAACATTTTAGATAAGTAATATTTTGTAAAATAGTTATTGGTTTCAGAAGATCTCAATCTAAGGTTTCCATAACATTTTATTTTTTGAAAGCTTGTTTAAATTTGAGAAAGTTATTGCAATTTTTAATACTTTTATTACAATTGCTTAGTTCAAAGACAAATAGGTTTTTTGTTAGTTGGTCTATTTTGTATCTAAAACACTAGCTGTCTTCTTTTTTGCACAATTTCTCTTTCAAAACTATGGAATTCAAATTGTTTATTTTATAAGAATTGATTTTGTCTAGTTCCCAAATGTTTTAGAAGACATATATATCTTACATTTTGCCAAGGGAGTATTAAATGTATAAATTGTGATCCAAATTGATATTTTTTCCTAAAATAGTTTCAAACTATGTTTAGTGGAGTCTCAAATATTGTTTTAAAGAACCTTTGTTTAAGCTCTACAACATCTCTTGATTTAATTGTTTACAGCAAACTTAAGTCTTGTGGAGTGTTGAGCATCATTGTGTGTTCATATTATTTGTTTGGAGGCATAAAGTTATTGCCATTACCTCTTAAATCTAATAATATGGCAACTAATTTGGTGGAGTGAGTTGTTGAGATTGTTTTTTAAATAATTCAGTAGGGAAAGGGCCCTGAACCCTCACAAATAAAAAACTACCATCAACACAATAGTTAACAACAATGAAATATCTACTGGTATTTTTAATTTTCTTTATTTTACTTAGATGTGGGACTAACCCTTGTGAGCTTGATAGTTTCATATTATATAATTCTATGGTGAGAAATAAGATCCATACATTACTTGAATTTTGATATAGATTTTTCAAAATATCCCATACTTCGACTCCCTTTCTTTCATTGCAAACTTTTGAAAAATCATCTTCTGAAAGTGTAGTCTTGATGAGTGTTACTACCTTTTTATCTCTTTTATCCCAATTTTATTGATATTTTCTAGGATTTCCGGGCCTTTGTTCACTGCCAATAACAATCTCATAATAGTTTTTAGGAGTTAGAGTAATCTCTATATGAGATACCCAATCATAATAATTTTTCCCTTTTTAATTTAAATGTGGGCAAAGTAGTATAAGGAGAATCCATTATGTCAAATTCTTCCTTTTTGGATGAGAATGAAAGAAATTTCAAAATCTTTAGTACTTAGATTAGATTGAAAATTTCTCATCAATTTTCATGTATGATATTCCTTCCCTTATTAGAGTGTTATTTACTTGCCTCGAGAAATTGTTGGTGCTGTTCACAAACAGATTACAGCCAGCAGAAATAAAGATTCAAACTACAAAGTTCATGTATCCAAGGCAGAGGATAACTGTTAGTGTTTTTAATTAAACACCTGGCTTTATCAAGCCTAGTTAGATGTCAATTATTTGACCTCTTTGAAGTGAGGTGTCTAATTGTTTGATTCGCTCTTGTAGATGTGTTATGTTTGTTGAAAGAGTCTGTAATTGTATCATATTGTTTTTGACACATCTTTCCCTCTTTATAGAGATTAGTTCCCTCCTCACATCTATATGTTTCTTGCTTCTCCATTTAATTCAATGGTTGATTTGGACTCAAAGCTTGTTAAGTTCTTCATCTTATCTTTTTAGATTCTGGAAGTTCTTTCAGGTGCATCGGCTGTGATGTAGTTGGGCGTCTGACAGGAGTGACGTGCGAACGTCTGTGGTGAGCGGCGGGGTTCGAAAGCCCTTCTATAAGCAGCTGTGAGCGTCGTTCTGCGTGGGCTCCCATGGCAAAGGTGCAGGCTCCCTTTGCAAAGGGTATGCACCGACGAAGCTCGCGCGGTTTCAAATACTTGGGCGGGCAACATCAAGTTTCCGTCGCCTCGGCTCACGTGCAACTTGGCTCGTCAACATGCCGAGTTTCCTGCAGCACTGTCATCGGCCCTCGCCCAGTGAAAGAGCAGTCGCGGGCTCCCATCCTGGGGCGTCTTGCGTGTTGTTTCGACGACACCTACTGTCGGTTGTTTCGGAGACCCTGCACAGCTGTCAATTACTGATTTGAACTTAGGTTACCGCTGTGAAAAAGACCTACAGTCTTTGATCTGCAGGTTTGGCCTGCGTTTTCGGTTTGTGCTGGGTTGGCCTTCAAAACTGCGCACATCTGTGCAGCTCGACATGTCTCTGCCCGTGGGCATCGGCCCCCGTGATACAACCAGCAACCCCCGTCACGTGATCGGCATTCGTTGTTTACCCTCAGCCTCGGATTTCAATAATCCCGCCCTCCTTTGGTGTGCACGGGTAAAATTCTGGCTTCCTACGGTTTGAAGGCCCGTGCACGACCTCCTGCGACAACTTTGACGGCCGTCAATTTGAGGGCTAGCAGATGGAGGTGGCCCCTGCTTATATGATGAATTAGCCGCTGGTTTTTTTCAATGAAGGGGGCTTAAATTTTTGGAATTGAAGGTTTCTTTAAATCCCCTCAAATAGGTAATTTTTTTTAGCAAAATCACAAAAAATAATTTTAATTTTTTGTTGCAAAATCTTTTTTCTCTCTAAATGTTTGAAAGTGAAAAACTAAAATTTGTATAACTTGCAAACAGTAATTCGTATTGAGTTTTGTTTTTTGCAAAGTTGCATGTTTTTCAAGGCACATCTATTGGGCTCAAAATCACACTCATGTTATAAAGTGCCTATTTGGGTTCAATTTTTTTTTTCACGCACTAATTATAAAGTGCCAAATTCGGGGTTTATCTAATTAAATCACAGGGGGAATATTTTGGTGTGCTTTATCTTGCAAACGAGAAACTCTCCTATTTGATGTTAACTTCCATAAAGTTTTATTAACATTGTCATCTTTGGACATTGTTCTTACCTCCCCTACATCAGCTCCTATTGTGACAGATTGTGCAGACATTCTTGAGTTGTGATATCCAACTCAACTATCTTCATTTGCAATAGTACCATATTCACATCGGTCCAGACATCACCATACATTCATGGTCCCTATTCCAAAATATTTCATGGTACGTGATCGTTCACACATCAGCCTTGACTTGGATATCTTTGAGCATCATTCGATGGCATTAGTGGAATCATTTAAGTCGTTGGATTATGTGCAGCATTCAGAGACATTCATCTTTCTTCCTACATATTCCTATTTGGAATGGGAAGTTATCTTGCGCACATTTACAATGTTGTTTCTTCCCAAGGGGAGAAATGTTGTTCAATGTTCATGGATCATCTTTAGTATCGAGCGTCGAGCATCTACCAACACTACATGGGGTTCATCACTTCATATCTTCTAGGGGGGTCATAATATTCTCTACTTTCTCTCCTATGGGAAGAACATATTGTACTTTGTAGTAGAAGTAGTCCTTGGGGGTTATCATAAGTCCTACATCCATCCTCTTCTTCACTTGCACATGTCATTACATCTTATCCCTTTTTGGAGGAAGGTTTTATTCCCACTGGGTTTTTCTCATTTCTCCTTGCTTCTGAGTTATTTTCATTGTAAATGAGTGCCTTATTAGGCCTTCTTGTTGGGACTCATATCTTTCATGTCCACCTAAACTATGCTTAAGGTGTGGTGTTAGTATTTTTAATTAAACACATGGCTTTATTAAGCCTAGTTAGGTGTCCCAGTTATGTGTCACCTATTTGACCTCTTCTAAGTGAGGTGTCTAGTTGTTTGATTCGGTCTTGTAGATGCTTCATGTGTGTTGACAGAGTCTTGTAGTTGTGTCAATATTTTTTTTGACACCTCTTCCTCTCTTTGTGGAGGTTAGTTCCCTCTTCACACCTATATGTATCTTGCTTCTTTATTCAATTCAATAGTCGACTTGGGCTCATAGTTTGTTTAGTGCTTCATCTTATCTCTTTAGATTCTAGAAGTTCTTTCAATAACAATAAATAAGAGAAAACCAATTTTAACAACACTAATAGATTACATAATCTGCAAATTTGTAGTACACTGTTATTTCCTTACACACATAATGCAAGGGAGGTTGTTGTACTTATAAATTGTATGCAGACCTCTAGAAGGTTCTACAAAAGCTACGGTGAAGAGATATAAAGAAAAATCTTAAATGTTTAGTTGGTAAAGAAAATTATGAAATATAATAAATGTTCACCAACACAATACTGTGAATAAAATAAGCATTATTTAAACATACTCACCCCATGGAGAATTAGAGAATTAGTTTCACGCCTTTTAGACACTACAATTAATGATGAATTTCATCGAGAAGCTTAATTTTTTCTTATTTTATTTTTTCCATACTATTTCTTACAACACTAATAGATTACATAATCTACATTTTTACATAATACAACTATTTAGAACACAATTATACTTATAAACATTGTGCAGGGATAGGCTATGATGAAGAGGTAAAGAGAAATTTGGAATGTTCAGCTGGTAAAGAGAATCTTGGAACATAATAAATCGTCACCTACACAATATTGTGAATAAAATAAATATTATTCCAACAACCCCTCCCCACCTCCGTCACCCCTCCCCTCAGAGTATTTTTTGAGAGGATGGGAACCCCTTTGAGCTATAGAAAATCTCCAAATTTGACAATAGGCAATTCTTTCATAAATATGTTAGTAATTTGATTCCTCGTTCCAAAAAATTGTAGCTCTATCTCTTTACTTTCAATTAGATCTTTAAAAAAATGATAATGCACTTCTATATGCTTAGACCTAACATCATATACAAGATTTTTTGCTAACTTAATAGTGCTCTAATTGTCGCAAAATATTATAGTAGAAGAATCTTGTGGATGGTGTGTGTAGATTCATGTAGTCTTCTAATCCATTATGCTTATTGAGATGCCTTACATGAACCAATATATTCAACCTCTATAGATGAAAGTAACACTATTGATTGCTTCTTGCTGCTCCAAGAAATTGGTCTTGATCCAAGATGAAATATGTATTCTGAAGTTTATTTTCTATTGTCAATATCACCTGCATAATTAGAATCTGTATATCCAATTAGAGTAGACTCTCCTCCATACTTGTATTCAATGTCAATTTGATAAGTACCCTTAATGTATTTTAATATTTTTTTGGCTGCTTTACAATGTTCAATGTGTGGATTTGCCATGTACCTAGATACAATACCAAGTGCAAATATAATATCTAGTTTAGTTATAGTAAGATACAAAAGATTCCCAACAAGTTCTGTTTACAATTTTCCATCTACTCTCTTTTGAGTAGAGATGACTGTCAATTTTAACCATACTTCACAAGGTATATTAGATGGTCTACAAACACTCATTAAATTTTTTCAATACATCAAGAGGAAATTAAGTTTGAGAAAGCATGATCCATTCTTCTTCTTGCCATGGTTGCATACCCAAAAAGTAGTGTATCCTTTTAAATATTTGATTTGATGGAACTACCCAAAAAGTAGTGTATCCTTTCTCATATTTGATTTGATTTGTAATTTTTTAGTTCCTTCCATAGGAAGGTAACTATTGCATTCATTGAATGCCAAAAACTCATTTATTTGTTCTATCAGATTTTAGATTTTTTTCACTTATTTGTATATAGTATAGTTTGACAATATTAAAATATTGTAGAGAGTTAAATAATAGTATTTATCTACATTTTTATTGGTTTACAGAGAAAATAGCAATGAGAAAAATAATATTTTAGAGCTAAAGTTAGGAAAAAATTAAACATCACATCATGGTCACTTTATACCATTTATTGTAAATTTAATGTTTGTCGTGTAAAATCATTGAAGGAACATAAATGCTCTAGTTGATCTCCTCTTTTATCTACTTCTTTGTATTTTGTTTGGCACATTGGTGATTTCTCTGCGCTGAAGGGATTTTGCATAGTGGATTTTGTTTCTATAGTACCCATCACAGAAAGGCTTATGATTTCCACGGCGGGGCAAAGAGCAAGAATTGTGAAAGGGATTTGAGAGGTAAGGATAGTAGCTGGTGGCCGTGGTAGTTTTTGTTTACTTACTAGTGTCACTTGTGCATATTTTTATCTTAAATGTGGGGTTTTTTATGCTTCCTACAACACTACATACAGAAAGGGCTAGGATTTTGCATTAGTTTCAATAACATTTTGAATTTTGGGGTAGACTTGTGGAGAGATTTCCCGATATGGTAGCTTCAAATGCAAAGAAGGTAATTTTTTTCTATATTGTCTTAGGGTTTTTTACTTTCATTTTCAAAGCATTTAGCCACACATTTTCCTTTAAAACGTCTAAAGTGTCAGCTCTTTCTCTTTAAAGCATTAGTTTTCTAAGCGTTGCATTTGCTGCAGTAGTGACAGAAAATTATTCACAATTTTACTATAAGGTTATTCTAATCCATTTCAATTTTCCTGCGATTAGAAATCCTTTCCCTACGATGGTTTTAGTAATTTTATTTCACTAGTATAAAATGGTTAGTGGGAGGAAGGCGTAAGGGCTAGAAAAGTATTGCAAATTTTCTTTTGTTAAATTTTTTCTCGCAGCTTTTTATCCGAGTTCTCAGGTGCTGAAAATTTGTTTCCCTATCGCCGAAAATCAATTAGCTTTCATTTGTTTTTCGTGCGGGCTTACGGTTATCTACTGGCATTTTGAATTCCAATATGAATGAGACTTTCAGTTTAGTTCTATGAATTTTTTCATACCCATTAGCTCCACCTTTCAATTTGTGCATACCCAAAATATCAATCGTTATATTGAAGCTTGCAAAAATGTGGAGAACATAGATTTCTGGGCATTTGGGAGCCGAATGTGTAAGGCTTTTGATGGATGATATTTTATGCTCAGGGTTTTGGGTTTTTATAAATGATGTTTTATGATTAGGGTTTTGGATTTTGTTTCCTCCATTTTTTCCTGTCTTGGTTGTGGTTTTTTAACTTGTGGGTTTGTTGTTGAATGCTGAGACCTTAAAGCTTGAAATATATGGGCCCTTTTGTTTTTCAAATTGCTATAGAATAAAAAAATTTGGGTCAAAAGTTCTGTAATTGTGTGCATGATTTCGATTATCTGGGTCATTTTGTTTTCCAATTTTTTGTAATTGTGTGTAATTTCTTTAGTATCCAAATCATCTGGTGGAAGCTTTCCTCTAACATTCTAGGTATCTACTAATATCATAGCAAATTCCTTTGATCAGTCATTAACAATCTCATTTATATACATTTGCTATTACCAATGCAGCTCGTCAGATTTATTTTACTTTATCCTTTCTTTCTATAAATCAAAGCATTCTCTAAAAATAAAGACTTGTTGCATTCTGTGTGTTAGATTATTATTTTCTATTTTACATATTTGTATGAAGCATTCCCACTGCTGGTTGTTTGTAGATTAGTATACAGACAGTTTAGGTATTGTATCCCTTAGAACTCATTAATAACTGTTACTGAATATTATGTTGAACGCATTGATGTTCGTATTTGCTAACAACTCTGACCAAAAATTTGTTACAATTTTTTATGCTAGGAATTCTTGAGAGTCCATTTTTCCTCCAAGAGATGCCCCTGCATCATGCATGTGATATTTAAAAAAATAAAAGTTAAAACCATACAACGATGACTCTAGTAAACCAAAGTTCTAATTTATTATTGTTTATTTAACATTTTTCAACATGCATCTTCTATTATTTCACTGGACAAAGAATTACTTCAATCTTGCTAAGGAAGTCTCTTACTATGAAAGATAGAAAAGATAACATGGTACATATATCCAGTTCATTTTTTCCCAAATGTTATAACATGCTACAAAAGATCTCCCTAAGATTTCTATGAGGCAATCAATGGGTTAACTATAATTTCATCAATAGATTTAGTAATTTCAATCATTGTTTTCCTCTTCTAATACTTCATTGGTAGACCTGGAAGCATAACCCAAACAAAGACCCTATAATAATCTTTCACCAAAGTAGACAAAATTCTATTGTATGGAAGATGTTGGCAGTGGACTAGTGGGAAAATTAATAGTTTACAAATACCAAGTTTACAAAATATCTTATGTATAGTCTGTGTTTCCACCTAAAAGACCTTTCAACGAGTTGTTGATGATAAGTTTATTCCATATTTTTTCCCAAATGTTATAACTACTAAATTTAATTATCAGATCTAATAATTAGAATCAATCAGATTTGAGTGCAATAATTTTAATTTCAAAATTAATAAGTAGAATGAAATGGACAATTAAATGCACAATAACAAATGACACAAAGACACAACAGCAAGTACCCTGGGAAAACCTCCCTTGTAGAAGTTGGTTGTCATGCATGCTTATAGGCCCTAATTTTATATCCTTGGCAAGTGGATACTCAATATGGAGTGTTTACTATTCGGAAATAGTATTTCATAATTGCAAAACCCTAGATAATCTTGGTGACTTGAATCTAAAATGACCTTTTCACCCTACGCAAAACCCTACCTGGAAACTCTTGGGCTCATGCTCTGAAAGTGGACTTCCTCCTGCACATGAGACCCCAGATTATAAGTCCATCTCCTAGTGGTTTGAATGGTGCCTTAGAAAATGATAGTATTTGTGCTAGTGCCAAATATCCTAATTACTTCCTTGCACACTCTCTATCAACATTAAGTAATCCCTTGATTCTCTACAGATTCGTGAATGTAGTAAACTCAACACCTTTGAAACTCTCTAAAAATTTGGATATCTATATTCGTGAATTGATGGATTTCTACATACCCTGAATTTTACATCTTATAAATCTCTCAATATTTTTTTTCAAAATTTGTTGTCTGGGATAACCTTCATTTCTTAGAAGATATTTTGGGGATATCGAAATAATTATTGTTATAACTGAAATGATAGTTTTAATGTGCAGACCAAGTAGTTATGGAAGGAATTTTCTGAGGATCTTGCCCATGATATGCTAGCACATCCTCGAGGATATGTAATTTTTCTTTGAATCATATTTCATGCAGCTTTGTTTGCCTACAAGAGTCTCCCAAAATTCATTTTTTAATGTGTTTCCCATAAGTCCTAATCATTATTATAAAAAATTTACATGTGGGATGGTATAATTAGCATGTGACAGACAATTTCTATTTTTTGTTATTTCTATCTTTTCAGTTTGTAGATTTCTGCTTATTCTATTCTTCAAATTCTATGTTTAAGGTGAATGTCTGCATTGTTTAAGTGGATTTAAGATTTCTGGAACTGATTTGTAGTTTTACAAATTAACAAAAAAGACTGGTATTTAGATTTTTGATAAGGCTATAATAAGGTTCTTAGGGATGAATGCATATACATGTTTGCATAAAACCTTGGAGAGTTATTAGTGATCTATGATTACTCATATATAAATTATGCTACCAATAAGGTTTAAGGTTGAACATGTTTTACAAAATTTAGGGTGATGACTTCATTATGTTGGTAATTAAAACACGAGTAAGGCATGTTACATGCATAGCCGCAGATGAAAATCTTCTCTGTAACTAAATGTACATCTCTATTTTACTTCCACCTAGCGATAATTCTAAAGCTTAAAAAACATAGCATCCAATCTTAAAAACAAAACATTCCACCTTTATTGTCTAACGCTTATTCCAATTTCAGAAGACAAATTTTCATTATAAAAAAATAATATGGATGACTTGCATTAACAACATTCATTGTAGACCAAACCTATGATATGGGGGGTAATATTCTCCGTATTGAACCCGATAATATTGATGAAGCCTTTACTTCTGATCCGCTGGTCACCCACTATTGCAAGGAAACTGGAATTTGGGGTTTCATGGAACGTATGAAGGGTGGCCATAATGAGAGAATATCTAAACAGTTTGTTTCCTCCTGGAACAACATAAATGTTTCGGTGGGTGGAATTCATTTTCAGCTCAATGAGGAGGTGATTGCTGAGGCTACGGGGCTCCCTATGGTGGGGAGAAAGTACAAAAAGACTAGTCAGACTGCAGACCCTACCAGCCTTAAACAATTTTTCAAAGAAGGAGAGCTTCCGGTCAGAAAACAGGGGGGTTTCAACAGAGAGGAGCTTCCAGACTTCTATCCTAAAATCTATCTCATTATCATGAAGTACTTCACTCTTGAAGGTAAGTTTACGGTGTTCTACAACTACCACCTTCCTTTCTTGAATCACATTAGGAATAAAGATTTAATCTCCATTCCGTTTTATCTTTTGCATTCCATTGAAAGCAATATCCTTGATATTAAAAGCAACCCAGACAGAGTTATCCTCCACCAAGGCCTCCTCCTCTGTCTTTTCAAGTTTCACAAAGCCATATGCCCGGCACCCCAACCCCCTCTGATTATTCAGATGATGCCCCAGGAAACACCTGCTGAAAAAGATGAAAAGACCTCCAACTCCTCCTCCTGGTCCATCCGTATCACCCAAGGGCCTACAAAGTCTGAGAAAAAATCTCGTAAAAAGAGTATTAAGATCCCCAACCATAAGAAGGATAGCTTGGTGGACTCTTATGTTTTGGACTCTGTGGATTTCATGGAAGAGAAAGGGGCTGACAGCACACCTGAGACAGATTTTAAGCCAAAAAAATAGAAAATTATGGAAACCTTGGTCAATTTAGAGGTGGACCTTAGCGGGTCTGGTCATACGAGGTCTAACAGAATTGCCAAAGAGCAATGCAAAATAAAGATGTTGGAGATGGCCTCCAAAGAGCTCTCCCTGATAGAAAATGCCTCCCACTCCATAAATTCTAGAAAGGTTTCCTCGGAAGGCTATATGAGCCCGACTGCTAACACCCCCCTGACCAACCCCCATAGAACTATGAGTCCTACCCCTCTCCAAAGCCCCCACGGTGACCCCCTGGTTAAACCCCTCTCATCAGGAATGGATGAAAAAAGCAATTTCGCAGGCACCCTCAAAAGTAAGTTTGTGAATATTGACAAGGAAATTGCAGAGATCAAAAAGGGTATGCAGGACCTGATGGACCTCTACAGGAGGACAAACAAATTTGCTCTGAAAGTGATGCATGCCTTGGCGTTGACACTTTGCAACATGTAGGAGAAGCTGGCTGACGGCAAACTGGAAGTGAATGAAGATAACAAAGACCTCTTTCAGTTTCTCCCGGAGGAGTGGGTGAGATCCCTGCTGTCCAAACAACTGGGAGAGAAGAATTAATTTTTCTGCCTATGGTTTTGGTTTTTTTGACTGGGCTGGTCTCTCGGTTCCCCTACTCTGTTATGGGGGTTAATATTAAGTTTAGAATTTTGATTTGGTCGAGCCCTGCATGGCTTAGTGACAATACTTTTGAAGACGTTACTGATAGTAATTTCTCTGGTTTTATTTTTTTAAGTAGAACTGATACTTTTGTTTTTGATAGATAAAAGCAGCAAGAGGGTGCTGGCCCGTAGAACAGGGGACTAGAAGCACATTAACTGATACTTTTGTTTTTGATAGAGGCAGAACTTTTAATGTCTGTGATAACCTGCTAATCTGTTGTAAGCTTCGATTGGTGCCCTTAATTTTCTATTAATGTGCTTCTAGTCCCCTGTTCCACAGGCCAGCACCCTCTTGCTACTTTTTCTATCAAAAACATTCATTGTATTACTTGTAGTTTTTCATTTCATTTGCCATTTTGTACAACAAATATGACTAATGAAATGTTCCCTCTTTTACAAGATTATCAGGGACATTGTCGTTTGAAAATTTAGCAAAAAACACTTATACATAACCGAAATAGACAATTCATCAACAACACAGTACATGGTAATGTACCAAACCCATATTTCCTACCATTATTTTGTTGTTGTTTTGTCTAAAATATAGTAGTCTATTTAATATTGCAAAACCAATTATACTTAGTTTTCTATTTCATTTCCCATTTTGTACAACAACTATGACTAATGAAATGTTCCCACTTTTGCAAGAGCATGAAGGACATTGTCATTTACAAATTCAGAAAAAAGCACTTATACAAAGAACATAGACAACAAATTGGTCAGCAACGCAGTACATCGTAAAGTACCAACTGCAAATTTCCTACCATTATTTTGTTATTGTTTTGTAAAAAATATAGAAGACTATTTAATTTTACAAAAAACAATTATACATTAGTCCTTCACTCTTTACAAATTACTATACTCTGTGCATTATTATATTCAAACATGAAATAGAAATCATAGCATATCATACACTACATATATAAAAAATAGATATTCAATTGGTTTTTGTTTTACAAATATTATAGTGATACAGTTCAATTGTTGATATTGTATGATAGAATACCATAGTGTAGTAGAAAAACTCAGCAGCAACAAACTACACTAGTACCATCTTATTTTTGAATAAGAAGATACTACTATCTCTATGGAAAACAAAAAATGCATATCTCTCAAAAAATTGGAGACAACAAACAAATTTGACATACCAAAACCAAAAATTATAGATGTAGACAAATACGAAAATAAAAGAAAAACTAGAGAATGTGACATTGATGATGTCCTAAATAAAGAAGACCTATATAGAATAAATACATTTAAATGCAATGTCAGAGATTTCTTATTTGACACCATGTAATTCTTACTTCACGATAGGTATACATCAAGTCAACTACGCAATGGAACTATTGATTACTTCTTGACTTGCCTCAAAAGACATGAAACATAAGAAATTGACTCCTACAACAATGAATTGGATCCCCAAACTTTGTATGAGTTACATAAAGTTAGAGACATCAAAATTTGTTTACAAAGAATGAGACTATCTGCAAAACCAACAACATGTAACGCTGAAACTCGACTTTGGGGAGATATATTTTATATTCATTGGCTATCCAAGTGGTTAAACCTACAGATATGTGTTTGGTCATCACCAAGAGGAAAAAAGTACTTACACTTCAACAAATCGTCACATACAGAATCATACTCACTTCTTTTTCATGATGCTAATCCACTTTGTGGGCATTTTGAACCATTTGTACGATTTCCAATACAATATGCAGAAAACCAACGACTGAGAAGTTTTGAAGGACTGAAAAAAAACAAGAACAAATAAATATGATATGCAAAGTGAAATATTTACAAATCAACAAAACCTAAATATTTCCAACAAAACTGAAATACATATAGACACAGAACATGGAAAAATAACACAAAAACCAAGATCACTGGGAAGCTTAAAATAATAATTAGAAGAAATAATTACCATGAGCTAATGCAACCAACAATTTCCACTGAAAATGTGGGAAAATTGCCTAAAATCAATCAAATACATCAGTCAATGCAACGAACACAGATGCACAAATCAAACAATATCAAATCATTCAAAAACTACAAAATAAGTCAATATTTACCATCAAAAAGGAAAAAATATTGTTGCCAATTTAACTATTTGAAAAAATAATTGAAGACACACCAAAATACACATGCACTATTTGCTAACTATTGTGTTTCAAGAAAGATATCAGAAAATTCTAAAATGAACAAAAACAAATGTATCAAAAACTAGTCAAAAGAGCTAAGTATATGTTAACAAATTCCATTTGCCAAAAATGTAATACTGCATTGAAGAATTAAATTCTTCCTAACTATGTTGCGCTGCATAATATCATAATTATTAATGCATTGCAAAATGTACAAATGTTAACACAATTAGAAGAGCGCCTCATTTCCCTACGGATTGCTTTTGCACAAATATGGGAACTAGGATACAAACTATCCCAAATGGGCCTAACTGGTTCAATTATTAATGTTCCAGTTGACACAAAAATTGTACAAATAGATTTTCCTCTATCAATTATAAATACAACAACAATTGATGTTTCCCTCAAAAGACGATTGAAATACAAAAATGTCTTCCAAAAAGGCGTGGTACACCCACATCTTATCATGCAACTCTTCAAGAATTGACAAAATTAACATAATACAAAATGCACGATATGCAACTGAATGAAAATTGGAAACAAGCTCTAGAAAACAATGATGAAACTGAAGATAATAATGAACTTATTACAAGTGAAATTGACATAGAGAGTGACATAGAACAAGAACCATGTGAAACTTTGATACATGGGTTCACTGAATCCATCAATATACATAAAATGGAGGACAAATTGATAGAAATTGCACCTGACCAAAACCAATATACTATTAGAATATTTAAAGACAAATATGCAAAAGAAATGAATTTTCCAACACTATTCTTTGGCACTCCACGTGATGATGAAATTCTGAAAAAGCTTTACATACCAAGAAATTGCACAATGGGAATTGTCACATTCAGAAAGGCATTTCACATATCACACTACAAGCCTATTTTTCAAAACAATTAAGATACTCATACAACAAGTACTCTCCACAATGTGGGTAAGAATTCAAAAAGGCCAACTAAAAGGAAGAAATCTATTAGCAAAGGATGTCAAACATAAACCAAACCTAGGAAAAATACTAAAATCAGATATTGGCTATGTTGACTTTAAAAGAATAAGAATATTTCCTGACTACACACAACAACTTAAAAAAATGTATTCACAATGATATGACAATTAGGACCACCAACCTTTTTTCTCACCTTTACTAGTGCTGAACAAAACTCATTTTCTCTCACAAACACACTCCAAGAACTACACAACTCTCACCATTCATCAAGAAAACAAAATTTGAACATTATCAATCAGACTCATACATACCAAATTATCAAAAAAGATCCAATAACTTGCGCAAGATACTACAGGCACAAGATAAAAGCACTTAAAATTTTGATATTTGTAGACCACTCATTCTTTGGAAATATATTGGACTATTTCTCAGTCACTGAATTCCAAAATCGAGGAAATGAACATGATCATTTCCTCATTTGGATTCAAAATGCACCAATCTATGGCAAGCATAGAAATGCAAGCATTGTAGAATTTGTAGACAAGTACATAACATCTGAAAAAAAAAATTTAGAACCAAACATAGCCATATTGCATAGGCATCATCATACAAAACAATACACAAAATAAAAAAAGGTCACTGCAGATACAATTTCCCATTTCCACCAGCTAGCAAAACTACAATACTTGAACCATTACTAGATACAAGTGAAACTATTAGTTCAATTGCCAATGACATTCTATCTAGACTACAAAAAGAAAACTATGATAATACATTTACATTCCAAAATTTCTTACATGAAATGAGATTAAATGAAGATGAATACATAATGGCTTTAAGATCAACAATCAATAGACCGACCCTTTACCTCCAGAGAAGACCTTCATAGATTTGGAACAATACCTTTTCCAAGATAATCCCTCAAGTTTGGAAAGAAAATACAAATGCATAATTTGTTCTTAACACATATGCTGCAACGATGTATTGTAGCTCTCCTGTATGGCTAAAGACAATAAGCCAATGACAAATGCTTTAAAGAGAATACGCAAAGACCATCAGCAAGACAATATAGATGCACTAAAAATGATATCAAGACTTAGGAATGCTTTATTGAACTTGCAACAAATGTCATCCCAGAAAGCTGCCCATCTTGTTCTTTCAGTCCCACTAAATTACAGCTCTAGAAAATGCATATTTATTGACACCAGATCAGAAAATGATCGTACTTTTATATTGACACTAGATCAGAAAATGACTCAGAAAATTTAATGTGCAAGTCTCTAATGGACGACTACTTGAAGCGCCCACATACTATTCGACACATATGTCTTGTAGAATTTGCCTCGAACTATAACAAAAATGGAATTAAGCTCCAACCAAAAACTAAACAAAAATTTATACGATTTGTTAACTTCAATAAATATTTGGACTTAGAGAATAATTATAGAGAGAAATTAATACTTTACATGCCATTTATAATAAGCGAAGCCACATTGAAACATAATTTTGACTCTTGGGAAAAACCTTTCTTGCACGATCAAAATATAATCCAAAACAATCGTGCAAATTTTTGCTACAACACAAACACTACATGGGGTGACATTGAAAAATCTATTGATGAAGTAATGAAAAATGAAGGCGACATTGAAAACATTTTCTTCACAAACAAAATAACCAAATAAGAAGACCAATACAACATTCAAGAAGATATGCAATCCACACTTGGAAAAACCATAAATAACAAACCTCCAAAAGGATTCGAAATTGCACGACATCCACAAATAATCAACAACAATGACTATTATGAATTGAGAAGAATGGTAAATTAAGAACAACAAGCAAGTGTCAAGCACATTGTTGTCAAAAAGTTAACAGACCACACAACTCCTCTGCATTTGTTCTTGATACAAGGAGCTACGAATGACAAGACATTCACTGCAAAAGCCATTTACGTGTTGGAAACAATTGTTTAAATTGTGTGTTGTCCTTGATGTTACACAAATGTCATATCAGTCATCAGACAGAGTCTACCGAGTTCAGAATTTCAGATCAGTCATTAGACAGAGTCTACCGAGCTAAGAATGTTCAGCAAAGCAGTTTATCGAGTCTACCGAGTTCAGACGGTAAGAGAAGCAATTTACAGAGTCTACCGAGCACTCCAGAATACTATATCAAGAAGTTAGTTACTACCGGGCTCTCTCGGTCAACAAAGAAATTTAGTGCTTACCGAGTTCAGTCGGTCATCAAAGAATATATGAAGGAAAAGTCAGTCTTTACCGAGTTCGCAGTACTTACCGAGTTCAGTCGGTTACCAAAGGATTTAGCAGTATCTGCAGTATTCACCGAGCATCAGTTGAATATTATTTCTGGTCTGTGTCAGCCTCCAAAGGTTATTATTTGTGTTAAATATGTATGCAGC
>MU224422.1:8624372-8640880 GCA_018584345.1 Thuja plicata
AATGAAAGGTTAATTTACCGAGTAACAGTAATATATATTGAAGACATCTAAGGGACTTGTGGATTTATTTTTGTGGTAACTGATTCACCCCTCCCCTCTCAGTTACTCCATCCATATTTCCAACATTACGAAGCCCTTATTAATATTTACAACAATAACATTGACAATGATCTAGATAAACCTAAAGGACTATTAACAACATATACTGGAAAAGAAGCCTAAAACATTGGTGGAACAATATTGCATTCAACCTTTCATATACCTTTCAAAAAATCAGAATTTATCCCAGTCAACACATAAACACTAGATACAATGTCAAAGAACTAGAACCAATTACATGTACTCCTCATTGACGAGATCTCATTAGTAGGCTCCACATTTTTTGCGCTACATTGAAAAATGATTATGTGATATAATGCAAATGTCTACTGTTTACCTTGGCAACCATGACACAATTTTTTGTGGGGACTTATATCAATCCCTCCCTGTACTTGACTCTGTTGTGTGTTGACAAAAAACCAAAACAAATAGAATGAATGCCTTACAATTTTCAGAGAGACAATATAAAGTGCTACTCATTGACGACTACTATGTGAC
Source organism: Thuja plicata (assembly GCA_018584345.1). Lineage (NCBI taxonomy): Eukaryota > Viridiplantae > Streptophyta > Pinopsida > Cupressales > Cupressaceae > Thuja > Thuja plicata. Next base: position 8,624,970 of record MU224422.1, read on the forward strand.
AAAAAAATGAACAATTCATCTCAATTCTCAATAGAATACGAGTAGGCAAACAAATGAACAATGATATATAGTATCTCAATCACAACTGTTTACGTCCACCACCCATCGACCCAACATTTCCATACCTTTTTTATAGGAGAAAGGATGTTGATGCACACAACACTAATCTCCTATCTATACTTCTTGGAAACCTCATTAAATTAGATGCCATTGACCATGAAGACAACAACTATACAATGTAACCCGACTATACAACCATGTAGCAACTCTCCCAAATCAAATAACACTAAAGCCAAACATTCTTGCTGAGAATTTTGGAGGCAACTACAATACAGATGATGGCATCATAAATGGATCTGATAGAATATTCAAGGCATATACCACACAACAAGATCTTGATATAGTTTGGATAAAATTTAATGACCCAAAAATTGGCCAACAACAAAATAATAAACTAGCCCATTACTATATTCAGGCCATAGAAAGAGATTGGGTTCCCATTCCAAAAATATTCACTAGTAGAAAAATTAGAATTAGAAAAAAATTCCCAATACAAATTACATGTGCACATAACATACATCGATCACAAGGTCTCACGATGGCAGGATCGCATTGGATCGAACAAGCATAACACAACACTTTCATGAACAAGAACAATTTAGTCACTTTACCTATTGAAACCTCTACAATATAAAAATTTTAAATTCAAAGAAAAAATCAACCATGAAATGTCTCGGCTTCAATCAGACAAGCTGCTCAAATCATGCATCACACATACTATTATGCACATTAAACACTTGTATCTTTAATGCACATAAACACGATATTATTAACGACCATGACATAATGTCCATTGACATCTTATGCTTGCAAGAGGCACACTTACTTCCACCAGATACTAATGTCCTTTTCCAAAAATACAACATGTATACAATGTATCACATACATGGCATCACAACTCTTGCTACAAAGAATCTATTCATCTTCAATACAAAGCGAAATAGAACAATAAACATTGAAGCCATCACATTAACACTGCGTCAATATACAAATGAATTGAAAATTTGTAATCTTTATGCACGACCAAATGCTTCCATAGCAGAGATCATGATGATTGTGACTAAAATAGTCGCATATCTCACTTCAAAAAAGGATCTTCTCATTATAGGTGATTTTAACATTGATATGTCCAAAGAAAACACAACCACAACAAGATTCATAAAATACATGCAACAATACAACATACATTTCATCCTCAACAAAACACATTCAACAAATACACCACTAATTGACCATGTCTAGACAAACTTAGCCACAAATATATGATCCATTTATAAAACAAAAGCATACTGGATAGACCACCTTGCAACTTTTATAAACATTGACTGCACCCAATACAATAGTCCAACTTGAAACCCCGAGCAAATGAACTATAAACTAAGTATATTCTACAAAAATAATGAACACCACAAATTCAACAACAAATGATACAAAAGCCTTGGTAATAAAATAATCCAATTCTTCTTCATCCTTCAAATACTAACAAATACAAAAAATACTCGACATGTACTACAATTCCTAAGTTCTTCCATTGCCTAAAATGCATTATATACAACTCTGCACACTTCAACCCTTGCCTTAAAAGATAGTCTAAATCTTTTCAGCCAAAATACATTTTTCAAATATTTCTTTTCTGTAGCAACAATGGATACAACAACCCCAACAACTAGTGAAGCATAGCCAAAGGAATAAAATATACCAAAAAGGTAATTACATTAAACATTTTCATTTTGTGCATATTTTAACATAATTTGAAAATTAACATCACCTTTGCCCTCTTGCACCAGGACAAAAGTAAACAATCAAAGTCCCATAACAATTGAAGAATTAAATGCCAGAAAAGTAGGAACAACATTTCAAGGTGACGTGCTTGTCATATACAAAGGTGTCCTAGACAGGGCCACCAAGACACAGGAAGTCTTGCGTGCCGACTTAACAGATTCAAAAGGAGAGATGAATATAACACTGAATGTAGGTGGGAACCTCATCGACAGATATGAAGATAAAATAATTCTAGGGAAGAGAGTAGCTATAATAGGATTTGAAATTGCACCCAAATTAGATTATGATCGGGGAGATTGTGATTGCATACTGATTTTAAAAGAATCCAGCTCAATTGAAACAACTGACACGCTTCTAAGTGAATATAAGTTCATTCCAGGCACAACTATAAAGCACCTTCTCACAAGTACAAGCAATTTCCCAATTGGAACAATAGGTGTAGTAGTTGTAGGAACAAACAAGAAAGGCTCTCAATACATACTAGACATCAAGGATGGGCACACAGATATGGACAAAGCACCAATATTCTTCTACACTTAACTCCTACTCAAATTTTCCCTTTCAGTTTTTAATTCTATTTCTGCAAAACATAAAACTAACTTTATTGTTCAATTACAGCTCTATATGCATCTCAAATTTTCCCAAGTATACTTCCAAATGCAGGAACAATTGCAAAAAAATGAATTTCCAATCTTGCTCCTGAGAAAAATTGCCAAAAAGATGGATCAAAAACGTGGTCTTCACACAAGTCTCTCCACGTATATTTGTAAGGTCAACGACAAAATAACAATACAGACACTTCATGGCCTAATGCATACAAAATTTGAGGTATCTAGTTCAAAGTTCCTATACTATTCAATTTCTGAATTTGATTTACTGTCACTATAATAATATTCTTATATTTCTTACATATTCATGGACTTCTAAGCCCCACAAATGCATACTCAAATCCATTTCACGCATTTTGTCCTACATGCAACTAAAGATTTGAAAGCTATGGCACATTGGATGACAAAAAAGATCATTGCAAAAAGTGTGATCAAGAGGTCAACTACACATATTATCTACATATCAAAATAATTATAACAAATGACAACAAACAGAAACTCAGTTGTTGACTCGTTGGCAGCAATTGGCCCAAAACAAACCAAACTAAATAGTTGGATGTTAATTGGTGACTTACCTCTGATGACTCAACAACTCATCATGGGAGAAATGAATACTATAGTCTAAATGTGCCAGGCTGGTGTATTTATTATGAATCCCTCCTTGATCACGTGCTGGCATGTTCGGGTGTTTTATGTGATTACGAACGGCAAAACTCAAATTCCCATAAAGTTCTATCATTACCTTTTGAATGTGTGGAGTGATCGCTGTTAGTTTCAAAAAGTTTTTTTTTGCTATTGATGGTATTAATACTATTATTACTATTAATGGCACCTGGAGATCCGTTAGATTTGGCGGTGTGGAACCCGTTCTCCAAAATTCTCAAAACTGGTAGGTTATGTATAAACTTTGTTCTAAACGAATTTGTAAAAGCAAGTGGTTTTTTATGGCCTGCAATATCACTTGGCTCTCAGACTCCAAGGATATTCCAACGCTTGAAGAGCAGACCTCAGATATGGGGGGTAATATTCTTCGTATTGAACCTGATAATATTGATGAAGCCTTTACTTCTGATCCGTTGGTCACCCATTATTGCAAAGAAACTGGCATTTGGAGTTTCATGGAATGCACGAAAGATGGACATGATGAGAGAATATATAAATAGTTCATATCCTCCTGGAACAACAGAAGTGTCTTGGTTGGGGGCATTCACTTCCAGCTCAATGAGGAGGTCATTGTTGAGGCTACGGGGCTCTCTATGGTGGGGAGAAAGTACAAAAAGACCAGTCGGACTGCCAACCCTACCAGCCTAAAACAATTTTTCAAAGAGGGTAAGCTGCCGGTCAGAAAACATGGGGGTTTCAACAAGGAAGAGCTGCCGGACTTCTAGCCAAAAAATTGTCTCATTATTATGAATTATTTCACGCTTGAAGGTAAGTTTACTATGTTTTACAACTACCACTTACCTTTCCTAAATCATATTAGGAACAAAGATTTAATTTCCATACCATTTTATCTGCTGCACTCTATAGAGAGTAATGTCCTTGATATCAAAAGCAACCCTGATAGGGCTATCCTCCACCAGGGCCTCCTCCTCTATCTTTACCAGTTTCACAAATCCATATGCCCGGCACCTCAACCTTCTCTAATTATCCAAATGATGCCCCAGGAGGAGCCCTTGGGAAAAGCTGACAAGACCAGCAATTCCTCCTCCCAGTCCATCCGTATCACCCAAGGGCCCGTGATGACGGAGAAAAAAACCCATAAAAAAAGTATTAAGATTCCCACCTATAAGGAGGGCCAAGAGGAGTCGTATGTGTATGAATCTATGGAATACAATGAAGGGAAAGGGGTTGACAACACACCGAAGATGGATTACAAGCCCAAAAAATGGAAAATGATGGAAACCCAGGTTAACTTGGAGGTGGACCTAAGTGGTTTGGGCTGAAGGATGTCTAATAGAATAGCCAAGGAACAATGCAAAATTAAGATGATGGAAACGGCCTCCAAGGAGCTCTCCCTATCTAGAAATGCCTCCCACTCTACCAACTCCAGAAATGGTTCCTCGGAAGGCTATATGAGCTCGACTGGAAATATTCCCCTGCCCAACCTCCAGAGAACCACGGAAACCCCCAAGAACCCCACCCCACCCCAGAGCCCCCCCCATGATACCTAGGATAAACCCCACTCCTCTGTCATGGAGGAAAAATGTAATTTCACAGGCACCATTAAAAGAAAGTTTGTGAACCTCGACAAAGAGATTGTTGAGATTAAAAAGAATATGCAGGACCTGATGAACCACTGTATGAGGACCAAAAAATTTTCCCTAAAGGTCATGCATGCCTTGGCTATGACACTCTGTAATGTGCAGGAAAAGCTAGCGGGTGGCAAATTGGAAGTGGATGAGGATAACAAGGATCTGTTCCTATTCCTTCAGGAGGAGTGGGAGAGAACCCTACTATCCAAACAACTGGGAGGGAAGAACTAACTTTGTGGTTTATGGTTCGGGTAATTTTGGCTGGGCTTGACCCTCAGTTCCCCTATTCTACGATTGGGGTTAATTTTAATTTTGTTATTTTGGTTTGGTTTAGCCCTACGAGGCTTACTGTTGATACTTTTTATGCTACTCATGATAGAAATTACTCTGGTTTAATCCTTTGGTGTAGAACTGTCATTATTTTTGTTTTTGATAGAGGCAGAACTAGAATTGGTGATTTTGATATGCTGCTAAAATGCTTTTTTGCTTAGACTAGTTCCAGTAATATGTTGTTAATGTGCTACCAGTCCTCTGTTCCATGGGCCAACACCCTCTTGTTGCTTTTTCTATAAAAAACAAATGACAACAACCAAACAATCTATTGTTACATAGAAAAGACAATCATTGAACAAATTTGGCCTGCAATGAAAAATATGACTTATGAGGAATACATCAAGACAAATCAAAAGTTATATTCATGTTGCGGGACTTTATAGTAATTGGAAAGTTCACTTTGAACCAATACAACATGATCACACGTGCCATTTTGCTTAAAGAATAAACAAAATATCCAATGACAAAGGCAAGTATAATGTTACTCTTATAATGCTTATTTACCATACTTATACAATACTAACTTTGTTGCAGTGAGCACATTATTTTGTAGGCCCAACATTTTGATAGTACAATGAATCATGCACATATCTGATTCCAATGAACGCTTTTATATAAGCTTATATTGTCTTCCGACTGCAACTTGCAAAATTTTGTTGTTAAATAATAGTAAACAAGTACTTTCACAGCTCAACACTGTTCCAACAATACACAAAAAAAATATTTAACAAAGGTAACTATACTCTTACTCTTCATGTGTCACAAACTACATTTCATTGACCTTCCTTATACAATGCTAACTTTGCTGTAATAACCACAATACTTTGCAGGTCCCATATTTTGAAGATGGAACATATCATGCATACATCCTACCCCTATGAACACTTATCTCTATGCTTCTATTGTCTTCCAGCTTCAACTTTCAAAATTTTTCTCTTAAATAGAACACAATGAATACTTCTACAGTTCATCACTATGTACTAAATGCTTTCCAATGATCACAAACACATATTATTTTGGTTAATTCCCACTTGTCTCTAACATTGCGTAAAATACATTTACTGTATTGAATGCTTCTAATTGTCAATTAGATCTACTATATTTCCTATTTCCAACATATTTCTTTTTGCATTATATTCAAAAAATTTGGCAGTGTCCCATGTTTCAAATGTTCCTTACATCAATATACTATAAACACTTATTTGTGCACACAACGCTTTCCATTCATGCAAACAGCTACAAGTTTCATAGTTTGCCAGATTCTAGCAGTTTCTAATATGCACAAAAAACACACATTTAAGTGCTTAAAATGAATAGAAATATTGGCTATTTTTGATGTTTCAAACTTGTATATTTATGCATTTTTCAAAAGTACATTTGAAGCAACTCATGCTCTTATAGAACCTCTGATATTTCATTCACAATTTTGTCTGTCACAAAATTTTCCCAAAAAAACATAATCTCCATGATAAAATAAAATATCCATGTGTTTGTAGCAATCCAAAAACCTATAGAAACAGCTTGATTCTTCATCAACAATTGACTAATTAAGAGGAGACTTACATACCAGATTTGAATTAACAATCACAACTTCATTGTTTAGGTATGGCTCTGAGCTTAACCTAACCCTAATTACTACCCAGGCGCTTCATAAAATACACATATTTGTATATTACTGACCTCGAGTCCCTATCTACATCTGTGCAAGAAAATCCATCATATCCAAGCCCATCTTAGCACCACCGGTCAGTCTATTGATGCATAAGCATTTTGTAAGGGTGCTAAAAGACAATTATTTGATTGGTGGTAATTCCTCATGTATTAAAGTTGAATTTTAAGTGCACTTAATGAATGAAATTGCTAATAAGACTACATATTTCTTTCCAGATCCATGATTACTGTCGTCATCTGCAAAGGATTTTTATAGTGGTATATAGAACAGTGATAGTTTGAGTTTGTTTATTTTAATTTTAATTCCTAAGAACAAACCCTACGTATACCACATACTTGAAAAATTAATTAACTACAAAACTTTAAACTACCTTTTAACCAATGGTCATAATACTGATTGAATATACATTGCTTTTACACATATTGACTCACGAAATGAACTTATAAGCCAAGTAAAATTGTTGTCAAAGAATTTCATGAAGAATGATACACAATATTCGACTAGATTTTGTATAGAGCTACTACTCACCAGAGTAGCTAGAAACTCCTCTGTCCCAAATGAGAGATATTTTTTTTTCTATTTCAGTAAACCATTTTCTAGGGTTGCCTTCCAATGCAGCTTTACTACTTTTGCATATTGTAAAGTGATAATTGACTATAGTTTTTTATTACAGGGAAAAATAGGTTTTGAATGGGGACCTAAAACCCCTTACAAGCTAGAAACAAAGATTTAACATTGAAGCATTTAAAAAATAAATAGGACTGGAAACCAGTACGCTAAAGAAAAAACTAACAACAAAAAATCAGGAGGGAAACCAAAAGCCAGAGACCAGCAAAAAAAGACCAACCACCAGAACCAGAAACTAGAGCCCTACAAAAGCTCCTTACAAGCCTTGTCAGCTTCCTGCTTCGCTTTAGATATCTTCTTTATCATTGCATTGAACTCTGAGAGTTCCTGGATCCTTTCATGAATTTTCTTCTTTTGCAGATCTCGTGCATTTACCGGGGCCATCATCTTCCAGGTTCTCTGTGATGTCCTCTAGTTTCTTACTAGGGGACCCAGTATCCAGCTCTGCCTTAATGGTCAAGAAACAATCCATGGTCGAACCCATAAAATTGTTGTAGTCTTGCATATTTTTTTTCGTGGTATTCTCCATGGTTTCCATTCTGGCTTGTAACTCTTGCACATTATTGTCCTCATCATTAGTAACCTTTTCCACCTTAGTATTAGGGCCAGACTCTAGCTGAGTCTGTGGAGAGTCCACCTTAGCAACAATAGAGCGGTGCTTAAGGTTTAAATTCTTGATCTCTTGGAACACCCATTTCATTAACCGAAAGGAGTACATGGAAGCATCTTTAGTAGTTTGGAGAACCCCAAAGGGAGGATCAATCTTATCATCCATGTCATCCCTCAGTAATTGAACATTCCTTTCCTGCAAGTCCACAGTCTTGATGAAAGGGATGTTCTGAGAATTACCAGGGGCATTGTCTATCTCCTTCTCAGGTAAAGTTGACTTGTTGGCAGGGGAAGCGTTCTCTGCCTCCGTAGCTTCCTTCTGAGTATCCAGACCACACACCATAACCAATTCAAGCTTCGGCGATATAGGCACATCATGTTCTTCAGAACTCTCATACTCTACCAGAATTGGCACTTTCTGACCTCCCTCATCCTCCTTCTTATCCTCTCTATTTTTCTTGCAGTCTGAAATTTTTCCTTTGTCCATAGATCTCGTAACATCCTCATCTGTGTTATCATTCTCCTCCGAAATCGAATTTGAAACCGAGGAAGCAGAGTAACTATCTTCCTCAGTGGAATCAACCATATTATCATAGCCTTCCACATTGTCTGCAGAGGTATTCATATCCATGGTAGTCTCCTTGTCCTTCTTTAATTTTTTACCTGTAGAACTCTTATCTTTCACATTCACATCCCTAATTCTCTTTTTACTCAAACCAGATTTAGATGGGGTTATGACAGGGCTTTCACTAGCCCTCTTCTTAATATGTTCTATAATTAATAGAATCAACCCTTCATGAAGAATGGGTTTCTTCTCCTTCTTCTTGTACTAGACAATGCTAGAGCGGAGAGATTGCAAAATATAGAAAGGTAGAGAAACCCTAATTTTATGCCAAAAATGACAGAGCAAAACAAAGTGGTAAGAATGGGCTCTTTTGAATCTACCATCTAGGGTAACATACTCCATGATCACCATCATAACAGTAGCCCAGATATCTTTGAATGAATCCACATCATAACATCCTGCAGACTCTTTTACAAGAATTTTTTTCTCTTCCTTACTCTTGGGAAAGCGCTGAATGGCCTTTCAAGAAACCTTACTGTCCTGGAAGAATTTGACGCCCTTCATGCTAAGCCCAGAAATCTCTGCTATAAAATCCTCCATGATATTAACAGTGATTCCTGCTATAGTAACAGCCCCATTTTTCTAGGAATCAACAAATAATTTTGTAGCACTGTCCTTTTCCCCATGCAATATTTCCATATATGTGGTAACACCCCCCTTCTCAATAATATCCCAAACTTCTAGCATTTTTTCCATTTGACACAGTCCTTCAGCTCTTTGTGGTTAAGCCCACCTCCCATGATCGCACAGTTCATAGAGAAGGTAGGAAAAGCAGAGAAAATACAATTGTTACAAAAACTAGTAACATTGAAATTATCAAGGGTTAACTCGTGTCTATAATTAGAGTTCTTGGGAAAGACACCACTTTTCGTCCTCCTTTTCCTCTAATTTTTAAAAATGTGTCTAATCATCATAGCTTCTCAAGGTATACCCAATCAACCCTCATACTTCAGGATCTACCGAAGGCCAACTTGGCTTTGATATCGATGGTCAGATTTGTATAATCGTGCCAAATCACGATGTCCCTGGCTTTAACTGCAAAGTTGGCCAACTCATCAGCAGTACCATTCGCCTCCCTATAGGAATGAGAAATAATGACTTGATTAAAGGAATTAATTATGATTCTGGCCTCCTCGATGATTTCCTTAATTGTCCATGATGACTTAGTCTTGTCACTAATAAATTTTAAAATATTGAGTGAGTCACCCTCGATCCACACCTTCTGTGGCATGTGTTTCTTGACAATTTTTAGCGTCTGAAGAAGGGCCATAGCCTCCACCACGTGGTTGGTTTGCACCCCAATAGGTAAGGCTGCTGTAGCCAGGAAATTAGCCATGTCATCACAGATGAGGCCCCCATAGCCTGCTGGGCCCGAGTTTCCCTTAGCAGCACCGTCAAAATTAAGTTTTATCCACCCAGGTGGAGGAGAAAGCCAGATGGCATTCTCCCTAGGATGAGGTTTGTGGATAACAGTCCTCACACCCATATCACCAGCATTGAAATCCAGCATTCCACCAGATGACATCTTGAATTTTTCCTTAATACTTCTCTTTATCTTCTTAGCTATCACTTTTGGAGGAAGATCAATGTTCCTGAAGACTCTGTCATTGCGTTATCTCCATAAGAACCATATAATATGTGGGGGAATGATATTCCACAAATGTTGATCAATGGGGGAATCAAATTTTCGCCATTGATTATAAAAGCTTTCCATTTTATTAGGAAAAACCCACTTAATCTCCCAGTATTTTAATAACTCATTCCAAACCTCCCAAGCATAACTAAAGTCAATGGTAAGATGATAAATAGTTTCCTCAGCATTTTTACATAGGAAGCATCTATTAGTCAGCACCATTCCCTGTTTCTGGAGGTTGTCAATTGTGAGAATTTTATGAACTGCAAGACAAGCCAAAAAAAGATATTAATTTTAGGAATTAAATAATTGTCCCACACCTGAGCCCAAAAGGGGAGAGGGTTCGGTTGCTTTAATAATAGCTCTGAACATGAGGCAGCTGTGAAGGTTCCAGAAGGAAGAATTCCCTGAAGGAGCTTGTCTTCACTAGAAATCTTAACCTTCCAGATCACAAGATCCAACATAAGAGGTTTTAACAAATCAAAATAAAGGGACAAATCAATCCATGAGCCATTCCTCTGGAGTAGTCCCTGACCATATCTCCATGTCTCTGAATACACTGATTGATGAAAGGTTGAAAAGCAGAAACAAAATTTAAAGGATAATCTTTTATCCAGCAGTCCTATCAGAAATGAATTTTTCTACCATTTCCTAAAAACCACCTAGCCCCTTTAAAAGCCACATCCTTAGCATTCTGAATACTATTCCAGATAAAAGATCCTTGCACTTTTAGATCATTTTTCCAAAATTCTAAAATATGGGAAAAAGAGAAGAGGTATTTTTTATGAATGATATCATTCCATTCTCTTTTAACACCAAAAATTCTCCAAATCTATTTAGCCAGCAGGGCCAAGTTGGTAGCTCTTATAGGGCATAAACCTAGCCCCCCCATTTTTTGGGAGTACAGACCTTGTCCCAAGAAACTAAAGTTAATCTCTTTTTCTCCTCCACACCGACCACAGAAAATTTCTCTGAATTTTCTCAATGATATCTGCAAATTTCCCAGGGATCTTGAAAAGACTGAGAGCATAGATAGGGAGGCTTTGCAAAGATGCCTTGAGGAGCTAAAGTTTACCAGCTTGACTTAGGATGGCTTCTTTCCAACCAACCAGCTTCGTGTTAAATCTATCAACAATACCACCCCAGAAAGAGTCTGGAGGTTTAAGACCAAGAGGGAGACCCAGATAGGTTGAAGGAAGAGACTCAATTCTGCATCCTAATAATTCTAGCAATTCTATGCTGCCTTTCCTTAGGAGTATTAATTAAATATAAGGAGCTCTTATCCCAGTTGATGTTTTGACCCGAGCCAAGGGAATAGGTACAAAGAGCAGTTTTGATAGTCCTAGCTTCCTGAATAGAAGAAAAACCCATAATGATGGTGTCATCCACAAACTGTTCATGTGAGAAAGGTCTGGAAGTCAAGGAAGGGAAAAGACCCCTAAAAGAGCCATTAGCAGCAAGCATCTGAAAAAGGCGCCCTAGGCATTCAGCTAAAATAGAGAATATGATTGGAGAAAGAGGATCGCATTGCCTTAAACCCCTGGAAGGTTTAAAAAACCTCGAAGGAGAACCATTGATTAAAATTGCAGCAGTAGAGGTACTTGTAAGTTGATAAATCAATTGAAGGAAAATTTCTCCAAATCCAAAGGATCTAAGAACTTTGATCAACAAATCCCAATACACCCGATCATAGGCCTTTGAAAGATCCAACTTAAGGAAGAAACCAGAATTAAGAGAGACCTTGGTTGAGTGGATGACCTCATGAACCTTAAAAATATAATCAAGAATCTTCCTGCCAGGCACAAAGCCACTTTGTTGAGGGGAAATTATCTGGGGAAGAAGAGACAGCAGACAAGAAGTAAGAACTTTGGAGAGGATTTTGTACACAAAGTTGCAAAGGTTGATAGGTCAAAAAGCATCCACCGAATCAGCACTAGGCTTCTTAGGGACCAAGGCAAGGAAGGTCGCGTTGATTTCTTTAAGTAGGGATTTGGAGCCAAAGAATTCTTTAACAGCATTATAGATGTCCAATTCAAAAATATGCCAAAATTTCTAGAAAAAAAACATTTGAAACCTAGCCAGGCCAGGGGATTTGTCACCTTCAAAAGAGAAGACCGCCACCTTGATTTCTTCCTAAGAGGGAATAGCCACAAGAGCACGATTAGTAGCATCATTGATAATGGAAGGAATGTTATCGAGAAGAACATTCTGATTCTCCAAATCAAGATTAGGATCTTTAGAAAGTAAGGAAGAGAAAAAATTAATCATAGCCTCAAAAATTTCTTTATCATTGGTAATTTCCCTTTCCTCCACTTTGAGATTTGAAATTCTGTTAGAAGCTCTCTGTTTTGAGGCAGATAAATGGAAGAATCTAGTATTCTTATCTCCAGCTTTGAGCCAAACAGACCTTGATCTCTGCCTCCAGTAATCTTCTTCTTTAGAAATAATATTATGAGTCTTAGCCAGGATGCTTTCCTCCTTGTCCCTAAGCTCCACCGTTAATCGAGTTTGTTGTATAGTTTCCTGAATAATATCCAGATCTTTTTTAAGCTGACTTTTGGTTTTAAAAATATCACCAAAAATAGTTTTTCTCCAAATCTTCACATTTTTTTTAATGCTGAGAAGTTTCTTAACCATTCTAAACATAGAAGTGCCATGGATTTTAACCTTCCACCAGTCTTTAATATTCTGCTCCAGTCTTTAATGCTGAGAAGTTTCTTAACCTTCCACCAGTCTTTAATGCTGAGAAGTTTCTTAACCATTCTAAACATAGCAGTGCCATGGATTTTAACCTTCCACGAGTCTTTAATATTTCACCTGAAGGGCGAGCGACCCTGCTTAGTAATTGGATCCGCATTGAAGCAAATAGGGAAGTGGTCCGATCAACTCTTCAAGAGAGAAGATAGCATACATCCAAAAAAAATTTAGCCAGCAGCCGCTGATCAAAGCACGATCTAATCTAACTTGAATGAGGTCTTGGACAATCCTTCTATTAGACCAGGTAAATTTAACACCTTGGAGCTCCATATCAAAAAGAGTTTGTTTATTAATAAATTCCATAAGCTCCATTCTTCCTTATAAAATATTCTGGTTACCCACTCCACTAGACTTCTCATTGTCTCTTTAAGGGCAGTTGAAATCCCCAATGATCAGCCACGACAAATCCAAAAAATCTTTTCTATGGTTTTCAATTTTCCTCCAAAAAAGGGATCTACTAGTTTTAGAATTTGGGGCATAAATGGTAGTAGCAACCCATTCAAAATCCATTTTAAGATGAAGAAATTTTATACTAAGGTAGTTTAAATCTTCTAAAACCACAGAACCCCTAACATTATTCAGGTTCCAGAAGACAACAACCCCACCTGAGGCCCCTTCAGAGCTAAAACCAGCAACCCCATTATTTTTAAAAATTCTGATATTTTCCACCTTCTCTTAACTCATCTTAGTTTCTTGTACAAAAATAATATCTGGTTTGTGATCTCTTACCAGATTCCTAATAATGTCTTGTTTATGAGGGGCATTCAACCCTCTTATATTCCATGATATGTACTTCATTTTTTAACCGGAGTACAGGTTCCCTGAATAGTAAGTTTCCTACCATCCGCTATATCCTTTTTGCTTTCTCTCTCTCTGATTACTTTGTTGGAATATCTACCTTGGGTCTTTTTATGGGATCCAACATCCACTTTTATCTTGTATCCTCCACCAGCTTTACTTCGAGTAGTGACTCCCTTGGATCCTGGAGTGGCAAGTTCCTTATTCTCCTCTCTCCTATTCTGCTTCTTCCCTTTTTGAACAGTCCAGGTTCCTGTCCCATCCATGGGTTCTTCTCTAGCAGTCATTTCTTCATCACTGAAACCTGACAAGGTATCAGAAATAGAGGATGAATCATCTTCATCAGTTTTAAGATCTTCAACAAGAACTTTGTCCTCTGATGTTCTCAGACTAGAAACCTCTTCTTGAAAAGGAACCAATACCACCATTTGTGCTGATTCCTCATCAGAAAGACCCATACCAACCAAGTTCTCAGGGTTTTCTGAGGGAACAAGGGTCTTCTGGATTTTCTTGTTAGATTCAACCGCCTTTTCAGAGACTGCAAAAGAGGCCAACATATGTGACACTGGTTCAGTAATTTCACCTTCCTCCAATACAGGAGTCTCATTAGACTCCATTTTCTCCTTCGAAGCTTCATTGTTACTGTTGTTGTCAACTTTAACCTCCTTCCAAACTTGTCTCGAGGTTATAACTATAATTGACTTATAGTTATTTATGAAGCATTTATGTGTTTCTATTGCTTTTGAAGTAATGAAAATCTCTAATAAATTTGAAAACCATATTAAATATATCTTGAAGTGGTGCATCACAGAACTACAAATAATCAATCTAAACAATTTTTATATTCTCCTTGTTTATACAATACCTTCACTATGACATAGCTCATGCAATTTCCAATCAAGTACCCAACTGTGACCTCAGGTACAGGTGCGTTTCAACCACCATGAACCAGGCAGTCACCCTCATTTTGGAATCTAAGGTATACACCTGTACCACTGGTTATTTGTGAATTGCATGCCTTAAATCAGGCCTAGATGAGAACTAGCCAACCCTCATTGGCTCAGGATTACATAATCATCTGAAAGTGAAGCAATTTAGTCCTCTAGCACTACCAGCCTGATTCTTCATCAGCAGTTGAGTGATTAAGAGTAGACTTACATTCCCAACTATAAACGATTATAATTCTTATTAAACAAAGCAATTTTTATTCCAAAACTACAATTGAGATATTATATAATTTTCATTCTACACAATTGTACAAATAGAATTTAATTATATAAGTAATAAAAATCTCACAAATTATTTTCTTTTTCTGATAAGATACAAGTTTCCATTTAATTGTTCAAATTGTTAAGCTTAAGATTAAGAAAAAACAGGTTAAGACTTTCCTCAACAGTTCCAAATACATCTTTAAATCATTCCACTAAAGGCAAGAACTTTGACGCTTGCGTCTCTTGTTTAAAATTGACTAGTGTAGAAGAAAATATAATAGATTGTGTTTTTAGAATCAGTTTAGTTAGTTTCGTCTCAATCATAAATTATGTTGTTATTGATTTGTTTCTGATATTGTTGCACTAGTTTCTCATCACTACGTCAGTTTGGTATAGGGCCGCCACTAGGAGCTGTTGAAATTAATGATTAGAGACTTGTGTCGGCCACTTACTGGGATCACAAGATCGTGGATTTTTTTTTACCAAGGAATCCAAAATGTGGTTTAGGATCCAAATAATAAATATTTTTCATTGGATGCATCGTGGATAATCAAGGTTATTTATGGACTTTGTAAGTGCATTCTTTTTTAACTGTACCACAAATAAGATGGGTATTTTTTTGTAAGAGTAACAATATTCCAACTGTGGGCAAGCCTTTTCACTTTGATACCATGGGCTAGGATGGAAAGTTCTTGTTTTATATTTCACTTTGTGTTTCAAGATTTGTATGCCTTGTACACCCAAATTTCAATGTTGAATATTGCTTTCATAGAACATCAATTTTCTGTTACTTATCTGACTGATATTTATTTACATCTTTGTATTCCTTTGCATTAAGGTTGCTCATATCTAAGAGGATTATACACAATATTTATTTCTGATTTTGCATTCTTAAAAAGAAAGTGAAGTATTAGTATAAAGAAATTGATGTATTGTTTGAA
>MU224422.1:8640980-8658513 GCA_018584345.1 Thuja plicata
GTGTCCATCAATTTCAGCACACGATTTTCTCAAATTTCTTTTGCCTCTGCTATTGTGGGTTATTTTTGTACACTCTCCAAACCCAGCTAGATTTGCCATTTTGACAGAATCCCTGATCACAAGCTTTACATGAGAGCCTGCATCTTCCTCTTGAACACTGAAACACCAGTCACATACTTCACTCTTATTCTCAAAATATGCTCTGCTGCAATATCTGCCCAAGAAAGCTAACACCAATATATTAGGCCTTTGCATAAATGCACTGAATGAATTCTTATTTCTAATTCAGCAAATATTTCATTAAACTTTTCAATCAAAATTGAATGAACTGGAAGCAATAAGGAGAGGAATTGTTAACTTACTGATGCTGGAAACGAAATAAACATTTAGTGCATTGGAATAGATAGATCTGGAAGCCCACATCCCCACACATACTGCACTCCATTCTTGTTTCTTCTTCTTCCTCTGTCAGTGAGATTGTATACTGCTTGTTAAATAGCAGATTGCTTGCTACGTATAAAGCCTAGAAGACGAGGAAAGTGGTGAGAAAATGCATTGCAAAACGGAGGAGCGCGTGGAAGTAACGTTTGGGTGGACATTGTACAGTCCGTCTTCAACACGCTACAAGTATATGTTGAGTTGACTAGGCTCGTTAATACTCGGACTGTATTTTCGGATTTATAAGCATGTCCCTTCTCATTAGGTTATTTGTTTCGAGTTATGTGGGTTCTCTGAAAATCATCAATTTGGCTAGTCAGTTATGTATATGGACTTTTATATCAAAGATTACATGAATGCAAAACTACGTGGGACGTGCTTTTGGGTTATTTTTCAGCTGTTTCTATTTTGGAAATGTTTTAGGGGACTTTGACTTTGAAATATAGAGGGTATTCGATTTTGATTCTTAAAATAATACAAATTTGACAAAAGTATTCTACTAATTCTTATATTTTATGGTTCTATAATGTATAAGTGCATGTTTTATCTATGTTTTCAAATTTCCCTGCATACTTCAATTTTTTGTATTTTTATATAATGGCCCCCTTTGTCACCCCCTAGCCCTCCCCAAAATTGGGTAAAACATGTGCCATCAAAGAAACTCTTCCCCCACTCCCCTATGAAACTTGAGGTAAAATTTCTATGATTTTTTGTGATTAAATAATTTCTAAGCATGAAGAATAGGAAAAATATTTATTTATATAAAATTAATTATTTTTAAAAAATATCAAATAATAATTTTACAATCATTTTAATAAAAAATAACTGACAAATTGATAAGTGGGAGATATTTCCCACAAAAGGTTATATTGTGATATTACTATCAAGATTCAATTGTATAATTTTGAGTCAAATTCACAAACCTCACAATTGTGAGTGTATGACTTAGCATGATATAAATTGTAATATGGGTCAATTAGTTTGACTCAAAAACTACCAAGTTGAATCCTATTAGTAACACCGTAACTAATCAATTACATTTTAAGATATCCTTATTCCCATTTAATTAACTTGACTTATTTTTTAATCAAATCAATTGCAACATGAACATCTTTGCTAAACAAAATTGTGAAGCACAAAAAATACATTATTTTGATTGAGATCAAAACTAAATTGAGAAAAGATGGTGATATTTCATTTTTTAAATACAAATTTAGTATGTGTTTTATTTCTTTGCTACTGAAATTGAGTAAATATGTTAAAGAGAATTTCACTAGGATAATTTTGTCAAAAATCTACATGTAGTGTGAACAAACAAGTTTCATGGCAGGAAAATAAAATTCTTCCCTTTGTAAACATTTTTTTTTGTTGCTAGTAAAGAATTGTTGATATCGGATAAAAAAAATTCAATGGCCTATAAATGAGTCTATGTTGCCCAAAACCCTTTAAAAATAAGAGATGTTAAAATCAATACTATTATTATTTTAGATTTCATAAGAAAAACACATCACAATGAAAATCATTTATGTAAATTTTTTTGGATACAAGAAATGACAAAAAATATATCTATCAAAATTATTGAAAAGATAAAAGGAAAATGCAATATTCTAAAAGATTGGAAGGTTTTCCATGTATTAGTATTTCATGCGAATACGACTCCATTTCCCACTCTTTCTAATGTCCCATGAGATTTTCTTTTTCTATTGCACAAATAAAAAATGAATGTCACCCTATCATTTGAAAAATTCTGGAATGGGTTGTATAACAAACTATAGTATGTTTATTTTTCTTATAAAGGACAAAAAAGATATAAATTTGACATGTTATATCAAGTTCAAAATATATTATCATTACATATGATAATTCAAGGAATGCTAGAAACAAGGAAATCATAATCTAATTGGTGTCATTAGTCAATCTCTTAAAGATGCAATAGATTAAAGACATCCCCCTCTTTTAATACTTGAACCAATTAAAACTATAATATTCAAAATCAAAGCATCAATAATTCATGCGCTATCAAATCATTAACAATTTAGAATACTTTATTTAATATATTTGTTCATTTTGAAATGAGAAGGAGCGTGAAGCACCATTAGGGCTAGGGTTTTAGGTGGAGGTAGGGGAGTAGCGAGGTCAGCTTCAGAAGAGGTGGTGTCTGAAGTAGAGGATAATGTCTGGTTTAGCTCTCTTGTGGGTAGTCCATGTTCATTTCAGAGCGTTTATATGTGTTGGGTCGATAATAGCTTGTGGGTTTTTATATTACCTCTACTCCCTTCCTCTATTATTTTCTTGATGGAAATATGGAGGGAGCCTTTGATGATATTAGAATGATGAGAACTGACATTAATGATGATCACATAATGGTATGATTGTCATTATTGGAAATCTAGTACATAGGTAAAAAATTGTGTGAGTACATGAAGTTATACCAATAAGTAGATAGTTTAACCAATAGGTAGCTACAAGTTAAGTAGAATAGGTGAATAGATAGACAGGTGAACAAGAGAACAAGTGAAGGTCAAATCAGTTGAAGAAGTTAAGCATACTATTGATACACTGGAAGGTTCAAAGACTACCTGTGAACTAAGATTTGTGACTATGCCCCTTAGGTCATACCGGTAAAGGACATTAGTGAAGATACTACCAATTGGCGAGTTCAGTCAATAGGTAAAAGTTAAAGGTTAAGAAACAAATTTTAATGATTATCTAAAGTGGTTATGACGGTGCAAGATTCAGTGAATCTAGACATAATGACAAATGTAGTACACTGGATCAGGAGTTGAATAATTTAATTTCTTGGTAGTTATGTACTGTTCTAATTATGAATTCAAGACACAATTTGGACCAATAATATTGAAGAACTATTTCACTCTGGAGAAGACAACTTAAAGTTTTTTATGTATTAAACGATGAGACTATAATTTTTCTATGATTTGGTTGTAACTGAAAAAAAAGTTTTGGAAAGAAACAAAAACCCTAATTACATTTGAAATCAAAGGTAAAAGACTCTAAGAGGATAGTTGCTATTAATATAAGTTGGATTAGTTGAAGAAATTGTTGAGATATGTTTTTGATAGAAAAAGCAACAAGAGGGTGCTGGCCCGTGGAACAGAGGACTAGTAGCACATTAATAGCATATTAATGGTACTAGTCGAAGATTACAGCAGTTTTAGCAGGTTATCACAGACATTAAAAGTTCTGCCTCTATAAAAAAACAAAAGTATCAGTTCTACTCAAAAAGATAAACCCAGAGTAATTACTATCATTATTAGCATCAAAAAAATTGTCACTAAGCCACGTAGGGCTCAACCAAGCCAAAATAATAAACTTGACATTAGCCCCAAAAACAGAGCAGAGGAACTGAGGGACAAGCCCAGCCAAAAAAACCCTAACCATAGACAGCAACGTTAGTTTTTCTCTCCCAGTTGTTTGGATAGCAGGGATCTCGCCCACTCCTCCTGGAGGAACAGGAACAAGTCCTTGTTATCTTCATTCGCTTCCAGTTTTCCGTCAGCCAGCTTCTCCTGCACGTTATAGAGGGTCGTTGCCGAGGCATGCATCACCTTCAGAGAAAATTTGTTTTTCCTCCTACAGTGGCTCATCAGTTCCTGCATACCCTTTTTAATCTCTGCAATTTCCTTGTCAATACTAACAAACTTACTTTTGAGGGTGCCTATGAAATTGATTTTTTACTCCATACCAGAGGAGAGGGGTTTAACCTGGGGATCACAGTGGGGGCTTTGGGGTGGGGTAGGATTCATAGCTCTCTAGGGGTTGGTCAGGGGAGTATTAGTAGTCGAGTTCATATAGCCTTTTGAGGAAACATTTCTAGAATTTGTGGAGTGGGAGGCATTTTCCATCAGGGAGAGCTCTTTGGAGGCCGTCTCCAGCATCTTGATTTTGCATTGTTCCTTAGCAATTCGATTAGACCTCCTACAGCCAGAACCGCTTAGGTCCACCTCCAGATTGATAGGGGTTTCCGTAATTTTCTATTTTTTTAGTTTGAAATCCGTCTCCGGTGTGCTGTCAGCCCCTTTCTCTTCAATGTAATCCATAGAGTCTGAAACATAAGAGTCCTCCATGCCATCCTTCTTATGGGTGGGTATCTTAATATTTTTTTTACGGGATTTTTTCTCAGACTTCACAGGCCCTTGGGTGATACGGATGGACCGGGAGGAGGAGTTGGAGGTCTTTTCAGCTTTTTCAGCGGGCGTTTCCTGGGGCATCATCTGAATAATCAGAGGGGGTTGGGGTGCCGGGCATATGGCTTTGTGAAACTGGAAAAGCCAGAGGAGGAGGCCTTGGTGTAGGATAACTCTGTCAGGGTTGCTTTTAATATCAAGGATATTGCTTTCAATAGAATGAAAAAGATAAAATGGTATGGAAATTAAATATTTGTTCCTAATATGATTCAGGAAAGGTAAATGGTAGTTGTAGAACACCGTGAACTTACCTTCAAGCGTGAAATACTTCATGATAATGAGACAAATTTTTGGCCAGAAGTCCGGTAGCTCTTCTCTGTTGAAACCCCCCTGTTTCCTGACCGGCAACTCCCCTTCTTTGAAAAATTGTTTAAGGCTGGTAGGGTCAGCAGTTTGACTAGTCTTTTTGTACTTTCTCCCCACCATAGGGAGCCCCGTAGCCTCAGCGATGACCTCCTCATTGAGCTGAAAATGAATGCCTCCCACCGAGACATTTATGTTGTTCTAGGAGGAAATAAACTGTTTAGATATTCTCTCATCATGGCCGAATTTCATACGTTCCATGAAGCCCCAAATTCCAATTTCCTTGCAATAGTGGGTGACCAGCGGGTCAGAAGTAAAGGCTTCATCAATATTATCAGGTTCGATACGGAGAACATTACCCCCCATATCATATGTCTGGTCTGCAACCATCAGAATATATTTGGGGTCTGAGAGCCGATTGTAGTTGAGATATGTTGTGAAGAAACAGTTGAAGTGTTAGACCATTGACAATGATTGCGAAGCTAATTACAGAGAAGATTCATAACAAATTTCAAAGATAGAATAGAGAATCAAAGGATCTTATTAGCATTCTGAAGTGCATTTTATAGGTCAATCCATTTGGTGTATTCCTAATAGTTTCAACAATCTAAAATCCCTTAATAGGCTAGTTTTTAATAAGACTTTTTTTTGGTAAATCCCTCAACAAGATGAATGTTGTAAAAGTGGGAATAAATATTTTAACAAGGTAGTCTATAATAGGACTTTAGATACTTGTAACAAAGTATAAGTCACTCCTAATAAGGTGAGTCACCTAGAAAGTGACATATTATAAGCTCCTAATAGAACACTCTTTTCTACTGCAATGAAAAGATTGTGGGTTTCATTCCCACTTTAGTTTTTGCCTCTAACCAAGAGTTTCCATGATAAAAATCTAAGTGTTATGAGTGTGGATATGTTTTTATTTAACTCACTGTACTTTTACTTTACACTTATAGTTTTATGCTGCATAGTTTGGAAGTTTCTTTTGATGCTATTCTTAGGTTTGAAGAAAAGTATAAAAGTTTTATTAGTACTGATTCACCCCTCTCATTACCTATTATTTCCAAAAATTGGTATTAGAGCACAAACTCTCTAGAAGGAAAGTTTAACAACTTTGGGAGTAGATCTTTATAGATGGAAAGCTAGAGGTGTGAAAGATAGTTGGCTTCAACTTATGAGATGATTGAAGAACTGGAAAACAAGCTTAAGGCTTCTCTAGAAAAAAGGAGAGAATTTTCTGAAAACCTAAGAGACTTTCTAGATAACATTGATGGATTATTTGAAGTAAGTGTTAACTCAGAGGAAGCTAAGGCAGCTATGAAAAATTTTGTGGAAAAGAAGATCCTGACTGATGAAGCATCCAAGATTAAAAGAGAACAAGAAATTCAAGCTCTATGGATTTGTGAAGTACTTGAAGGCATGAGGGCTGATGTAGATGCAAAAACAAACTATTGAAATTACAAAGAAGAATACTGAAGAATCGATCAAAGAGAAAGATATTCTACTTCAAACATTGATACATAAGAACCATGCATCGAATGAACAGAAGAGTGACATCGGTGATGATAACTTGCAATTGTGTGCTATAAATGAATCATTAAGAAAGGAGAATGAACG
This sequence comes from Thuja plicata, assembly GCA_018584345.1. NCBI lineage: Eukaryota > Viridiplantae > Streptophyta > Pinopsida > Cupressales > Cupressaceae > Thuja > Thuja plicata. Next base: position 8,647,544 of record MU224422.1, read on the forward strand.
ATTGAAAGAAGGCTTGAAGATTGATAGAGAGATGAATGAAAAACTTAAGCAATATAGACAAAGTAGGCAGAAGATCGATGATAAACTGAAGAAACAAAGACAACCTAGAGATACTTCTAGTGTAGGATTTATCAGTGTCAACAAATTTGAGAAAGTAGAATCATCCAAGTCTAGTGCTAAGAAATAATGTAAGAATCTTGAGGTATACACAAGTCCATAAGGTAAGAAACCTACTAAAATCACTCTTTACAATTGTGGAAAGCCTTGACACACTCCTAATGTATGTAGAAGCCAACCAGTAAATGTTCCAAGAACCACTCATTTTAATGGTTATTGTTATGATTGTAATAAGTATGGTCATCAAGCTTACAAGTGTAGATCAATAATTAGTAATGGATCATCTGAGAGGAGTTTCAATGGATATTTTTATTCATACAAAAAGTTTGGACATAAGGCAAAATATTGCAGATCAAGAAAACCTATCAAACTAGTGAATGTTCTAAGAGAACGTAACATGAATGTTTCATGCACTATTTTTGGAAATTATGGACATGTTGCTATGAATTGTCGATTGAGAAACCCTAGAGGTAATGATGGACCATGGAGTACAACTAGTATGACATGTATCTATTGTCATAAGACTGGACATCTTGCAAGAGATTGTAGATACAGTAACTGGTCACCAAGAAATGAAGATGAGAAAGGAAAAAAAAACTATTAATGGTGAAGAAGTGATGAATGAGATGAAAAATGTTTTGGTAAAAAAGAAGAAGGTAAAGAAGATTCTAAAGCATTGAGAGGTAACCCTACATCCTCTAGCTTAGGAGATTCATCTTCAAATTAAGAAAGTGTGTTTTTCTTAGGGATTTAATTTTATTGTCATATCTAACCTGTCCCTTACAATGATGAGCGATAATATCTATTTGCATAATGTGATGCATTGATGTTATATTTGATGAATTTAATAGAGATGGATTGTTATGCATCACCAATTTTGTTATTTACAAAATTTATGTGTTGAAGCCACTTTGTGCATTAACTAGTAGAAGTTGTAATCAGTGAAGTGAGATTGGTGAACTGCATTTAATGTTTTAACTACCTGTTGGTTAAATTTTTGAGCAAATAAATTAGAGGTAAACCTACTCTTTATGCACCTTGGGTTTCGAAGAGCATTTACAAGAGAAAAGTATGATTTCATATTGAGATTGATTATGAGAACTATCAGAGCTAATCAATTATAGAGATTTGTATTGCAAATTTGAAATCCCTAATTGAGATATTTAGTAGAGTGGTGATCATTTTGTGAAGGAATTTAGAATGTTTGAGTTATAAAAAATATATATATTGACTTACTATGGCATCAAGGGTTTCTACACCTACCTTGATCGAGATATCGAAGGAGGTAGAATCTCAACATAAGCTATATCCACTAAAGGCAGTGAAAGTTGACAAAAATGGTACCCTATCCCTAATTCCACCTCGATTTCTATTGATTGAAGATGTAAGAACTTTCATTCACTGCAATATTGTTGAACTCGATAATGACAAGATACAAAAGCAGTATTTGGAAATGTGTAGCGATGGTGAACTTAGAGATGATTTCAAACATCTTCAAATGAAGGGTTTGATACATATTCTAGACTTACCAAAGATTTTCAAGGAAGAATTGATTAGATATGTCTTGATTCATTTTTATGATCAATTCATATGGCTGGAGGAACCAATCAAGATCATGAAGAAGTTGATACATTTGATAATTGAATTCTTAGCAGACGGGGAACCTTGTATATTAAGGAAAATATCCACAAAAATGGTTGCACAACTCACAAAGTCTAAAAAAGATCACAAAGTGATGACAATTGATGATATTGAAGATCAATAAGTTCATATTGTAGCAATGGTTGTCAGGTATAAATTTTATCAATCTAGTCAGATGAATGGTGTTCCTTGTAGAGCTATTCACACCGCTTACCTAATAGTGAAGGAAGGAACGAGATATGACCTAGTTGAGATGGTGAGGTCACAACTTCTGGAAAAATTGAAAAGGATTCAAATATACAAGAAGAAATTACTAAAGTTTGGAGTACTTTTGGTATGTATGTTTTTTCTATGTGCAAAACTATTTCCCTGGCAAAGGAATGGTAACTTGGAAAACAGATATACCAGCTTTATATCAGATAAGTGAATACATAATAGAATTAGGTGATAACCTAAACAATGAAATGTGGGGATATTTCAAAGACTTATAGGATAGAATGCATAAGAGGTATAGGATACCTCCACACATTTTGGAGAAGTAGAAAGACATAATTTGTTTCTAGTTGATAATGACAGTTGTAAGATACAAGCCATGGATATTAGAATTTCATGGATACCTGAGATGAGATATAATAACGATGAATACTTGTTAATCCCAAACATTGAAGCTTTATTAAAGCTACCAATTAACAACGAAGCAAAGAGGTATGGTAATTTTGAGGATACATATTAAAGAATTACTCTACAACTCAAAAAGCCAAGAAGGGAAAAGAAAGCACAAAAAATCATTAGTCAATTGGAAGAGAAGTTATCTACAGGTGAAGGTAGCAGTTCCACAAGTGAGAAAAAAAAGAGAATTCTTGATGCTTATCCAAAAAGGGAAAGGAAGTTAGTAGGAACTCAGAGTAGGATTCCTGAACAAGCATCAGTAGAAGATTTTGGTATGGAGATGAGTGATGAAGGTAAAACTTGTGACCCTGTGCCACCTGAGGCATCACAATATGTTAAGAATAGGAATTATGTAAAGAGAAATAGTAGAGGACAGTTAAAGGTCTCTCCTAGCAATAAAAAGAAAAAAACTAAAGAGGACAGTGAGAGAACTGATTCAAAGAAGGAAATCATTGACATGGGGAAGTCTAGAAAGACAACATTCATCATTCCTAAGAGTGCAACTAAAATTTCTGAGGTAATTAAAGAATGTGGAATGATAGGTAATATAAGTAACTTTAAATTCTGAAAGTTATTTGACAAGGACAAGAAAACCATTGAATATTATATATTGTATTTCACTCCTGTAAATTCATTAGAACACAAAATCAAATCAAAAGTCATATTGTTGATGAACTTTATGAAGTGGTTAATGTCAAATGGGAGTCAACATTTGAAGCTGAAAATGAGGTAAGAGAAAAGAAACTTATCTACATAGTGACACATTTGACAGTAAAAGAAATAGATGAAGCACTTGAGAAAATAAAATATATTTAGTATTGGACATAGAACTACAAAGATTCTAGCTGGAAAGGAGCAAGAAGTTGAAGATGAGGTAGTGGTGATATGGAAAAGGATATTCAACATTAAACCACTAAGGTAAGATATACAACACGTAAATGTCAAGTAGATAAGACTTTCACTTTGAATGAGTTAATAGGAGATATGTTAGGAGGTATTCCAAGTATGGTTACACATATAGAACTAACCAAGGATTTAGTTATGTTTACCCACTGGGGATGATGTTGTAATCAGGGATATCACTGATAATCCTAAATATCAGGCTATGGTTCGAGATGAAGCTAAATATATTCCACTTTAGTCTTCACTTGATATAAATCCTATTGAAATTACAGATGACATAGTTGATGTTGAAGCAAACAAGGTTGATGAGATAAAAAGAGTAAGGATACATAACAGGTCATTGAGACCACTAATCAACCACATGATATAGAACAAGGTGAACAACAACAAGATCAAGAGAAAGAGAAAGAAACAAATAACACTTGTATAGATGAGAAGAGTACTAAAAATGAGGGTGAGAAACCAAAGAATTAATCCAAAATTTGAGATTCTCAAGAAAGACTTCAATAAGCTAAAACCCAAGGACTAGTTATTGTTTCAAAGAAACAAGCAGAAAAGGATAAGAAGAACAGGATGAAGAAAAAAAATTATTAAACAAAAATCCTAAGGAATACTATTTCTATACTTTTTGATCTAGTATCTGGTGTTGATATTGATGAAGATGCATCCATGATTGATCGACTCAAGATCTTAGTTGATGCAATTACCAATCTAGATCATGACATGGAAGAGGAAATGATAAAGAGAGCATAGAAGAGTTTAGAGACATGGATGATGGAGAAACTACTACACAAGACTTCTCTTGAGAAAGTTTAATTGTTTGAACTAGTAAAATAACTCAAGAAATCACTACTGGAAGTTGGAAAAAGCTTCCATAAGACATCTATTCCGACCAAGTTCACTACAGAGATTTTGACAAAGAAGGAAGAGATATAAATAGAATTGACTACACTTGTCAATCAATTTGACCCATTGAACAGTTCAATGATGGAACATACTTCAAAGTTAGAAGCATTGACACACAAGGAGATGGAACTTAAGGCAGTGCAGGACAAAATAAGAATGAAATGGTTAGAATTAGAAGGATTCTTGACTCCACACATGTATATTATACAAGAATATCTTAAGAAAGTAGAAGTGTCGACATGTACTCCATACATGAGTAAAATTGACAGTATGGAGGATATGGCTTTAGGCTTAAATGGAGATCAAATTGTCCTAACAACACTGAAAGAGTCATGGGTGCAGTTTCATCTAGATGCAAAGGTACATTTCAAGATAATATTTGACAAATTGTTAAGCTTAAACACCTTTGTATATCTATTTTTTATCATATGTGTTGGCACTATTGTCAAAAAAGAGGGAATATATAATTAGACCAAAAGGGGGAGTATATAAGTAGACATCATGTTGAATTATTATTATTATTTTCCATCAATATGAAAGGGGGAGAATTATGATATCAAAATGATGAGAACTAACATTGATGATGATCACATAAATTTGTGGTTGTTATTGATAGCATTCTAGTACACAGGTGAGCAAGTTTTGTGTGAGTAAATGAAGTTATACCAATCGGTAAATAGTTTAGCCAATTGGTAACTACAAGTTAAGTAGAATAGGTGAACAGACAGAAAGGTGAACAAGAGAATAGGTGAAGGTCAAATTGATTGAAGAAGTCAATTATACAATCGATACACTGGAAGGTTAAGAGACTAATGATGAACTAAGATTTATGACCGCACCTCTTAGGTCACACGAGTAAAGGATATTAGTAAAGATACTACCAACCGGTTGCACCTCTTAGGTCACACCAGTAAAGGATATTAGTAAAGATACTACCAACCAGTCAGTTCAGTGAACATGTAAAATTTAAAGGTTCAGAACCAATTTTGAATAATTATCTAAAGTAGTTATGACGGTGCAAGTTTCAGTGAATCTCGACAGAACAAAAAAATCTAGTACATTGTTTTTGATAGAAAAAGCAGCAAGAGGGTGTTGGCCTGTGGAACAAAGGACTAGTAGCATAGTAACATCATATTAATGGAACTAGTCAGAGCTAAAAGCATTTTAGCAGGATATCACAAACACCAAATCTAGTTCTACCTCTATCAAAAACAAAAGTAACAGTTCTACTCCAAGGGACTAAACCAGAGTAATTGCTATCAACAGTAGCATCAAAAGTATTGTCAATAAGCCTCGCAGGGCTCAACCAAACCAAAATAACAAACTTAAAATTAACCCCAATCACAGAACAGGGGAACCAAGGGTCAAGCCCAGCCAAAATAACCTGAACCATAGGCAACAACATTAATTCTTCCCTCCCAGTTGTTTATACAGCAGGGTTCTCGCCCACTCCTCCTGAAGAAATAGGAACAGATCCTTGTTATCCTCATCCGCTTCCAATTTTCCACCCACCAGATTTTCCTGCACATTACATAGGGTCATCGCCGAGGCATGCATAACCTTCAGTGCAAATTTGTTGGTCCTCATGCAGTGGTTCATTAGGTCCTACATATTCTTCTTAATCTTGACAATTTCTTTGTCAATAATCACAAACTTTCTTTTAAGGGTGCCTATGAAATTGCATTTTTCCTCCATGCCAGAGGAGAGAGGTTCATCCTGGGGATCATGGTGGGGGCTTTGGGGTGGAGAGGGATTCTTGGGGGTTACTGTAGCTCTCTAGGGGTTGGTCAGGGGATTATTACTAGTCGGGCTCATATAGCCTTTCGGGGAATCATTTCTGGAGTTTGTGGAGTGGGAGACATTTTCTATCAGGGAGAGCTCCTTGGAGGCCGTTTCCAACATCTTGAATTTGCATTGTTCCTTGGCTATTCTATTAGACCTCCTACGGCTAGAACCACTTAGGTCCACCTCCAAATTGACCTGGGTTTCCATCATTTTCTATTTTTTGGGCTTGTAATCCGTCTTAGGTGTGTTGTCAACCCCTTTCCCTTCATTGTAATCCATAGAGTCAGAAACATACGAATCCTCCTGGCCATCCTTCTTATAGGTGGGAATCTTAATACTTTTTTACGGGTTTTTTTCTCCGTCTTCAAAGGCCCTTGAGTGATACAGATGGATTGGGAGGAGGAATTGGTGGTGTTTTTGGCTTTTTCAGAGGGCTTCTCCTGGGGCATCATCTGAATAATCAGAGGGGGTTGGGGTGCCAGGCATATGGCTTTGTGAAACTGGAAAAGATAGAGGAGGAGGCCTTGGTGGAGGATAGCTCTATCAGGTTTTCTTTTGATATCAAGGACATTACTTTCTATAGAGTGCAGAAGATAAAATGGTATGGAAATTAAATATTTGTTCCTAATATGATTCAGGAAAGGTAAGTGGTAGTTGTAAAACACTGTAAACTTACCTTCAAGCATGAAATGCTTCATGATAATGAGACAAATTTTTGGCCAGAAGTCCGGTAGCTCTTCTCTGTTGAAACCCCCTATTTCCTGACTGACAGCTCCCCATCTTTGAAAAATTGTTTTAGGCTGGTAGGGTCGGTAGTCTGACTGGTCTTTTTTGTACTTTCTCCCCACCATCAAGAGCCCCATAGCCTCTGCAATGACCTCCTCATTGAGCTGGAAGTGAATGCCCCCAACCGAGACACTTCTGTTGTTCCAGGAGGAAACAAACTGTTTAGATATTCTCTTGTCATGTCCACCTTTCATGTGTTCCATGAAACCCCAAATGTTGGTTTCCTTGCAATAATGGGTGACCAGCGGATCAAAAGTAAAGGCTTCATCAATATTATCAGGTTTGATACGGAGAATATTACCCCCCATATCCAAGGTCTACTCTTCAAACGTCAGAATATCCTTGGGGTCTGAGAGCTGACTGTTGTTGTAGGCCATATAAAACCACTCTCTTTTACAAATCCATTTCAAAAAAAGCTTATACATAACCTACCGGTTTTGAGAATTTTGGAGAACGGGCTCCGTACTGTCAAATCTAATGGATCTCCAGGTAACATAAATAGTAATAATAGCATTACTACCATTAATAGCCAAAAATGCCTTTAGACACTGATAGCAATCACTCCACACAAACAAAAGGTAATGATAGAACTTTATGGGAATTTGAGTTTTGCCTTTCATAATCACACAAATCACTCGAACATGCCAACACGTGATCAAGGAGGGGTTTGTAATAAATAAGCCAGCCTGGCACATTAGACTATAGTATTCATTTCTCCCACAATGAGTTGCTGAGTCATCGGAGGTAAATCACCAACTAACATCCAACTATTAAGTTTGGTTTGTTTTAGACCAATTGCTGCCAATGAGTCAACAACCGAGTTTCCCTCTCTGCAGGTATGGCCTATAGTCATATGTTGGAAGCTCTCAAGAAGCTCACAGATCTCCATAATGATAGGTCTAGCTTGCCACCCAGCACTAGCTCCACTCTTGACTACCTCTATTATCACTTTGGAATCCCCCTCGATTTCCAGCTATCTGAAGTTCATCTATTTTTTGTACGTTGTTTCAAGAGACGAATAAGTCAATTTCTTGGTATTGTGTACAGATATGATTATGAATTCAAGGTAGATTTTGGACCAATAATATTGAAGAACAACTATTTAACATTGGAGAAGACAACTTGAAGTTTTTTATGGACAATACGGTGAGATTGTAATGTTTCTATGAGTTGGTTGTAAATTAAAAAAATAATTTTGGAGAGAAACAAAAACCATCATTAGGTTTTCAATCAAAGGTAAAAGGCTATAAGAGATCTTTCTTGATAATCTTTTTTATAATATTTTTTATTAAGCCTAGATGCCATAATCTTTCTTTCATCAAGCAACTTTCTCATGCTTACTCTCGCCTCTTTGTACTGCTCATAGTAAATCTGAATTTGTAATTGCTCATTCTCAATAGTCTTGTCTAGTCTATAATTTTCCATTGTCTTGATCTTTTCTCTTAAGTCTTTAAGCTTTTCAAGAAAGAGACTTAGCTAAGATACCAATTGTTGGAGTTACTGGAATGATGTACTAAGAGGGGAGGGGTAAATCAGTACCTCTAAAATTTTTATGTGATTGGCCCATTAACCTTTGTGTCATGAGATTTGTATATTCACCTATCTATCTATTCATCTTTATTTATGTACGTGAAATCATAACATAAGTTCTTTACAAGTGTAAACATTCAAGAAACATACATGAAAGTAAATAACACATAACAAAAGATATGATATCACAAAAAAATCCTGTTAGGAAGTAAAAACTGTGGTGGGGATGTCACCCACAAAACTTCACTATCTGCAGATAAGAAGGGAGTCGGTTAAGGCTTACAATTTGATCACTTCTGATGATCTTTCATGTTAAGACTATTTGAGTGGAGACCTGTTAGGATCTACTTTGTTTTAAGCTTTAGCAACACCATTAAGTGTGCACTCTGTTAAGAGATTTGTCAAGAATTGTTAAGTCCACCTTCTACTAAAGGATTTCTAATGTAATGCACTTGTTAGAATGCAACTACATTATAAATGTTGATCTGATAGTATATGCAATCTCTAATTGTTGATAACAGATCCTATAAAGCTTACAATGTATATGTAATCACCTTGAGTGATTGACTGATACCTTGTCTTTGCTCATCGGTAGCCTTGTATGTGTTCTTGAGAACTAATATGATCTATTTCTGAACTTTGCATGAATTAATTTATGCTTCTTAGATGCTCTTCATGGCTACAATCATTTTTCAACTATATCTATTTCCATGATGGAACATCTATATATATATATACTAGTTTCTAGGTTCATTCTTGATTCACGCTTTTCAAGTTAACTCTAGATCCAAGGTTTACAAATTGACTTTGATCTTTAGTTAGTTATGTTTTAGTTCCATTAGGATGCTTTAAAACAATTACAATATACTTTATTGACCCTCAAGTAATGATTTAAAACAAATTAAAACTCCTTAAATAGAATTAAAAAGTTTTATCTGACATGGAAAGTCAAATCCAGTATTTGCGGGCTCTGTAACTGACTGTTAGTTTTGATAATCAGCTGCTCTATCAGTTTGTCGGGTTTCTTTCATTGTTTTCTCTGTCGAGCTTCTGCTCAATCGGTGTCCCTATATTGAACTATATGTCAGGTTCCATGCCTTTTCTTCTCTATCGGTGATGTTCATAAAATTGTACCGTCGGTGATGTCCTTCATGCTTTGTCGTCAGTTCAACACTTGACAGTGTTCGTCAGGCAATTTTATACTTAGCATTTTCATGACAAGCATTGTCATCTCGTCATTTATGCAGTGTGTTTTCTATCGGGTATGTCTATACCTATGACCTTTATCATGTTTTTCACTTAAGTATACGAATGGGTAAACTTAATGTCATCACACCCTTGTGGAAGATTGCAGCTATCTTTTATTTTCTCAAGTGTGCTTCTTGTTTTACTCTCTAGTTTCTTCCACTTTTGAATTCTATGGAGGTGGAGTCTTCCCCTATTCAAGTGGGGTGAGATCTAATGATCATGGAAAGGGTTTGGCTCATTCTTTTTCTTTCTTTCTCTTCACGATTTTCTAGAGGTGGAGACTTGTGTTGTAAACGAGAATGATTGCATCTTTATGTGGTCTTCTCATGTATATGACTACTTTGAATTGGGGTAGAAATATTATCATCTCTCTTGGTTGATAATTTCTTCTTTTGTTTCCTTATTGAGGTGGGTTCCTTTTCTATTGAGGTGGAAAGGATTTTTGTAGGAGAGAAGTTTATTTTTTGTTGGGGTGAAGTTGTTACCTTTTGTTGGATGGTTTTGAGAGAAAATTTGAAACCCAATGTGAAGGATTTGAGATCCTTTCAAAATACCATGTTCCTCTTCTTATTTATGGTTTCTTGGGATGTTTAAGGTTTTACAGGTTGTTATAAAAAGATTTTCTATATCATTCTAGAAGTTGTGGTTTTGGGATCCTTGTTAAACATAGTATTCAAGATAAGGAAGCTCGAAAAACCCTTGTTTCATGTTCCAAGTTAGTGGATCCTGGAAAAAATTTAGTTTCATGTTCCAGGTTAGGAGAGCCTATAATAATCTTGAGATATTTATTTGTGGGTTACAAATTATCACCAAAATCTGCTTGTACAAGGTTTTAGGGCCCCTTAAAAACCATTTTTTATGCTAAATAAAAAAATTCATTTGGAAGCTTCAATCACAACACAATCATGGACTTTTCCCTATTAGAAAGATTGATTTTCAAGATAACAAGCTGAGATTCACCACCTGAAGTACATAATGATTGATAAAATAGGCTTCACTAAGAAAAGATATGAAAAAATGATAAAACTTTATTTCATCTATAATTTTTATAGAAAAAACATTATATTTGGAGGTATATTCACTATTTATTTTTGTGCATAAAAAAATAAAGTATTTTATTACATCTACTTCATTATTATTAAGTTTGTATATTAATATTGTCAATTCATTAAAAAACTTATTGTGAACTATAGACACTTAAAAATGGTCAACTGCTCTCATGCAACGACTCTACTAACATTCTTCTAAGATTATTAAATAACCATTTTTATTTAAATAATTTGCATCTTTCCACTATATTCTAACTCAAATCATCATTTTCCTATAAATTCCTAATTAAATAATGTTAATTAATTACTTAATTCTTCAGCACCTATATATATATA
>MU224422.1:8658613-8669981 GCA_018584345.1 Thuja plicata
TATATATATATAAATTAATTAAATAATTCATGATATTTAAATTTTTTCCAATGTCATTGTGTGCAATTAAATAATCATATTGTTTAGTTAATACTTCCTTATTATTATTACATTTATGTAATGATTAAATCAATTTCCCTCTGACAATTAAATAAATAATATTAATTTAATTAGCTAATTGTTCATCTGATAAATAAATAAAGTTTAATTATTTATTTATATTCCCCACATGTGTAAAAATAAATAAATTCTTTTATTTACTTAATCATATTTATCCTTCCAATTTTATTAGTTTCGGTTAACTTCTCAATCAACTCTCTCTGATTGATCGATCATGATCAGTTATCTATTTAATCTATCTAGTCTTCAATACCACCTCATCAGTTAGGTCTTCAATCAAATTATTCAACTCTTTAATCTATCCTCTTAATAGATCCATCTATTTTGTTGACAAGAAACCAATTGAGTTCAACTCTCACTCACTCTGAGTTTAACTCTTCAATCACATGCTATCAGTCCCACCAATCATGGAATTCTAATTGAAACCCCAAAATTCTTATAAATGGAAATATAATTCTCTTAAAATGTTCAACACAATTTCTTTGAATTCTCATGTTGGCACATGAAGCACTCATTTTTGAGAGTCCACATTGCATAGAGAATGAGAACAATGAAGGAATTTTGGTTTGCATGTTCATGTGTTTTTGAATTAATTTCATTATGATTGAATGATTATACATTATGTTGTTTTGCTTCCTCTTTTGATATTGGGAATACTAACTTCCTAACAGATCTCTTTGTGGTTGATATTTTGATGTTATTTAAGGTGATACAGATCCTTGTTACTTCGATTACAATTGGTGAACTCAGCATGAAGCACCAAGCTCCAAGAATTTTTATTTTATCTATTTTTGTGCAGTTACAAATTGAATGTGAGGCAGACATAGTTTCGTTAGATGCACTTACATGTCTAGATCTATGTAATCATTGAGAGATCAACGTACATGACCCTCTACTTCAACACACCTATAGGTCATAAGCACCACAGTTAAAGGATGAAAATGAATCACATAGACATCTCATGCCTGGTACTTGCCTGATATTTAATGCCCTAATCTATTATTTGATGATTTTCATTCTTTTGTTGGTCATTTTACTCATTCAGATTTTTCCATGATTCTTAGTGATATAAATGTGATATATTTTTATTACATCAGGGTATTTATTCTAGATCTATGAATTTTCCTTATTGAAGAGCTATTATTAGTCTGTTTCTATTTTCAAAATTTGACGCAGGAGGCAGATTTTTGTTGGATACACTTACTTACCTAATTCGAGCAGTCATTGAAACAGTGCTCAACACTTGACCCTCTATTTTGACGTAGTTATCCTATTTAAATGACACACTTAGAAGTTTCAAATGATGCACTTTCCTGATAAAATACAAAATTATTTTCTCTTATTTTTTGTGATCTAAAAATTTGTACTTTTAGTAATGAAAAGTTGCAGTGGGCCACTAGAACATAAAATGTTAAAATTCAAGCTCGCCCATTGAGTAGCGTAAAAGAGAACAAGAGATTCAAAAAAATAAGGGACCAAACCACAAATTATGAATTGAAGCCCTTGAAGTGGAAATCAGAAATGAAGGTATTATACGTGCTTATTTGGGAAAGGTAAGTAGAATAACTCAAAAATTAAATTATCATTATGTTAACACTAGCACACTTGTAGATTATGAAAACTAATTCTAGATTTTTGGTACTATTTTATTTTGTAGCTTGTCATGTAGAAGGGACTTTAATTTTATCCAATATAAACTCAATCCATTCCTATATTGGTGCTTATAAGGAACAATGTTGATCAGAGCATAGTCCAGGATGGAATTGGGAAAATAATGAAATCCAATTTTTTGGAATTTTCTATGTTTCAGTAAACAACAATATTGAAGGTATTCGGGGCATTTTTGGGTCTCTACGGCTCTAGGAGGACAAGCCTCCTAGTTTTGGAATCCAATTTATTGAATACCATTCTAATGGAGTAAAGGATTCATAATTTGGAGCTAGGCCTAGAAAGTTATAACTTCTCCAAGTGGCCATATTTTTAAATATAGTTTTTAATAATTTTGGTAGTTTTTAATATTTTATTTGTAATAAAAATTATGAGGACTATTCATTTCATTACCAAGAGATTCTAGTGACCCTTGGGATCCATCATATTTGTATAAAATCCAATTTTGAATAGAATGGGTGAATTTTTTGGCTTGGAATTCTATTGTTAATCTTTGTGGTCTTCACATTGAACTTAACAATATCGCTGGTATCACACTATGTATTTTTATTTGAGTTCATAATTCAGATGAAATGTATTATCAAACATCACAAATTCACATTTTGTGTGGGTTCTTACAATTGACACATGGTTAAGAATTTAACAAAGCAAATTACATATGGTTTTGGTGTATAAAATTGAACAAGACAAATCTCATATGGTTAGTGCTTAAAAATAAACCTAAATGCTTGTATGGATGATTTAAATTAGCTAGCATATGGTTTTTAGTGCTTTATTAGATTAATTGTGTGTTTTGGATCTTATGTGTGCTTGTACAATTTGTTACATTAAAAACCTTTTATTTTCTTAGAGAATCCTATTTGGGGAATGCGCTTCTTCCTTAGAGGACAACCTCAAACAAGTAAATCCTTTTGACTGGTATATAAATATAGCATGGGATAAATCTTGAAATTGTCTAAATATAACCAAGCTTAGGCGAGGTATGTTGATGGTAGCCTGGATTGGGACAAAGTGCCTAAGTAGCCAGCATGATCAACTAGAGTCTTAAGTGTCTCACACGCATAAAAAACTATTTTAGTAGACACCACAGGGTGGTCCCACAATAGTGTGTCCCACTTTTTTTAGCATCCTAATTTTTGTTTAAATTACACATTTTTAAGAAAATATGATGATTTAAGCCTTGAGAGGTCCCATTTGAAGGAGTAAATTAAAAATGGTTACATAAAAGCCTCTTGGATCAAACTCTCTTTGGTATAATCTCTCTACTCCTCACTCACACCTACAATCGAGTCAAAGAAACCCAAATACATGATGATAGTACTCATACAAATCTTTCCAATGATTATGATTTTTATATATATTGAGTTTATTATGACTTTGTTTTTAAGCTTTACTAAACATAGGTTGTTTAACCATTTAGCAACTTCTCTTTCGGACACTTCTGGAAAAATAGAAAATTGGGAAAAAAACTTGTTAAGAATATCTAGGAAATGGGCATTTATGCTAGATTTCTATCAAACAAAGAATAAAAGAATTTTGATGTATATACAAATAGAGTTAGAGTGATCCAAGCGAACCTATGTCCAAATTATAGTTAATGTCACTTCATAACTCAATAAACTATAAAATATTCAACCAAATTGAATGAAACCAATTGGATTCTCTAGATATTGGTGTTACAAAACTAAATTCAAAAAAATACATTCTTATCAATTTTATTAAAAATGTTATGTTGATCAAAGTGAGTGTCACTCCTGAAAAATGTTGATTTTTTCAGACAAACCAATTTTTGGAGGAGAAGACAAATGGATACAAATAAATTCTAATTTTTGTAAAAAAAATCTATTTATAAAGTAGAAACAAAATTCTAAAAGTCACTAGTTTACATCTTCAAATTCTCAGTTGTTTTATAGAAATAGTTGTCTAAAAGCAAAGTTGTTTTTTAGAATGTTCATTTCAGTGTCAAAGTTGGCCAAAAAGGGGGACACAATATTGTGGGATCACCCACAAACCTTACTACAATCCTATTAATTAGAGGCAGACGAGGTTCACCTCTGAATCATTTTCTTATTATAGTGCAAGGGAAGAGAAAATATTGGCTACACTACATTATCATCGTATGTGTCCCAGGCTATTGTGTTAGTGAAACAGATCCTCATTAGCATGGAAACAATACCTAGAAAAGGAAAAAACATAAGAAGATCTATAATGTGAAATTTCATGTCTTAGTAATATAACAATTGTTGTGTGTATTGATGGAAATCCAATAAATGGACCTATAATATTACAATTGAAGCCAATTTCACCTTAAATTAAACTAACTATTATTGTTTTCCATTGGGACTGACCGTGTGAAAACTTGGAACTTGAGAAAGTTGTTGAACATACACACGTCATTTCTTTTTGATTCGGTCCTAAACCTATACTAAGTGTGTGATTAATGTGTTTGAATATATTCATAAATTGTCCTCACATTGTCCTATACATAGAAGAAAAAAAACCATCAATGTAGCTCCTAAACATTCCATTTGTCTCTTATAGTGAAATTTGGTGATTAGCATACCCTTGCATATTAGCGCCTCATATCCTTCATTTTAGTATCATCATTAGCTTATAACCTTGCATAGTCATTTACTTTTTTCATAGTCATCATTTAAGTACAAAAAATACAAAAATACACCAAAAACCATAGCATGCATATCCTAAAGGTTAAAGTATTCAACCTTTCAGAGTCATCTACCAAATTACAGGGTGCATTTCCTTAGGGAATTTCAGTAGTGATCTTGCATTTTATATTGCCTTTGTAGAAATCTAGATACCATCTCTTTTCTTGACTCAGGAACCTATCATTCTGGTTAACACTTGTCTTAGATAGGTCCATCATTGCCAAAATTCATTATTTTGTCCTATCCTTTTTGAAGTCAAGATAGTCTTCAGAATCATTCAGGTCTTTCTTTGGAGGGTTTTACCTTATAAATTTATATAAACTCTCGTATGTTATATCACCTACACCTTAGGGATAATTCTAGCCACTCATTCATAAATTGCATTAGCATCCCCAAAATAAAAAATACAAAACAAAAATTGTTTCCCTTACTACCATTGCATTTTGAAAATTAGAAAAATCCAACAAATTAGTCTAGTTATTTTATCATTCCTAGGTTGCATTTATACTCTACTTATGTCATTTACAAGATCCCAAAAGAGTAAAGGCAAAATGGACCAAAGCACAAAACCTATACATGATCCCAATGACCTTGATTTTTTCATTCAAAGGACCCTTAGATGGATTTCAACAATCTAGAGACCATACATTATCATGAGAAAACACAAGTTGACACCCTGCAATTACCTCCTCCAGGAAATGAGTTTGCATTACAGAACATTAGGGTGGAAAACAATAGAAATGATGAAACTAGTGATGTTGTCACAAACCTTGAGGTAATGAATATCATGGTATCCATATTGGCAACTAATTAATATAAATACTTTCAAATTCTTTCACAGAATGGCACAAAGTCACCCACTGGATTTGACACCTCCACTATAGTAGAGGTCGTTCCCTTACCATCATCTAGGATTTATTCTACAATACCTCTTCTTCTCACTTCTTCCCTACCCTCTAGCAATACCACTCAAAGCACATGTCAAGTAACCATGCCTTCCACTACACTTGGGGTTCAATACAACAATCCTTTATTTTCCAACTTCCAACCTACATCTAGTGTACCTATCAACACAACAACACATTCCATATTGTCCTTAACCCATCCAACGAGTAGTTCAAATAGGGCTCCCCAAGGTCTAAACCCTAGCAATCTACAAACAAGATTCTCGACCAACCAAGAACAATCCTAAATCATTCAAAGGGAACTACAATAACAACCTACCAGCGGTCTCCAAACTTTTGTTCCTTCCAATCCTAGAATCCCCCAAATCAATCAAAGGGAACATCAAAAACAACATCCCACTAACCCTAATTATTTGACAATTATTTATTAGCACTTCTAATTCTATAGCATTACCCCACCACATTCTACAACCTAAGTATGTTCCACCACCCCAACATATCCCAAATCCTTAGTACATTCCACCACCTCAACATATTTAGTACACTTCATTCCCCCATCATATTCAATAACCTCCATATGTTTCACAACCTCAATATGTGCCATGAACTTAGTATGTCCCACCACATGTGTTTATAACAAATACAAATATAGGCTGTGAACCCCCTTACAAACAAGCACCATCATATAATAGCCGGATCACATTTTTTTATCTTAATGCAGTGCCAAGTACAATGACACCCACTGAAGCCCTTGTTCAACATATCCTAACCCTCACACAACAGGTTATAAACTTGCAAACATGCACTCCTAAAAGGTCTTACACCACAGCTGGCCTTAGTCTTTATCCATTCAATAGGACACTATGCATGCCACCTTTTCCATGCAATTTTGAAATGCATAAGTTTAATAGGTACAAGGAAAAGGGTGATCCCCTAGATCATATATAAGGTAATTTTTCACGGCCTGCATAGAAGTGGCATATGATGACACCTACCTAATGAGACTTTTTTCAAATAGTCTTGGTGGGTCAGCCATGCAGTGGTTTTAAAGCCTACCTCCTGGGATATAATCATTGAATGAACTACCTAAAAAGTACATATCCCACTACTCACAAAACATTGCTATTGAAGTAGTATTAATGGATATAGAAGTCTGGGTAAAAGCACAATAATCTGTCACCTTTTAGGATAACTTATCAGCACAACTGAATTTAAGTATTTCTAACTAAAAATTAATTTTGGCCAAACATATGGTCTAGCTAGATTCATTATAGTTAAGTTAGATAAGGTTTTTAACTTTTCCAATTGGAAATGTCTATTAAATGCATGTTTTATACCACTTTGAGGCCAATTACCGTAGAAATAAAATTATTTCAGAAAAGTGACGTTTCAATAACTCTAAGACTTTTTAATGATATTTTTTTTTAAAATATAAAAATACCCCTTTGTAGAGATCAGAGTCAAGAATATCTCTTATAGATTTTATAGTGTTTTAATTATACATAGTCTATTATAATTAAAAAATATTGGAAGTAGGTATTTTAATAGTCAAGGAGATGTTGATTCGGAGAAAGAAAAAAAATAGTAAAACATATTAAATAAATTTGAAAAACATATGGTGCACTAGAAGGGAGATTCCTCTTCAAGAATATATATATATTTTTTTATTGGGATATATTTGTTATGAAAAATATGGTGGGAGATGAAAACTGTCGATTTCAGGTGAGCTAGAATTTGAATTGTTATAAAAGAGAAAATATAGGTCACAAACCAATTTTTATTTCTTCATGCACTAGCTATATATGTCATCTATAACATACTTTGAAATTAGGGGAAAAAATATTTATTTACATATAATGTTTTGGCGGTAACTAGACCCCTAATTTTTAGCATGTTTCTGCAACTAAAAAATCATCTTTAAACATTAAAAAAAAAATCAAAACTTATTCAAAAAAAATATTAAAAATATTAATCATAAAATTCATCCATTTTAAAACATTTTATTATTTTACATCATCTTCAAATTCCAAACATAAATGTCACTTTTATACTATTGAAGCTGAACAACTTTGATTTTGTCGTCCTTTTCCTTTGTAAAAGGGTGACAGATTATTGTTCTTTTAACCACCACCAAGAAGAAGAGTGGAGAGAGATTTGCCTTATTTTTACAATGTTGGATGAATTTTTCCTCCAACGCATCTTTCCACGTACCCATAAAAGGAATCCATATGTTCATCAAAAATTGTGAACTAATGTGTGAATTAAACTCCAAGTGTATTGAGTCCTTTGAAGACCAGCCAGGCAAGGGATAAAAGAAGAAAGTTCCCTTACCTTAAAGAGAGATATTAAGAAAGAGACCGCTAATTCAAACCTTATGAAAAATCTAAATACTTGTTCAAGAACAATAATGTGATGAACACTAGTGTTGTTGATGCTAAGGTAGCCCAACCAGCCATGTGCATACAAGCACCACCAACACCTTCCCAAAAAACCCAACTATCACACTCTTTTCAAAGGATCAACAAAGCTAACCTAACAATATAGTAAGTTAACCAAGCCTTCTAACAAAATGTTTCAAGAAGGAACACCCATTCACGCTGAGACGTTATGCCTCTTGTAGAAACTCTTGACAAATTACTACAATCGCATTTGGTCACATTAATTGAAAGTAGACATTATGAGAGTCTCGGTATACTAGCATGGTTGAATGACAGCAGTTTCTATGATTATTACAAAACTAAGGGATATAAAATGGCCAACTACATGCAATTGAAACACATTTTCCAAGATTTAATTGACCATGGTGAAATAGAAGTTATAAAAAATTTAGGCTCCACCAATCAAAACCATAAAATATTCTCCCAACCACTAATAGATCATGGAAAAGGTAAGACCTCCATGTCCAGGCGTGACAATAAATAAAACTTGACTTATAGAAAACTATATCCCAACCTAACCATAAACACCATCAACATCTGAGGTCCAAATACCAACTGTGAAGTTACCACTCGTCGCTCCAAAATTACTATACAAGGGGCCTCGTCAAAACCTATGGTACCAAATAAATCATCTACTCTGCCATAAATTAGGTAGAACCTATTAGACCATTTGAATAAAACCTCAACACTAATCTCCATCTATGAACTATTTTACATCTTACTAAACCATAAAGAGGCCTTAGATATATCTTTACAAGAGTCATCTATCCAAAAAGACATAGATGTTGACGCGTTTCAAGCCATTGTAGGAAATATTTCCACGCCCCACCATTTTTTCTTCTCTGAGAAAGACCTTCTAGAACATAAACCTTCTCACAATGATCTTTTACATCTTGAAGTATTTTTCCACTTACACATAATCATATGAGTCTTGATAGATGGAGGAGCGGGTCTAAATATTTGTACACAAAAATTTTTAAAAGTACTGGGCTCCTCTAACAGTTATTTAGATGTTACCAAAAAGATCATAATAAGAGCTTATGATGATGAGGATCAACCCATTTTAGGTACTCAACCTAGAGCTAGGTTACAACATACTCCTAATATGACCATGGATCTATTCCATGTAGCTTGTGCCATCTACTTATCATTAGTGTCTAAATTTTCCCCACGATGGAGTTGAAATCACCATGCCTGGTGATAGAGATCCTTTTCTATACTGTACAAATTTGAGAGGATATATTTCTAATCAAGTACCAAACAATCAGGAGGCACCTACTATTTCCTCATCTCAAAACATAGATTGTGTAGAACTTGCTAAATCAACCGCATAACCCACATCAAATCTCCAAATACAAGTTCAGGAAAATGGATGTGGAGAGTATACTTGTGCAGACTTCTTCTTTCTAGGAAATCTACCAAATCTCATCGTCTTCATATGGAAAACCAAGGCAACCTCTTCAAAAGAACAACAATTGACACTTATCTATCCACCAATGGTTTTTGTAAGATAGGGAGACATACATGAAGAGATCATCAAAGAAAACTTATCTTCTTGGCTATATACAAATGAAGAACCTCATAAGTTGAAAATAAGAGTACATGAATATCGACAAGGGTACACCATTATAAAAAAATAAGGGTATAATTGACAACTTGGCTTACGAAAAAATTAACAAGGAATTGTGGAACCAATTACCCCTACCCAAAACTCGAAGCATCATAGCTTAGGTTACAGACCAAATGTAGAAATAACTACAAGTACCTCATTTCCCTCTAATATTAATGCTTATATTTATAAAAAAAAGTTGATAAGTTTGAGGAGCTCCATTCAGACACAGACTCAAATGATTATGAGTGGAATTCCCTAAATACCACCAGCACCTTACACCTTAACACTTCCATTTCTTGACTATATTTGTGAAATAGACCCACAGATCGCCTAGCTTGGAAAGAGGAATTTTGGAACCGAACTGAACCTTTGTCCTCATCATCTCTAGAAACCTATGAATCAATCAATGGTTCATATATCAATACATTGACCAAGCTCTCATTTTCATCCTTCCAAACCAAGGATAACATAGCTTTGGTTTACCCTGACTTTATTGACTGTGAATAATAAAATCCGCCGACCATATACATTTTTTAGAATGACAAAGCTATTGTTGAAGGCTTTGAACTAAGATAGGACATACCTACGGGAGACCACAAGGCATTTTTCAACATCGAGTAGGAAAAAACAACATACTTTGGGGAGTTATATCAATTCTCTAGTCATAAAATTGAAAAAGAATATGTAAGGCTATTAAGTGAAAATCACAAGGCACATTCCAATTGCAAAATATTAAAAAGAAGGCATATTCAAGGTTTAAAACCTCTTTGAGGTGCCCAAGCATGGAGATATTGATATATTCCCCATTACTAAGGAACAAACACCATTACTAGCAAAAAAAAACAATAACAATAACAATCACCATTTCTTTTATAAATGTCTCACATAACTCTATTATTTTACCTTTCAAAAGACTTAAAATAATAATACATAATATCCAATTTAAATAAAATTTAATCCATCAATTTTTGTACATTAACATAAGAACAAACAAGTGTGTTGGTTAACTAAAAAAAAAAAATTACAATTTTTTAAAATAAGGATATTTTGAATCATTACTTCATTCTCTTTTTTGAAACAATTGTTTTATTTTTTATGTCTATTTTTTTATGTTATTTAAAATACATGCACATTCTAATGCACATACATTATAAGTTACTCTCGGATATTCCAATTCTTAAGGTTAGATATTTGTTGGACATTCGACCAATTGAAATGTTTTTGATTAAATAAGCAGCAAGAGGGTACTGGCCCGTGGTACAACAAAGTAGAGTCACAATGAACATGTTAACAACACATTAACAGGAACAAAGGAAACTGCAACAACAACTACAGCCAAAGTGCAGTTAAGGAGGAAAGTCAAGGAACCAGTAGAAAGCCATAGTCAGCACACAGTCAACCAAAAGTTGAGTAGAGAAAGAGATACTCAAGGCCAAAAGTAGCCAGGTACCAAACACATTAGTACCATCAGTTCTTGACATCCATGAAGTTAAAGAAGGACCATGAAAGCAAATTTTCTGCCCAAGACAACACATTGACAGCACCTTAGGCTGCACAAAGACAACACCTTGAGCCCCACCATAGCCCTGACAATCGAGCATAACACAAGTAGCAGTCTCCCAATGCACCTCTAAAGCAAAGTGTTCCACCTCAATAGGAACAAAGCAAAAAGCCCCAACACTCTCCACCTCAATAGGAGAATCGACCGCCTCCAGGATCACGAGCGAACTCTCCACCTCAATAGGAAGTTGATCCACCTCCATAGGAGCCTTGAAGAAGGAAGAAGACCGAGTGTACGAAGCCCAATGCTCGGAAAAATAAAAAAGATGCTTAATGACAGGGTAGAGCCCAACCTCCAAGCAAGCAGCCTGCTTCAACCAAAAACACCAATCCAGAGGGAGCCCTTGAAAACTATCAGCCGTCCCCTGGCCACCAGAAGAAAGGAAAACCCTACCTCTT
>MU224422.1:8686320-8758431 GCA_018584345.1 Thuja plicata
TATATATATATATATATATATATTTCTTGCAAAAGTTGCAAATTAATTTCTATGTATTTAAGGAATAAAAATTGAAGGATTGTTTACTTCTACTTCTTAAAATGGGGATCCATGTCCTTAGCCCTGGGAAGTGTTTAGAAGAGTATTCATACTACTTTTTGTGACAATGTATGGCTTGGAATTCATGTTTGATCTCTAAAGTAAGAGTATTTTATATACAAATATAGAGAGGAGTAATAGCGATAGTTTTAATTAGATAGGTAGGGGAGAGGCCCATGCCCTTCCAATTTAGCTATCGATTCAAATGACAATAGGGATAACTTTAAGAAATCCCCGCAAGGTAAAGGTGTAAAATTATGCAAAATATTACACTATTTTGGGAGAAAATATTAAATTGATTGGTGAATTTTTTTAATTTAAAAAAAAAAAAATGAAGTGTATTGGAAATTTTTCCATTTCAAAGGAAAAAATATTTGATTGTATCGGCAAATTATTTATTTGGTATGAAAAATATTTAATTGTTTTGGCGAATCTTTCATTATTTAAAGGGATTTTTTTTTTTTGCAATTTTTTTCAATCCCTTGATAATTAAAGTAAATTTTGGCTAATGAATACTTGTATTAAAATAAATTTACCCCTCCTTATTTTATTAATAGTTTGTTTCTACGAGTCATTGTGATGGACCAATACCAATTAATTTAATAAAGGAAACTTTCTATGAAATATTACATCAAAGCTTGAGAGAATATAGCCTTGTTTTTTTTTGTTAAATCAACAGGGAAAGGGCCATGATCCCATAATAGCTATAAACACACTAGGAAGAAAAAAAATAAACTGTGCTCAGAGCCATGAAAACCGAGAATAAGCAGAACAGTCCCACCCACAAAATTTACCAAAAATATCTTTAGATATTTTCTACTACTACTACTACTACTACTACTACTAGCTTTATCATAGTCAAAGTTACCATATGCTATCTAGTTTAAATCACTAAACTAACAGTACTTTAGCAGCTAGTGAAAAACATCATCGCAGAGTTTTTAAAGTTTATGATACAAAGGACATGTTGTAAAGACCACACAAACTAAAAGTTTAAAACTACCATAGAAAAAAATCAGAAGAGAGAACAAAAACCAGCAACAAAACATAACTAATTATAAAAACAAAGCTAGCAATCCTGTCCCAATCCTTAGATATGATCTTGAGAGAAGAATATCAATTTTCAGTATCATCCTTATTGTGTGCTTAATCTTTGGCTGGATCCTCACATTGTTTCCTCTTAAATCTCCCAGTTTGGTTCTTCTTGTGGCCACACCAAACAAAGCTCTATTCATAAACCCATCCATAGGAAAGAGAGGGCAGCCTAGAACTTCAACTGTAGGCATAGAGAATGATACATACTCATCTAGTAGTGAACCAGTTTTTAAAACTTTGAGTCTTTAATGCACTGAAAGACTGAGATGGAGTGTATCTATCTTCAAATGTTGTGGCTCGATGAAAGCCTACGAAGTTTTGTACTCATCATGAAAGAGTATAAACAATCCCCACCTAGACGTACTGCAAATGGCTCAAAGATAAAGATGTCAGTTTTACAAAAATGGAAGTGACAACTTTTAATACTCACATAAGTCTGAAGGCAGGCTTTCCCAGGTGATGGGATGTGTAGTTAATACAAATTCTCTGCAAAGAAGAGGACCCGTTGGCATTGACATAAATGAGCGTCACCGCCCGACTAACGAATATACCCATGGTGCATTAGTCATTAATGTCAGCGGGACTTGAAATGAGCTGTGTTCCGCATCACAATGAAGATCAATCCAAATTAGACCTCCTGAATGCCGATGGTGAAGTGACTTCTTTCTGACCTGTTAGCATGAAAATTCAATGTACTCCCCCAAAGCTACCTTATTTTCTAAACTGTCGGCTAAATAATTTCCTTCCCGGTAAATGTGGTTAGCCGTTGTGGATTCAAATTTTTTAATTAAATTTGAAATAACCTCCAGAATGGCTTGCAATTTCCAGTTTGGGGAGCCCTCTGTTCTCACAACATTTATAGTAATCATAGAGTCCCTTTCAATTTGTAGTTTTTTGATGCCCAGATCCCTTGCCAGTGAGATTCTAAGAAGGAGAGCTTTGAATTCTGCCACATTACTAGTGTTATTTTCCAAGGGTTTTTCCATTTTGGCAATAATAGATCTGTCACAGGAGTGAATGACCAAGATTCCCCTTGGAGGCACCATCAAAATTCAATTTATGCCAGCCTAGAGGAGGAGGTTTCCATTTGCAATTTTCTCTAAGAATAACATTTGCTTTCACACCAATGCCAATTGTTGGAGGAGTCTTTAGCCCAAACCATTTTTTGATCATGAAATCATCCCAACTGGTGTAAAACTTGGGTCGACCACTTTGCATTTGAATTCTAGAATTCATGACTTCCACTACTGAAGCTTCAATTTGATTGAGAACAAAGGAATTATCCATTGAAGTCTCTTGAAAGATTCTCCTATTCCTTTCTTTCCAGATTTCCCAAATCAGAATGGAAGGAGTGCTTAGACATAAGTTACCACAAAGAAATTCTGTGAATAGTTGAGGCTAGGAGGAGAAGAGTGACAGAATGTCATTTGGGAGGGCAGAGGACCAACACAACTTTGCACATAACCATTACCAACACTCCGAGGCAAAGGGACATGAGAGTAACAGGTGATTCATGTACTCTTCATTTTTTAAGAAGAGGACACATCTGGATGGTCCATGGAATCCCATCTTCTTAAACCAATTGGCAGTAAGGATTTTTCCTTGGATTTATGCCCAAGAGAAGATACCTACTTTGGGAAGGAAAACTTTATTCCAACAAAGCTGCTGAAAGAATTGGGGTAGTTTGTGCGATGATCTATCTGAGAGAATACTAGATCCTACCTTTTCCTTATAATCCTATGTTTTGGAACCATTCCATATAACATTATCTTTCCCCTTTTTAATAAAGAAGGATCTATTTTCTAAATTTTTTTTCACTTTTTGAAGTTCAATTGCATTTGGGTTAAGCTGATCAAATTGTTTCCATTGCCAAGATCCATCAATCAAGTGCAAAGATCCTAGAGAAATGTAGTCTTTCACCAGAGGGCCCCAATTTTGGATGCAAATATTGCTGATGTTGTTGGGTCCTAGAAATTGATTAATACTTAGGAATCCTCCTCATGAGTCATCCCAAAATCTAGCAGTTGAACCATCTTTGATATTCCATGATAGATTATTTTCAATTAATCCTTTTGAGTTGCGAATAAAGTTCCAGATTCAGGAACCTCAAGGAATATTAGAAGTTCTGATTACCTATTCATCCTCTAAATGATGGAAATATTTGCCTCTAAAAATTATGACCCACTTGAGGTTCTTTTCCTTCAATATTTTCCAGTATAGTTTTGCTCCAAGAGCCTGATTTGGCCACTAAATTTTTTTAATTCTAGTGCCTCCATCCACCACTGGATTACAGATCTTGTCCCATGATATCAAAGTGAATTTTCTCTTGGTATCTGTTCCTTGCCAAAAAAAATTTCTCAGTCTTTTAACAATATCCAAGTAGCTACCTGATGGGAGGGAGAGACAAGACAAGAGATAAATGGGGATAGCTACCAGAGTTTCTTTAATGAGAACCACCCTCCCAGCCCATGAAAGCCATTTTTCTTTCCAAGAATCCATCTTCCTTTCTAATTTCTCACCAACTGATTTCCATGCATTTTCATTTCTTAGAAATTTATCAGTAGGTGTGCCGAGATAAATGCATGGGAAGGATCCAATCTTATATTTGAATATTTTGCTTATATTATGTTGGGTTTTCTTTCTAGTGTTCAGAAAGAAAATAGATGATTTTTCTTTACTGGACACTTGGCCTGAAGCCAAAGCATACTTGTCTAATGTTTCCTTCAATATTGTAGCCTCTCTGAAGTTTCCATTTCTAAAAAGGAGGACATCATCCGCAAATTATTGATGAGTAACAGCTTGGACCAGAGAAGTAATTTCCACCCCCTGAATGGCTCCTTGATTTTGAATACTGATTAATTTGTGATCAAAGGCTTCTTCCATGATGATGAATAGAAAGGGGGAGAGGGGATCACCTTGCCTGATCCCATTAGATCCTTCAAAAAAGCCAGCAAGGGAACCATTTACTAAAATTGGAAATTTTGAGGTAGAGATACAGTAATAAATGAGATTTATCCAGGCTTTTGAGAAGCCGAACCTCTCCATGGGTGATCCCACAATAGTGGGTTACACTTTTTCAGTGGAAGGAATTCCTCACAAAATCTGTGAGGGGGATGATTTAGTCAAGTACTTTCAATAGAAAGTAGTTTCGATCGAAACTAATTAGTTTCTATCAAAACTACTTTCTATCAAAAGTACTTTCTATCAAAACCACCAAAATTGAGGCCATCTGCAAAGGATAACAACAATATGCAGTTTTCATGGCTTCGGGGCTCAAAAGTACTTTCTATCGAAACCCCCAAAATTGAGGCCATCTGCAAAGGCTAACAACAATATGCAGTTTTCATGGCTTGGGGGCTCAAGCGCGGGGCTCAAATGGAAGAATAGGGACACCTCCTTTTGCATCACATAAGTACTTTGAATGAGCTTTCTAACAAATATAGATTTGACAAATTTTGAATTAATTAGGTCTATGTATTTTGACGTGCATTGGACATAGAATTTTTATTGAATATAAAATTACCGGTTTGACGTTCAATGAAAAATAGTAGAAAATAGAAAAAAATTTGAAAAATAACAGTGCCCTCCGGCTTCGAGTCTTCTTTCTATAAAAAAAAATTGAATTTCGATAAATACAGAACAAGTTATCAGCTATGCAATCAAGGTATGTCAAAACTAGGGTTTAATCTACTTCAAACATTCATAAAAATGCAATATTCATGATAATGTCGTCAAACCAATTGTATTCCCTCCATATGGATGTTACAAAACCAAATTTGAAAGAAGCGCATT
Source organism: Thuja plicata (assembly GCA_018584345.1). Lineage (NCBI taxonomy): Eukaryota > Viridiplantae > Streptophyta > Pinopsida > Cupressales > Cupressaceae > Thuja > Thuja plicata. The sequence continues at coordinate 8,691,307 of MU224422.1, forward strand.
GATATCTATTTTAGAAAAAAAGTTATGTTGTACGAAGTCATTGTACCTTTTTGCAAATGATGTTTTCAGCAACATAGCAGTTTTAGTGGGAGAAAAAAAAACCATTAAAATCAATTCAAAAAAAATAAATAAATAAATATTTAGAATCTAGATAGAAAATCCTAAAAGACTGTATTTTACTTCATCTTTTGATTTCAAGCATTTTAAAAACAATATGCACCCGAATGTGAAATTTTTTCTCAAAATGTAGACTTCAATGTCTGTTTAGGCAAAAAAGTGTAACCCACTATTGTGGTATCACCCCCATACATTTTGCAAGGAATTTCCAATTGACTTTTTCATAGGCCTTCTTGATGTATAATCTGATGATTATATTGGGATGTTTATTACATTGAATTGAAATACTGGTTTCTTGTGCAATAATGATACCGTCAAGAATTGATCTACCTGGAACAAACCTTGTTTGTTCCTCTCCAATAACCTTACTGAAGACCACTTTTAGCCTATTAGCTAGAGATTTAGACAAGATTCTATATAAGGTATTACATAAAGAAATAGGTCTGAATTCATCCATACAACATGCATTTTCTTTCTTAGGAATTAAGGCTATGAAAGTGTTATTGATTTTAGTTAAGAATCTACCTGAAGCACGACCACCTTCCAAGGCCTCAGTGAGTTCCTTACCAAAAAAGTGCCAGCAGTGTAGAAAAAAGCAAAGAGGGAATCCATCCGGTCCAGGAGCTTTATTCGGGGCTATTTGAGAGAGATTTCTCAGTATTTCCTCCTTAGAGAATTTAGCAGTGAGCAAAGAGTTGTCTTCTTCTGAGATGAGTTTTGTAATGTCCCTTAGCAAATCGTCCTATGCTGCAAGATGGGATACATGTCAGAATGATTTAATAATTATGAGTAGAATTTGACAATTTCCTTTTGGATCTCAGTCTGATCCTAAATGAGAGTGTCATTCTCCATGTTGATTTGGTGGATCCTATTAATGTTACGACTTTGTTTAGTACTATTGTGAAAGAATTTAGTGTTTTTTTCCCCTGCCTCTAGCCAATGCTCTCTCAATTTTTGCTTACAAAAGGTTTCTTCCTTGGTTAAGATGTCTTTGTGAGCCCTGAGAAGATCCTTTTTCTATATCATATCTCTCCTTATTCATCCCCAATTGCATAATTGTATCATTGAGATTCTTGATCTTTCCTTCCACTTCCACCTTGGATTCAAAAATTTTATTAAAATTAGTTCTATTCCAAGAGAGTAAATTCTGTTTAATGTATTTCAATTTTTACACAAACCATAACAACTTAGAGCCTTTAATTCTGCATTCCTACCACCATTCTGCAAATAGATTCAAAAAATTGTCATCTTTCATCCACATGTTTTCAAACTTGAAGGGACAATGTGCTGGTTTATGCTCTCCAAGGATTTCCAATTGGATGGGGAAATGATCTGATCCAGAGGTTGGGGAGATATAAGCTTTTAGATCAAAAGGAAATATAGTAAGATCCCTTTTAAAGAAGAATCTATCCAAACTTTCTTTTTTCTCTTTCTCATATTCGTTCCATAAACATTCACTATATAAAATTGGAGATTAGATGCTAAACTCCAAACTTCCCCACCCATCCAATTCTAGTTTTTACCTTTGCTGATAAATATGATATTCCTTGGATTCCATAGTATTTCAATACCTCTAGAAGAGCCCACAACATCAAATCCCTCCACAGACCAGTCCCCAAGTGTTTTGGCAAAGGAGGAGAGTTGGTCTGTATTCATTTTCATTTCCTGTAGAAGAACTAAATTTAGTTTGGCCAAAAGGATGCAACGTTTAACTATCCACTGCTTGTTAGGAGCATTAAGACCCCTAACATTCCAGGAGAGGACCTTCATTATGACTTGGGAAGGAACTTCCCCTTCCCTACATTCAAATATTCAGTGATTTTTTCTTGTTCTAGATCCTCGCCATCCTCCGATCTTAGCGAGACCATGGATTTTCTACCTTTGCTCTTCTTTTTGACTGCCCCACAATCAGAAGTTCCATTATTGGTATAAGATTTTTGAAAACCAAAAGTTGGTGGAGGAACAATAGAAGCCATGTCTATAGAAGAAACTCCACCTAAATCCTTGTCCACCCTAGATATTTTGTTTAATTTATTAAGAACTCTATATGTGACAATAATGACATCTTGGTTAGCTTTGATATGGTTTCGCTCTTCACAAAGGTGCCCATTCTTGATTCTATTGATATTTTCAAGTGTAAGGTTAATGCTGAGGTTTCTTCTTTAGTGGATTTGTGTTTACATTTCACTTTATTTTCCTTCCAAGGTGTCATTTATTAGCAATTTGATCATGTGGCCATGGGTTCCCCCCTCTCGCTAGTGATCATGAACTTGTATATAGAACAATTTGCGGAGATCACCTTGTGTTTTTCCACCCTTAGACCTAAGTTGTGGAAGTGTTAAGTAGATGAAACCAATGTTTTTAATCCTCATATTCTCAAGATAGGTTGGAATAGTTTCATTCTCACCTCAAAAATTTAGTTCCTTGAATTTGCTTCACCAAGGAGATTGAATCTGGCAACCATTTACCCTTTCTTGATGTCTTGATCCTAAAAAACTAGATAGACCCCTTGGTTGTTGGGGTTTTTTTTCAAATCCACTCACACTGATTGGTATCTTCATGCTTCCTCTAACAAACACCCTACCAAAAATGTTTGTATCCTTAGAACCATGTCTTTAAGAGATTTTTGGGTTTGTGATGAAGACAACTTAGACATGGGCTCTCCTATCTTAATCAAGTTTTCAAGTGGAATGATTATTCACACAAGAAAATCTCTTGATCCTTCCACAAATCCAAATCATTTTTTCATTCAATCTCTAACCCCTCTCCCTCTCTCCATGAGCCTTTACCTAATATTTTTCTTCCCTATGTAGGAGGTATCTCCCACAAGATTGTTAACATTTTAGTAAAAAAAAAAAGGGGTTCGTGTGGCCTTCAAACCCTTTTCCGCCTTAAAGAATTGTATTCCCCACTTAAAGAATCCAAGGATGTCTTTCTAGAGTCTATGGTCTATAAGGATTTGTGTTCTTGTGGAACCCCCTACATAGGTCAAACTTGCTACTCCTTTAACACCAAGATTAGAGAGAATGCAATATATATCAAGCATGAGCGTAGTATCAAATCAAGTTTTGCCAAGCTTTCCTCCTTCACTAAGCACCATATTTTCTTACAAGACACTCAAATTATGTTCAAGGAGGAAAAATTATTTAAAAGGAATCTCAACGAAGAGATTAGAATCAATAATAATCCCTCCAACCTCAATCAAGATGATGGTTGAAGTCTAAGCACTTATTGACCAGCTTATTTGTCCTCCCTTATAAAACCCCTCTCTCTCTCTCTCTCTCTCTCTCTCTCTCTCTCTCTCTCTCTCTCTCTCTCTCTCTCTCNCCCCCCTCTCTCTCTCTCTCTCTCTCTCTCTCTCTCTCTCTCTCTCTCTCTCTCTCTCTCTCTCTCTCCTATTGAAATTATAACTTGAGAATATTGACAATGAAGCTTGCTTATCTTATCGATTCCACACACACACACACATATGTATATATATGTATGTATATATGTATATGTATTTACGTATATATATGTATATAATTATATATGTGTGTGTATATATGTATATGTATGTATATGTATCTATACATACATATATATAAACACACACACACATATATATGTATATGTATACATATATGTATATATGCATATGTATATATATACATATGTGTATATATGTTTACATATAATACACACACACACACACACACACACACACACACACACACACACACACACACATATGGGTAAGTGNGTGCCAATTCGATGGAAGACTTGTGGACTTGAAAAATGCCGCTATAAATGGGCACCCGTCTTAGGCTAGGACACCCGATCCAAAATTCAAAAAATGGGTGCCCATTTTTTAAATTTTGAGAAATTTATTTTTCTGTGGTGATTTATTATATTTAAGAAACGGGTACACATTTTTAAACGTGTGCCCATTTTTTAAATTTAGAATTTACAAAACCAACCTTTGCATTGGATTTCGGTTCGGGACAGGCTTGGTGGGACCAAGCCTATGCTTGGACCTCCAAAATAATGGCTAAGGCATTTGAATACCAGATTTTTGTCTTGCCGTAATTTTTTGACGAAATGAAAACCCATTAGAGAAATTAATATCTAGATTTCTAAAATATAATTTTTATAGTTATATGATCAATTTTACTATATTTATTAATCAAAAGTGGTACCTTAACTTAAAATAGTAAGGTTCACTAAAACTTTAATAACTTTTTTGTTTTTACATTTTTTTAAACATAATTTATATGACATCCATCTATATAGAATTTCCTTGAAGATTTTTTTTTAAAAAAAAATTTTAAAAATGTGAAGTTTTCATCAAATTATGGTCGTCGTACACCAGAGGTTTCAAAAATATATTTTATAGTCAATTAAAAATTAATTAAAAAAATATTCAATAAAAAAAAAGAAAAAATATTCTCATCAATCTTTGGTGTCTTAGGTATCTTTCCCCATAAGGATTCACAAAAATTCATTTATTTAGGTCAAAATATGGTGGTCATACACGTGTGTGGTATGGTCCTGAAACAGGCATTTTGAAAAAGTAGTTTTAAAACATGCCTACTAACAAACACTTTTTACTATGTGGGTATTTAATCAAATTACATATTTGAAAAGTAGACTCTGAGAACTACATTTTCTATTAGTGAAGTGTTTTTAGATTCAATCTCTTAGTGCCTCAAATTTTGACATAAATTGATAGCAAATTTGAAAAATAGGAAAAACACTTCCACTTTTTGCCCAAAAAGTGGACTCAACTTCTTGCTGGCACCCATATATGTGTGTGTGTGTGTGTGTGTACATATACATAAATACACACATGCATACACATACTCATACACATGCACATGCACATGCACATACACATATATATGATTTGTTTTGCTTATTTATATTATTTAGCTGATAGGCTATTTGTGGGAGCTTTGCTCCTTAAAAATTTATTTTTCTACCGGAAAGTTGTCAATTGTCTTTTTTCTTTTTTATCATGCTTTTAGATTAGATACTATCTTCTTATCTTTTTTTTCACTTTTTTTTTTGTATTTTTTCCATTATTCCCATGTCTAATTTATTTTTTTATATTTAAAAATAATATTATTTATAATTTTTTATATTTTCTTAATTAATATAAAACATGAGTTTTTATTTATAAGTTTAAAATTTTGAAAGATAATTCTTTATTTTTTATTTTTAAAATTTGAAGATATTATTTTGTCCATTTTAATTTTAATTAAAAAAGTTTTTATAATATTTATTTTAAATATATTAGATTTTCAAGTTTACAGTTAATGAAATTGGTTAAAGATGATTAACAAAAGGTGATTATTTTTTTTCTTATTTTAGAATTTGAAGATATTATCTTTGTTAATATTTGTTATTTTTTTTAATATTAAAAGAGCTTTTTTTACAATATTTTATTTGAAATATATTAAATTTTTAATTTTAAAGCTCATTGAATTGGTTGCAAACATATTTTATATTCTAAAACTTTAAATTTAATATTTTCATTGTATACAACTATTGATATATGTTAAATTTGGTGTTTACATTATTAATAAAAATTGATACACACTACCTACCCTTGCTGCTAATTTCGCTTACTCCTCCAAAATTGTCCTTTAGTAGTGAAATTGGGTGTTTCATGTTCATTTCTACATCCACAAAGCCTTAATCTTTGGATGGAAAATCATATACACCATCAACAAGCAATTCGTCAACACCATCTCTATTACCAAATTTTTGTAAATTATCATAACTACCTCTTATTTCATCCACCATTTCCATTTTCATCAAAATAAAATTGTTGGTGATATGGAAAAATGAGTTTGCAATATATATTGTAAGCGTTTTGCACACACTTTTCCTCATCACAATTCACACTTCATGCGGCATGGAATTTAATGTATGCATTATAATATAATGTACTTGTATATATAATTATTATATTAAATAGTTGTAGGGCTCCTCATTTCATTAAACAATTCCTATCATTTAATAAGTACGACATATTTTTCATAGAAAATCAAATTATGATATTCCTGTTAGAATGAATGAAACATACTCATGAAACAGGAGTCAATGAGTTTGAATAAAAAAACTACAAAGTTGAATCCTGATGTTAATATCATAATTTGACTTGTTGTGGAAGTATCACCTACTTATAAATTGGTGAGCTCAAGGGGCTTTCTAATGAATGGTTCATAAGGCACAACATTTTCTAAAGCTTTTGCATATGGGGTTACAAGAAGAGTGGTCTTAACCACGGAAGAAACTTTGTAGTTAAAAGTGCTCAATTTGGACTAATACTAGGATGGGTGACCTATTGGGAAGTCTCGGTGCTTCACCTCTATTATAGTTTTTGATTAAGTAAAATAGGTTTTACAGGGTGCCCGAAATCCTATTACAAAGCTAAAGATCAGAAACTTTACCCAGACAAAAAACAACAGATCCAAAAAATGAAACATGCCACCACCAAGGCCGCAACAAAAAACAAACTAAACAACTAATAAGAAAACAAAACATAGGGACAACCAAGAAAACCAGGGAAAATAATCAGGAGATGTTCCTGAGAAGGCTAGCCACTTTGGACTCAAGGATCTCCATCTTTGCAGTAGATTCCTTTATCTCCTGGAGATCAGTCAGACTTTCATTCTCTTTCTTCTACTTAGAACTTTCCCTAGTCCTCTTTCTAGGTCCCCCTTCAGGCGTTTTCTCATGTTCCATGCTATTTTTGGCCTCATCAATTCCCTCAAGTTTTTCTTCCATTTTTTCAATGAGAATCTTGATATGCTCATTGGAAGCTTTCAGGATGTCTAGAAGCTCTACTCAACAATGCTTTTAAGATTCGCCTTAAACCTTAGCATTTTTTCCTTCATCTCATTGACCCTGGTGTTAGGACTCATATGATCTTTAGCAGTACCATCACTATTGATGTTATCTCTCTCTTTAGCACTGTATTGAGTTTCCCCAATTCATGGTATAACCACTTGATTGACCTGTAGTTATCCAACATATTAGTTCTGGCATTTTTGAGAAGGTCAAGCTCCATTTCCCTCAAATTATCACTTAGAACCACCATAGCCAAGTTAATCAACTCCTCCAATTTTATCCTGCCATCGTCACCTTCACTAAATTTGGGGTTAATGGCCTCCCTAGTTATTCCCATTTTGGCAGTCTTAGCATCAAAGTTGTACCAAACCGTCTTCCTCCTCTTCCTGAAATCGTTGTCCTGCTCCTTCTCTTTCACCGAGATGTGGGGCTCTCAAAACTGGGGAAAAGGGTTATCTTGGTTAGTACCTTATTTCCCATCCTACAGTTTAATCTTTTCCTTGTCACAAGAGACAGGGGTATTTCTATGAATCTAGTCCTCGGGAGTCTTCCAACTAGTGCTATCTATCCTATTCTTGCTCTTTTTATTTTGGTACTTCACAATAGCGGTCTCCCTTTTCTTTTTTCCTTTTCTAATGGAAATCTCTTCTTCATAATCAATTTTCATCCCTTCCTCATTTTCATTATACTCCTCCTCAGAAGAGATAATAGTAGTAGTATGTTTCTTGGAAGGGGTCACAACTTTCTCTTTTTTTGATAATATGAGTACTGGAAGCACGCTTCTTAGAGGAGGACCTCTATTATAGTTATGCACCATTGAATTCATGAAAAGAAACATTCATTTGGTAATGAAGAGTAAAACTAACATGATTTGATAGATCATTTGGGTTAGTGACTTATGTCCCCAAATTTAACGGTTTCCTTAATCTCTTGAGTATGTACATGTGGTTGTGGGTGTGAAGCATCTTGTTGAATTGTTTCCTTTAGTGGTATCATGTGTGTCTATCATTTTGCTCTTTGTAACCTTGTATTACCTTGAATTGAGTGCAATGAGGCCATAGTGGCTATAGAGACTAATTGTCCCTTGTGTGATGTTGAGATTGTTATGATAACCTTGAGAAATGGGTTGTGTCGTATTGATATAGCTAATTTTGGCTAACTCGAGATGCATATTATGTATGTCCCTTGTGTAGGAAGGATCCTACGTGGTTGTTGGTCAATCATTACTTGATCCGTCATTGTCCAATATCTTTTGTGAGAATGAGTGGAGCACCCCTTTGGAAGATCAAAGTCTCATGTTTCAACCTTATGTGTGTATTACCTTGTGTTGAAATTCAATATATGTTTTGAGTTTGTTCTTGGACCTCCTTTTGATTGTAACCTTGCATAGTGAAATTATTGCATTACATGGAAAGGTTAATGAATTCAAATGAAGGAAGAAATTTTTTGTATTGATTAGTGTATAGTGTGACATGATTGGAATCATAGACGGCTCATTGATTGGTATGTTTGGGTATATTCTCTAACATTGCTAAGATGTTGTGTTACTCAGAATTAGATGGTGGTTACTCCCTCTGATGTGACTAATATTGGTCACAATGCATTGTGAATGAATTTCATGATTGCCTATTTTATTTTCTTGTTAGATTATTCCACGTGTTGCGTGGGATAGCATTAGATTTTTTGTATTTTGTATGGTTGGACTAGTCAAGGACACATTTTTATCTATTTATTTGTGACATTTTTCACATTTTATTTGCTATTGAATAGTGCACTCTTTTGGGATTTATTGTTAGAATTTATGATTCCACATTTTTAGTTTTGTTGTGACTGTTCTGAATGTTTGGTATTACTACCATATTTAGCAATTATAAGATTATATCATGATCAAGGCTGACCTCTGATAATATATGCAATGGAGTAATTTATAGAGAACCTACATTGTGCTTGTTGATTCACTATAAAGATGTTAATTAGAATATCTTTTAGTTAAAGTACGAGGAAATCTTGTTTTGTACATGGAATAAGTGCAAGTTGTCAATGATGTTTATGTTAGAAATCAAAGAATTCTATCATTAGGATCCACTGCAGCAAACAATTGTCACAAAAGAAAAGAATGGAGATACTACAAAGAATGATCTTAAAGATGAAATATTCATTTAGAGAGGGAATAATATTTACAAAGAGATTAATCCTTATAAAGGAGATCCAAAAGTAGAAGGTGGAGAAACTTAGGTTGCATGATAATAATTAATAAATAATTAATTATTATATGGCCAAAGTTTAGCTTAAGTGAAGTAGAGATTAAAAAAGGTGACTGAATAATTAAATCAATAATGATTTAACAGGTGAAAATACCTTTTTACTCTAACACCCCCCTTACGATAAACTTAGGGAGAAGCTAAAAACCTAGATAAAACTATTGAAAGCAAGAAATTTGGGTCCTGACAACAAGGACTGATCAGGTACCCAATCACAACCAAATCTCTGTGAAGTGGAGAAATAGAAAAAATTACATGGGAAGAAACTCTACTCCAAAAAGAGATAGAAAAATCATGCAGAAATGAAATGGCTCAAGAGACTCTCAAAACCATAAGTACAACCAACCCCCCATGTGAGAGGATCGAGACTCCAAAGCCCCCCGAAATGATAGAACCCTTGTGTCAATGATCAAACCAATGTGACATTGGACAAGGAAGAGGAAACCCCTGAATGTGAGGAGAAATGGGAAGGCCTGGGTAATACTCAAAAAAGAATTCATGAGACTCCTACAATGGAATCTCCAATGAAGGTGGGCCAATAGATGTGCTAAATCTATCATCTAAGAGGAGATGAATATCCTTGGATATGTCCTAAAAAAATGGAGTAGGTGTATCAATGCAAGGAGTGACAATGTTTATTAATGTTGAAGAAGACTCATACTGAACAAATGTAAACTCAATAGCAGGTGGTGGTGGAAAAGTTATAATACTGATCTCAGGAACAACACAAAAGTTCAAGTGGCCTGAACTCACCTCAATAGGATGTCATGAAAAAAGAGAGAGAGACTCAGACAGTGGAGATGGTAGACCAAAATGAGATAAATAGTACAAGCAGGAAGAATGATAAACTATCCTTCTTGCAACAATATTGCTTTTCTCACTATCTCTAATGTTCATTGAATCTCGTGTGAACTCAACTGTCTTCTTGTCCCATTGTTAGTAATCTGATAGACAAAGAGAAAGTTAGAGAACAAATATGGAACACATAGTACATCATGGAATGCACCATCATCAATATCAATATAATCTTTCCCACATACAATCATAACAATGTTATTCCCCATTAAAATGTGTGGGGTGGGAGAAGCCTCAAATGAAGAGAATAAATCGCGAGAAGATTCTATATGGTGTGAAGCACTTGAATCTAGTAGCCATCTAGAAGTGTGAGGAATAGTGGTTGCACATAATGCATGACACTTTCCTATGTCCTTTTGATCTGTCTAGAATGATGAAGAAGAAGTCCCATGAGAAGTAGAAGAAGAAGGAATATCAATGTTTCTCTTCTGAAGAAGAGTTGTCAAATAAGATTTTTTTTTTGCATATCTATCTATCTTCTTCTCATAGTAATGAGACTCATCATGATTGGGATTTTTACAATAAGCACACTTAGGTCTTTGTGTCTTCAATTTTTGCCCCTTAGGAGAAGTAGGAAAAAGGAGTGCTAATAAGTAGAATCCTTCGTAGACTCTGTGGCTGGTGAGTTCTATTTCTGCTCCCGCTTCCCTAAAGATGGGTGAGCTACTAATGCATGGTTTTTTTATCATGTGAGAGAATCAAGCTAAGATAGATTTTCTTTCTCATGAGTCAAACGATCACAGAATATATCAAAAGCGGGCATGGTAAATCATGGACCCAAAGCATCCATGGTGGAATGGAAGGTAGAAGAAAATATCTGAAAGGCACTACAAAGCTTAGAAAGAATCAAGTAAATGTACTATGTATTTGTCTTATTCTTGCCACAAACTTGTAAGATAGATCTGATTGATTTAAATTTCATCAAGATATCTTGAATAGAAGGAAATGACTCAGGATCCAAATCTGTCAATTCTGGCTCATTCTAAAGTGATGTGAACTCATTGACTATGCCAAAGAGAATCTAAAACTACTCCCACATATCAAGAGGAGTATCACAACTATCAACGTGAAAGAGTAAAATTTCTCAAACATGAAGAGAAATTGCACCCATAGCCTCATCCATCTTATTCCTATGATACATGACCACTTAAGGATGAGTCAAAATTGACTGAATCGTATCCAAACAACACCATAAACCGCATGACCAGAGAAGCGTAGTCATATAGGATTTCCACAAATGAAAATTATGTAGACTCAAAAGCTCAACTAATGCTGAATCTGCAATTGTTGCACTGCCTTGATTTTTTATTATTAGTTATCTTTCACAACTAGACATAAGATGCTGAAGGGTTTGTGATATGTGTTTATTTAGTGTTCTAGTTTTTATGAGATATATGACAGGAAAAAAAAAAAAACACACCCCCCACAAAGAGAGATACCAAAAACCAGTACAAACTAAGAAGCTAGAAGAAGAAATAGGACAATAAGTGCTTCAGAATGAATGGGTAAATACCTAATCAATTTCTCTAAAAAATTTGTCTTAGATATGAAAAGATCTCTTCAAGAGATTTCCAACACCTGTTTGTGAGTAGAAAACAGAGTCTGTATGCACATTGTGGAGGCCTAGAAGAGCTGAAAATAAGTCCTCTCTTTGATTGGAAAAAACCCAATGAAACAAAAAATATGGAAATGAAACCCTTGCCAAAATCTTTGTCTTGTAAACAGATTTTTGATGATATAAGGAAGTCCAAAAAAGGTCTTTGTTTTCTTCTGTTAGAGAAAAAAGCCAATTATAGGGTAAAGGGGCTTCAAAAAATGTTTTTATAACCCTTGGGGATTAAAATTGTCCAGCGCTTGGGTGCATGGGCTAGCCGTGGTAATTCTCGGTCACTCATGCGACCACGTGCTAGCAGAGAGAGGCCCATTGGGGTCGGCGAAGGGGATGGGTGGCACGGGTTAGGCAATGCTTGGGTGTAGGCCAGGTGGAACATGAAGGTGATGGGGCTAGTAGTGGCTTACCATGGCTGACGGTGGTCTGTTGGCAGTGCGCGGGCCGCTCAGTGGTGAGCCGATGTCCGCTAGGTGCAAATAGCTGTTCCACTGTCCAACATTGGTTGTGGAATATAAAATCAATGAAAAATCAACAAAATTTGATTTTTTATTTTTTATTTTTAAAAAACTTCTCAATTTGTGTGCCAAGGCTATATAGGCAAAATTGTTTTGCCTCAGAAGTCAACACTGTCCAAATTGAATGTATCTTATATGGAAAAATAGTTTGTTAGGCCATTTGAGTGCAACCATGAGGTTAGTTTGTGTATTGTGTTCCAAAAAAATCCCCGAGATTGACACAAAAATTGCTGAAAAGCTTGAAACCCTCAGAGCTTAAAAAAATATTCAAAAAATTAGGAATGGGTTAAAACAACAAGGCTCTAATTCCATGTTAGAATTCAAATAATTATATCACCAAGATCCACTAGAGCCAAAAAACCTGTCACAAAAGAAAAAAATGTAGACGCTACAAAGAATGATCTGAATGATGAAATATTCATTCAGAGAGGGAATAATAATTACAAAGAGATTAATCATTTTAAAGGAGATCACAAAACATAAGGTGGAGAAACCTAGGTTGCATGATAATAATTAATAAAGAATTAATTATTATATGCCTAAATTTTAGCTTAAGTGAACTAGAGATTAAAAATGGTGACTGAATAATTAAATTAATAATGATTTAATAAATAAGTGAATACATTTTTACTCTAATAGTATATACATATTCACATTTTAAAGATACAAGAAATTGTAAATCTTCCTTTTTATGGATATGAGTAGCTACAGAGTGCAATTGATGAGTAAATGTGTACCATATTTTATGAGATTAAAAAATTCACGATCCGTATGTATTTTGTTAAGAATGGATGGTTTCTTTTGGTAGGCATTAATCTATGCATTAGTTAGAATCATGATATAAATGATCTGTTATGTTAATTTCAATGTGTATCTTGTGCAATATTGGTTGAGCTTGGATATTCCATCAAATTTTGGCGTGTGTGCTTATAGGGAATTCTGGTTGCTCCCATGCCTGTGATATTGGGAACTGGATTGTGTTCCTTCTTGGCATTATTTATTCTAGATGGTTGTGTGTGACTTAGTCTACCTATGAGGTTTAACCTTGGTTGCGGGTCTTGAGACCATGTCTTGATTTTGTGCTTTCATGTTTGGGAGTGGTTGGGGAGGTGCTTTTCACACCATTGTTATGGTTTATCAATTTCCGCCAAGTGTTCTTTGGGTCACTATTTTTGTGGGTTCCCTAACTTTCCTATTTGGATAGCATAGTATGGGGACAAAGAGATTCCTTTCAAGTTCTTCAATGTTCCCTTGGCCTTTTGGGTGAGACTCTTGGTTGGAGATTGGTTTGCATTAGGTTGGTGGGTAATGTGTTGTTCCTAGATTTAGGCTACAAGTGGATGTGGTTGCTATGGACTTATCTTACCAAGTATTAACTATACCAAGTAGAAAACGTCATGAAAAATTTAGCATTTTTTTTGTAGTGACTGTATGTATTAACTAAACAAATGTGAAAAATAAGGTGAAGAATACAGTATAAATACAAGTTGTCATGGCAGGATACAAATTTCAGACACAATTCAGTACTGATTTGAAGTTGAAAAGAGTTTTATAAAGGAAAATTAAATGAGAACAAGATAGAATCCTATATTTTCTCTATCTATCTTGTTCTAGTTTAATTTTCCTTTATAGAGATCTCTTCAACTTGAAATGAACACTGCATTGTGTCAAATAGTTTTCTCCTGCCACAACACTTTCTTTTTCTACTAAATTCTTAACCCCCATTTTTTACTTCTATAGTTAATACAATCATTACAAAAAAAAACTACATTCTTTAGTTCTTCTTCTACTAGGTATAGTTAATATAGTTGATACAACAAAATATTGGATTCTTCACTTCTTTTTCTACATTGTATTGTTCTAATTTTCATACGGAAAACACTGAATTTTTTATTTCTCTTTTTAATTTTATAGATATGTCTAGGGGAGTGAGTAATTTACAATCCAACGTTTTGAAACAGACAAATATGGCACCAACATATTCAACGCCAAGCATCTTAAAATGGAAAAATGATTTCATTATATTTTCCAATTGTATTGTAGCATTAAGTAGGATGCAATGTCTAAAATATCTACATCAAAGGATGCAAAATACATGGGAGAAGTCCACCAAGATGAAGTAAAAACACTTCAGATACAAAAGGATTACGCTGGAAACATCAATGTTAGGTAATTGTAACTAATTTAATTTGTTTTTATAATTTAATTATTTATATAGAAATCCTAATGGGATGATGATTTTTGAGACTGTTTATGTATTACACATGTTAAGGATGTCAAGTAGTTGTGAGAAAGGTACAAGGAAACATAAGGTCAATCAATGTTGGTGAGTAAGACTACATATGAAATATCATCTTATGAAGGTTGGGAAGAGGATATACAAGGTAGATAAAGATAAATTATTGTTTAGATGTTTTCATTTGGCAAGGCTATAAAATTTCATAACTAATCCACATTTATTTTAGGTTACAGGAGGGAGAATTTGATTATGCATATCATTAGTCACCAATACATTGATCCTGATGAGATATTTACTGATACAAAAACTTTCTATTTAAATGAGGTTATGTAAATATATCTCTACTTATATTTAATTTAATATGTAGTATTTGTTTTTCAATCTCTTCAAGAACCCATCAATTATTTTTCTTATGTGCTTTGAGAAGGGTGTGTAGATGAGATTGATTAATAAATAATTGTATTTTGTAGCTTTTGAGTCTGATGGTTCAAATGAAACCAGAAATTTCAAGCGGCATAGTTCCAATGGGGAATGAGTTAATGACTGTTTACAGAGGAAGAAGAGTATCTATACAAGTTGTAGATGGGATACATCTAAGCAGAATTATTCACTAGATTAAGATTTTCCTTGTCTTCTTGTCGACATCTTTGTGCATATTACCATAATAAGTTAAATAGTCTGAAAAGTGCATTACATAATCATAAGATAGATTAGCTCCTATTCCATAGCCAGATGTTGTGCATCATAGAAATGAAGTATGTAAATAAAAAAGAAATTGGAAGGACCAAAGCCAAACACCATCACCATTTTAAGTGTGTTTCATGTCTACACTAAGATGAGCGCTGTCAAAACAAAATACAACCTTTGTCCATGTATGATGGTATTGATTTTTGGAATCTGTATCCACTACGACATTCTTGGCTATCTTCTATAAGGGTGGATCTGAACCAACTAAAATCTTAGGAATACACATAAACATGTTAAACCATTTTTGCCCCATGGTGATTGCGAAAATTCTTAGTTTCCTTCCATATTGCACAGGTCAAAAACATAGGAAATATTTACACTCTAAACTAGGATTGCTATAAAATATTAAATGTAAGATTTTATTTTTTTCTAATATCTAAAACATTGCTTGTGCATTGGCTATAATAGCCTCACAAATCCCATGAACAACATCCCACGGGAAAAACTACACAAACTAACTCTTTACTTTATTTATTTATTATGCTAAATTAAATTATTTATTTATTAACGTAAATAACTAACTTAAATCTCAACTTAACTAATGTAATACTCTAACAAACATGGTAAGAAATGAATTATGGATATAGAAAATAATAACTTTTTGAGTAATTACATTAGGTTTCTAAAACTTTAAAAATTAATTTATCAACTTTCTCAAACATGTTTGAAGTATTATTAAATTTAGTAATGGGGCATACTAATTGATAAGAATTTTTTGTAAAATATAATGGCCACTCTATTTTAAACTTAGCAACATTCTTGAGTATTCTCTTTTCTACAATTACTACATGAAAATTATTGACAAGATTTGCATGACCACTTTATCTTTCTAGAAATCCTAATGCGAAATACATATTAATGTTTATTTTATTATTAAGGTAAAAGAAGGTTTTGAAGGGACCTAAAACCCTTTAACAAAAGAGAAGAACACACACACACACTATTGAACAATTCCAGACAACACATGTCAAAGCCAAAAAAGGCTACCCTAAAGAAAGACAGGGAAAATGGTAGCCAAAAGATAGGAAATAGACAATCTAAAGAAAATGGAATAGAAAAACATGCACACCATGGAACAGATTAAGCAAGGTTCTTGAGAACCTCAAATACCTCTGCCTCCAGCTTAGTCATATACAGTGCAGCCTTTTTTCAGGTCATTAATCTCCATACGGGGATTCTCAGCTTTACTTTTAATATTACCCATGCTTTTCTTGCTAGGTCCAGAAGAATCTTGGCCTTTGTTTGGATTCAGCTCAATAATCAACTTCTCTTTACGCTCTTTTTCCAGAGTCTCCACCATCTAATTAATTATTTTTATTGTGTTTTTTATGCTCTTGTGGCTCTGATTCATTACACTTTGAAGGATATATTTCACACTATTTACCTTCTCATCTAGTTGAGACATTTTATTATCATATTCCTTTTTAATTTTCTAAAGGTATTTGATGCAGATATTGGGATGGTAATGGTTAACAAGGTTGCTATGGATGGATTACCCTTAGGTCTCAGACACTCAAAAGTCAACAAATGAACCAATAACCCTCTCTATGCCCAAGGATGAAGGTTTTTGTGTTCTTGTGCTATTTATAACAGGGATAGATCATTCATATGGATTACAATCCCACCCAACACTCACATCTTACAAAACACTCTTATTAGGCCTAGGCTCCTTGTAGCCCAATAATGACCTAATTTGATACTTAAATCCAAACTTATCCAAACAATTCCCTGAACCAAATACCTTTGTAGATACCCATTATCCCCTTACAAAACATACCAAAATATTTTCTATTGTTTATTTAAACCAACTGTCCCAAAACTTGACTGTACTCTATTAGAAAAAGGGTTAAACACATGCATTTACAAAGCAAGTATACCAAAATATTATCTCCAAACTCCATGACTCTCAAAAATATTCAAAAATAACCCTAATGCAAGGAATCTCCAACCAATTTGACCGTCAGACCCTTGCAAACATGAAACCCCCAATTTGGCTTCAAATAACCCTTAAATCTAGGGCTTTCTAAATTTCCCACTTCTAAATGCTTCTACCATAAACCAATTATTGATTAACCATGCAATTTCCTTTCAAAGATAACCCCCAAAGTCATATATGGTCCTCCTTAAGGTAGATTTCTTGTTGTTGTTCCAATCCAAGCAATTTAAACCCCTTTCAACACACAAACTCGGTGATCACCTTCTCAGTTCAACTCATATGCAAAATATTATGTTAGGATAATAATATACATGAAATTTTGGCATCATTCACTAAGAAATAGTCATGAAATCCATGGAATGATCCTTCTACATTAAAATTTTGTCGATGTGTTGTAGAAAAACATTGACTTATTAGGACTTTCAATACAAAATTGTGTAAATCTGAGATATAAAGTTCTTAAAAGCATTCAAGCTTGTATTAAAAAAAAAGGATTTATTCAAGGAATTATAAACATAATACAACTCCTATGAATTCAAATCATGCAATGGAAACATAAGGAAAGTGTAAAATTCTGAGTTTTATTTGCAAATCTGAATAACAGTTTGTACAAATGACATCTATCTATCGTACAATGGTGATATTCCTTCTTATAGACTCCATAAAAACTCCCCCCAACCGATTTGGATTGGTTATATGGATTTTTTAATCCATTAAACTCCTTAAAACCATTTTTCCCACCAATTTCTAACTAGATGTTAGTTTTTAAAAATTTGAATTTCAAAACTAGGAAAATGACTTAATTTCATTTAGATTTTAAAACCATTAATTTCCATGGATTCCAAATACCTTATTAAACATTCCTAGACTCTCCTAGACTCCCAAGTCATTACATTATCAATATTTGCATGATTTTAGTCCTAAGATCCTTAACATGACCTTCAGGACATTATACAATTTGATTACATTTATTACCCTTACACATCATTATGGGATTTAATACAGTGTAATTGAGTATATTTTCCTTCTATGTCTTCATATCATATTCATGTTTCCATGATATTTTCATCCTATTGTTTGGGTTCTCATTAGGTGCCCCTGTACCATAATCCCCAAGTATGAAAGTCTTCTTGTCCCAAGAAGGAGTATTCATCTTCCATGCATTAGTCTGTTGATGCCTTGATTTCCTATTGTGTGGAGAGATCCAATAATATCCCAAAGTCACCTGCTTCTTTCTTCTCCAACCCGTGTTTGCATAACAAGAGTTGTTAGAAATAAAAAATTGTTTTGATGCCCTTTTTTAGGACATTGCTTCTTGTAAAGGGACTGTCTTTATGTCACTATGTAATTAAATTTTTGGCTCTGCAACTGTTACTTCCTTTCACCGTTCATCTTCTCTTCAAGAGGACAACTAATGTTCCCCACTTGCACACATTTCCAGTCTCAAAGTCCTACATCCCTACGACTGTCCTTGTTCTCAGTTTTCTTTCCATTGATAGTCATCTTCCAACCAATGTTATGGTTGGTCTTCCCCTACAAAATCTGATCCCCAAAACACATTATTATGTTCTCTTTATGCTTATCCACTAAAGGTTTTAATTCATACATTTTGTTTCCCTTATGCACAATATAGGTGTTCAAGTACCCATCATACATAGCCCTTCTTTCCCATTGCCATGGTCTTCCTAAAATCATGTGTCCATAGCTCATATCTATCACATCACATAAAACATTATCCTGATATGGACCAATTGAAAAATCAACATAAACTTGCTCCTCAACCAAGAGATTTTGGTTTGCACTAACTCATGTTGCATAGTATGGTCTTGGGTGAGGAAATGTCTTCAAGTTCAACGTATTAACAACTTTATAACCAACCAAATTGCTATGTGCACTAGAATAAACTATTTGTTTGCATATTTTACCCCTTGTCAAAGAATTGGTTCTAAAAATACTCACTTGTGGTGCTGATTGAATTGGTTTTCCTCTTCCCATTAGAAGACATTCTCCTTCCTTTGGATAAATTATTGTAGACTCATTCTTCTACTCTTCTTGTTGTGTGAGATTTTCTCTCCTATCCCTATTTAGCTCTTGTTCATTCCACTTAGGTCATGTAAATGATTGGTGCTCCACTTAATTACAATGAAAACATTTAGCTATGAAGGTACCACTTCCTCTTCCTCCTCCAGATCTGCCACCTTTATGGTTGTATCCACCTCTCTGATTTGATGTGGCTCCCTTTCCTTTATCTTTTTCATTTCTTCTCTGAAAGTCTACATTTCATCTACCACCTCTTCCTCTCATGGAGGTCATGGCTCCTCCTCTATTGTTTTGTCTCTCACTTATCCTCTTCAACTTCTCCTTTGCTCTGACTGTAATTTGAACGAATTCTCCTAGGGTCCTTGGTACATTCAACCCTATCTCATCCTATATGTTGTACTTTAGGCCATTAATGTATCTGGCCACCTTTTCATCCTCATCTTCTACCCCTCCCCTAATCCTTAAGGTGTGAAACAACTCAGTGTAGGACATGATGTCCATGTCTCTCTGCTTCAAATGGTTCCTTCTCATCTTTATCTAGATTGAAAAATATGATGGAAAGAACTGACTCTTCACCATTGTATTTATTCTTTCCCAATTAGAGATTGTATTCAACCACCTTAATATCCTCTCATTCTTAATGCTAGTCCACCAAAGGGTTGTTCCCCTTAGCCTTGCTTTATCCAACTTCACCTTCTTCTCTTCTTCTACATCTTCAAGATAAAAATAGTTCTCATGCGCCTCTACCCATCCAAGGACTTCTTCAGTGTCCATCATTTCTTGGTAGATTGGCAGGTCAAGATTCCCCTTTTCACCATTTCCTTGTACTACTCTGATTAGCCTCATAAATCTCCTCTCCTCGGGGTCATTTTCTTCCCTATGACCCCCATTGATTTGTTCTTCATTGAACTCTCCTTCTTCTTCATTGTTCTCTTCATGAACCCCTTCTCTCCTAGGTTCTCTTCTTTCTTTCTCGAGTGCTTCTATCCTCTCTAAGAACTGAAGTCTTTCCCTTCTCATTTGTCTCTCTTCTCTTTCTCTCATGGCTTCCAATTCCCTCTTTTCTCTTTCCTTCTCTTCTAATGCTGCCCTTAATTCTTCTATCTCCCTTACCTTTTGATTTTTGACTGCCATGAATCTTAACTTGTTCCCTCAAACTCACACAAGACCTACTAGTGGGCTCTAATACCACTTGATGTAGAGGTTTCCATGGTAATGGTTAACGAGGTTGCTATGGATGGACTAACCTTAGGCCTCACACACTCAAAAGTCAACAAATGAACCAATAATCCTCCCTATTACCAAGCATGAATGTTTTGGTGTTCTTATATTTTTTATAACGAGGATTAATTATTCATATGGTTTGCAACCCCACCCAACACTCACATCTTAAAAAACACTCCTATTAGGCCTAGGCTCCTTGTAGCCCAACAATGACCTAATTTGACACTTTACTCCCAATTCCTCCAAAAAAATTCATGGATTGGATACCTTTCTAGATGCCCATTATTCCCTTATAAAACATACCAAAATATTTTCTATTAAATTTTTTTGGACAAATTATCCCAAAACTTGACTGTACTCTGTTTGAAAAATGGCTAAACACATACATTTACAAAGAAATTAAACCAAGCTCTTACCTCCAGAATCCAAGACTCTCAGTGGTCTTCAAAAATGACCTAAATGCAAGGAATATCCAACAAATTTGACCCTCATACCCTTACAAACATGAAACGTCCAATTTGGCTTCAAACAACCCTTAAATCTAGGGATTTATAAATGTGCCACTTCCCAATACTTATACCACAAAAAAATTATGTATTCACCAATAAATTTCCATTCTAAGACAACCCACAACATAAGATATGGTTCTCCTTGAGGTAGATTTCTTTCTATTGTTCCAATCCAAGAAATTTCAACCCCTTTCAACACACAAACTTGGTGATCACCTTCTCAGTTCAACTCATTTGAAAAATATTATGTTAGGATAATAATATACATGTAATTTAGGCATAATTCCATGAGAAATAGCCATGAAATCCATGAAATGATCCTTCTACATTAAGATTTGGTCAAATTATTATAGAAAATAATGACTTATTAGGACTGTCAATACAAAATTGTGTAAATCAGAGACAAAAAGTTATTCAAAGAATTAAAACTTGTATTAAATAGAAATATGGATGTTTTAAAGGCATTAGAATCACAATAAAAATCATATGAATTCAAATCATGTAATGGAAACATAAAGGAAGTGTAAAATTCTAAGTTTTATTTACAAATCGGAATAATAGTCCGTACAATTGGCATATCTCTACCTTACAATGGTGATTTTCCTTCTTATAGACTCCGTGAAAACTCCCCCAATCATTTTGGATTAGTTACATGGATTTTTTAAGGCATTGCACTCATTAAAACCATTTTCCTACCAATTTCTAACTAGTAGTTAGTTTTTGAAAATTTGAATTTCAAAAATTGGAAAATGACTTAATTTTATTTAAATTTGAAAACCATTGACTTCCATGGATTGAAAATACCTTATTAAACATTCCTAGACTCTCCTAGACTCCCAAGTCATTACATTATCAATATTTGCATGATTTTAGTCCTAAGGTCCTAAACATGACCTTCAGGACATTACACAATTTGATTACATTTATTTCCCTTAGACATCATTATGGGATTTAATACATTGTAATTGAGCATATTTTCCTTTCATGGATTCATATCATCTTAATGTTTCCATGATGTGCTCATCCTATTCTTTGGCTTCTTATTAGGTTCCCCTGCACCAGTCTTCCATAGTCTTTATGAGACAATCCACTACAGACTTATTCTCATCTTCCATCCATAGATTTTGTCCCAGGGTAATACCTACCCCAAAAATATCCCCTATGGTATTTACTTATTTTTTACCAGCTGTTGAGGGTTCAAGATATTCTATTTTTTTTTTAGAAGAGCTCTTTGCTTTATCTTTAATTCCTTAATTTCATGAATCAACCATTTAAATAGGGAGAAGAAATCAATGGAACTATCTCTCACCATACCAAAAATATCACAATAATCTTCAAGGTTTGACTTGAGATGGCGACAGTCAGCATTAAGCTCCATTAGAGACATATCTCTATCACCACATTGATAGGCTGACCATGGTGGAAGTGTAGTTGTAACAAGAATGGAGGAGTCACTTGGAGTTCAACAACAAGATCCTTCTATTTTTTCGTGTAGCTAGTTCTTTCCCCTTACCTTTACTAATCTTGGGTTTTTTTCATTTTAGCAGTGACATATCCACCACTAGGGGAAGAGTGATCAATATCCTTTATAGCCAGAGGTTTCCCAATATCCAAAGTAGGAAAAAAAATCCACTTCCCCTTACCCTTCCCAAAACCACCAAACCTAATTTCAGATTTTGGGGTTCTTTGAATTTTAGTTGAGGGGACATAATCTTCCTCCTTTGAATCTATTTCCTTACGCTTCCCTTTCCTCCTAGCTGTAGCTTTAGGTTTTAGGGTTCTTTTTACTTCAGAAGAAGAAACATATTTTCTTCTTCACTATATATATCTCCCTCTTCTTCATTATCCTCTTCAGAACCCTTAACACTGGTATCTTCATTCCTATAAATTGTATTGGGATTGGAAGGGGTAGGGAGGGATTTGATGTTCTCAGAAGTCAACCCAAAAAGACCTTCATGTAAGACAAGGTTTTTCTTTGGGTTCTTTCTATGATCCTTAATATTTGCTTTGAGAGAAGACCATAAATAAAAAAGGAACAAAAAGGTTCCCAAAGGCCCTAGTAAAGAGTTTAGTCAGGGTTATGTAATACATCAAATTACCTTAGGAACTTGGCTCCAAATTCGCTTAATATTAGATGTGGCATATATGTTCTTCGTTCTCCACTCCTCTAGCTCCTACGATTACTTCTTCGTCTTGGAAAATCTATGAACAACAAGGTCTGAGTATTTTTGGTGTCTATAAAACTTTTTTCCTTCCATCGACAAACTAGTAACTTTGTAATTAAGTTCTCTGGTATGGTAAGGTCCCAACCATAGATTCTCTCCAAATAAAGAGTGAGACCACCACCTTTCATAATTTTCCACACCTTTTGTTTTCTCTTAAGATGTTCATAGACTATGGGCTCAACTAATCTCTGATCTCCCTCCATTTCTCTTAGGAATTCTATCAAATGGCTCACACATCTTATCTAGATTTCACATTCGTTATACATGTCTATAGTAGTAATTCAGACTATAGTGTTAGATCAAAACGGTCCTTCCATGACTTTGATGGATGTTTATAGTCCATCTTAACTTCCACTTTTATAATACATGTGGAGGATGTAAATTTATTTTTAGCTTTCCAATTGCATTTGCTTAAAACTTAGCAAAATTTCGTCAAATTTGGTTCTATTAATTTTTCAAATGAGATCACATTTCTGCGAGGAAATTTGCTTAAAAGTTTCTAAAAAATCATTCAAATTTTGCTTGTGATGGGATTAAAGAAAGTAGGATAGAATCATATTATTTAGACTTTATATAATAATAATAATCATATCTTACATAAGAATATGAGGAAATCTTATTTATTTACCCTTTTTTTTTAATTTTTATCAATAAGGGGCCGGAACCGAAGAGTTTATATTAATCTAATATTTTATAGTAGACTGCAAAGTGAAACTTAACTACATTCTAGAGACAAGTATCCAAAAAAGACAGCTAAAAAACAAAGCCAAAATGGAGCCTTGTAGCTCCTGCCAACAAGTTGAAGTCTACCTATTTAAAAAAGTAAAGACAAAGCTGAACATAAAAACCCAAAAAAACCAACATTAAGGTTTATCTCTCAGTCGCTGCCGGATCAAGCTAAGGATCCACTATGATCATTTTGTTTAGGATCTTTCTCCTCTTGAGTGTCATCCTCCTCCTTGGTCTCCTCCTCTTCCTCAACATCTTCTTCTCGATCATCATCTTTCACTTCTTCCTCAGACTTTGCATTGCCCACGTCTTCTTCCTCCTCCTTAGCATCGACCCCCTCATCTAGTGCCTCATTCTCTGAAGAATTGTCATTGCCTAGGCCGTCCAGTCCCTCAACATATTTATAATTGAAAATCCATTCTTCGTCTTCATCTACATCGTTTCCATAAGGAGCTTCCATGCCATCCAGCAGACCAAGGAAATTCTTGGTCAAGTCCAATTATTTCCTCATCGCATACCATTGAATGTCTTGATGCTCCTATTCCCAACCCCATAACACAAAAAATCTCCTAGGCCTCCCCTAGACGTTTCTTCTTTGTCTAATACCCAATCCTGGGAACTGGTCGGTAGCCTACATCATCACTACTAATTTAGCTCTAGACTTAATATAATCTTAATCGTATCTTACATAAGAATATAAGAAATTTTAATTTTTATTTACCAATTTATCTCTAATTAATCTTGAAAGACATTCTACAATAGTAACAAGGGCTGGAATATAATATATTAATGTGGATATGTTAGTATCAGTTTAAAAAAAATCTTACATTTTAACTTATAGGCTGGAATATATTAATGTGGATATGTTAGTTTCAGTAAAAAAAATCAAATCTTACATTTTAACTTATATTGCATCTCAAATTATTAATATTAATTATAAACATTATATTTTCAAAATGAACATTGTATAAATATTCTTATCAAACCTGAAGTGTAGCTAATCAAATTTGAAAAATTAGATATAACAAATTATTTAAAAAAAAAAGAGAGAAACAAGAAACATATAGTAAAAGTTAGAAATATTTGTATAATGGTAAATATAACTTAAAACACTGTATCTCTCAACATTTCTTCCTCATTTCTTTACACATATATATTTAAAATATTTGTACTAATTTTAAATAATTCTAAATATAAATGATAAACAACACAGCAGGAATCGTCAAAATTAAATAAGCAAATTCTCATTTATTTCACTTTCAACACAAACCTAATTACAATCTTAACTAATCATACTCGATCAGACGAAAATAACCCAAATTCGTAACACAGACCTAATTACAATCTTAACTAATCGTACTCGATCAGACGAGAATAACCCAAATTCCCAACACTTCCACCAAACAAACAAAGTGAAGCAGATCTGTAGCTTTGGAATCTACTTGACAAGGTTTATTTACATTCACTGTCTAATATGCTTGTAAGCAAAACAGCCAGCCTCACAGAACATATGAAACATTAGACAATATAGACTACAAAACAGACTTCATCCGTTGAAAGTCATTTCAATTTTATTCAGCACAGAATTTCATCAAGAAGTTTATATCTCTTCCTACCTCTTCTATCTACTATCTCAGACTTCTTCTGTTTCATCTGGATTTTGGGTATCTGAAATTTACTGTCAGCACAACAGTTTCTCAGATTTCTCTTCTCTTTGACCATGGATTCTCCAAGCCCAATAGAATCCTTCATATTGCTAATCTTAGAGCTTTTCTCCTCCTCTTGAATAGTGTAGCACCAGTCGCACACCTTAAAGTCTGATGTATTATCAAAATATGCTCTGCTGCAATACCTGACCATAAAACAATTGAAGATTTATATTGTCAATTCAAGGCCTTTAATAAAATGGATTCATGGATTATTGCAATTCCCAACCTGCATTTATTTCTAATTCTGAAAACACCACTTAAAAGCTATAAGAAAACAATGAAACCCAAAGAAAGGGTAAGGAATTGTTGGGCCACATACTGGTGCTGCAAACGCCACAGGCATTTAGTGCACTGGAATAAATAGACTTGGAAACCCAAATCTCCACACATGCTGCACTCCATTTTTCTCTTCATCTAATATCTACCAAATCTTTTATTCCTCAGAATGGCATATACTAAAAATGCTAAAGGTTAAATAGCATTTAAAGTAAGTTGCCCAATTTGAAGACTTAAATGCTGCATTCAATTCTGCGAAAGAACAAGAACAATGTCCCTGGTTTTATATTTAATAACTTTGGTTTTAGAATAAAAAAGCAAACCGTCCGTGCGTTTTGTTGACATATGTTGCACAGGGAATTTCAGTGACAAATTGTCAAGCGAGGTGGCTATCAGTCCGCGCATCACGTGTTGACTTGCAAATTGTCAAATAATAACAATAGAAATTTACTCCGTCTATTTAGGCATGGATTTGAACTCTTATTTTATAGAATACGTTTTAGAATATAGTGAGGACTTGACCAATATAATTTTTAATGTATTTTTGTTAGGTTGAAAACATGTTATATACCTCGAATTTTGTGTTTGGTAGACATTATTGAGTTTAGTTTGACAATAACTATTTTCAGAGTTTTTTTCCCATTATTTTTGGAAGTTTCTTACATTTGAGTATTTTTTCTCTTCTAAACTTTGGGAGTACATACATCACAAGAGATGACGACGTTATTACGTTCTACATGTTGACATGGTCTCTTGATTACACATGGCAAACAACCCATCTCTTCTATAACTAGTTTATTCTATTTTGCATACTCTAAGATCCTTATTGCACTTCTATTTAATAATGAAAATTCAATCTTAATGTAATTCTATTTAATAATAAGAATAATTCAATAAGGGCATTTCAACATTTATAATATTAATGTTTAATACAATATCAATGTATTTATATTTAGTAATGATAAGAATTGCATTGAGTTAGTAGGGTATTTCAACATATTCAAATATTAATGAGTTTAATAAATAATCAAATTTGAATATTAATTGAGTTTAAAACTGATCAAAATTATGTTCAACCTTTTTTTATCAAACCAACTTTATGATAAATTTGAATACTTGAAAGTCTAAAAACCCTACACAAATGTGTGTGTTAGATGAAATGTAGATTTAATAATTTTAGGATGATGTGTTTTTGGGAATTGATTTCTAACTTATGAATTAATTGCATATTGAATACCAATTTACCTCATAATGACTAGTAAAGTTGGAGAAAAGAAGGAAAATATTGAATTTGGGATTTTAAATTTTAGGCCCAATTAACTATTTTAAATAATGAGGTATGCTATGCTCAAGGGACATCTAAAGGCTATTAACACTTATCAATTTATCTTATTGAACTATTTTAATGACACCCACTCGAAATTTAGGTGTGGAAACATAACTAAACCAAAGATAGAAAGTGAAGAAAGGAGGTTTTGCTGGTAAATTAAGCTCTTCCACCAATAAAAACTTAATTTTCATTAATTACTTTGTCTCCCTCAAACCAAAATTTGGATAAGATCATGGCTAGTACCTAGGCTCTCGATAAGGGCATTAAAGATCTTAAGGAATACTATGAGTTGTGTGTCTGGAAGATGGAGGTAACAAGGAATATAATTTACTAAAAGTTGAGAGAAATTATTACTATGAGTAAATCGACCGAAATTATTACTGCACGAGTAAATCAACAATGGAAAATAGCAGTGAGGGCCTCAAGAAATTTAATGAACATGCAGAAGCCTAACAAGCTATTTTTAAGGGCACATCGGATTCCACTTTTGTAAGTGTCAAATTGGTTAAGCAATCTTGTACTAAGGATAGACGTGTGGCTAAGAAGGACAAAGCTCTTGCAGAAGACAAAGGTGCGGCCAGGATAGAGAAAGAGATGGTCTCTTTGCCTAGACTTGTGACTAGATTGCAAAGCAAAGATAAGGGGATAAACCCCATTGGTCCAATATTGTCAATAAGGTCCATACTATTAATGAAGAAATTATGCAGAAAAATTACAGTCTGTTAAAGGTTCTGTAATATGTTTGGGGCATTGTTCCCCTATTTTTGTGCTTTATGTTAGCTATTATTTAGCGATTGGTAAGCAATTGGATCTATTAGTTTGTTTCTTGTTTTGAAAATGGGTTTCTGGTGCCTTCAATACTAGATTTTCTTTAATAAAAAATATTAAATGTTAATAATCCTTTATAAAATTGATAAAATGTAAAAATGCTTCAAAATATTTATAAAGGACATACATAATTCAATAACCATTCATGGAAAACCTTTACATTGTATCCCTTATTTTTTGATAGATTGTTTTGATTGAGGTAAAAATAGGTTTTGGTGGGGCCCCGAAACCCATTACAAATAGACTTTACCGGAGATATGGAACCCACAAAGAATGAAATGCTGCACAAGATGAAACATTAAACTAGAAAAAACCATAGAATCCAAGAGCCCATAACATAAAAATAGCCTTAAAACAAAAGACAAACAAAGAACGCGCTGCCTAAAAGAGCACACCAAGAGGCCAACCTCTAAAGACCAATACACTTGGGTTTTAACATGGCTCCCAAAACCATCTTAATAACCATCCTCAAAACTATAATCATTAAAGAAAACTAGCTGAGACTATGGGGTTTTGGCGGGCTCCCTGAACCACTAACCAAGGCAACAATCAGCTGTTGAGAATTGCACATTAAAGAACTAGCTAAAACATGAGGGTTTTGAAAGGCTCTCCAAACCTTCTCAAGAAAAATCCAACTAAGAGACACCACCTCAACTGAAATATTCCTCTCAAAAGAAGAGGAACCCACCTCTAAGGAAACTGTAAAGAGCAGGGGAACTAGTTGGAGCATGACCTCCAGATTTAGAACCACATCCAAGAAAAAAGCACTCAGGAGGAGCCTCATAAAACTCCAATCCACCTCTCTCCAACAATAATAATTCCCCTTTATAAAAGAAATCTCCACCTAAATAGGAGAATAGAAAGAGGGAAGAAGAGATAAAATGAGGAACAACTGCCATGTAGAAAATCTCAGAAGCTCCACCTTAATAGGGGGAAATCCCACCTCTAAGGGAGCCCAATGGAACAAGAAGTGGGAAGCAAAGAAAAGAGCCCAAAATAGATAGATAGGCAATAGGAACAAATATTGAACACAAAAAACTCTCAACCAAAAAAATAGATGTGGAGCACACACCCGTGAAAACTGCCAACATCTATCTCCCCAAGAGAAAGAAAGAAAAACAAACCCACCAAAAGCATCCAATGACTAGAAAAATGGAACCTCGCAAAGACAACTAAAAATGCAACTAGCACAACCAACCAAGCATCATAAACCATGACATGAGAAATAGAGAGGCATCGTTGATGCTCTGCAAGAAACCAAAAGCCAGAGAAAATCCTGATGCACACCATGGCATCCACCCAAGAAAGATCAAGTAGGAAGAAATAGCCATAGGTACAACCCCACCAAGTGGTCATATTCACCCACAAAGCACCAAAAAAATATGAAGAAGCCCAACAAAATGGAAGAGGGTGACAAAAAACCCTACCACTGAAAATGTAGGGAACCCAAAGTAGTCTAGGGGAACTGCTAAAAGTACCAGAAGTCAGACCACCTTCCGACCAAACCCCAAAGAAAATTCAACAGGTGAAGGGGAAGAGGCTTTCCCCTCCAAAGAATGATAGGAATCCCATCCAAAACAAACACCTCAAATGGCCGAGATGAGAGAAGCTCCCCTTGAACAGAAAAAGAACCCCCAGCCCACCCAACAAAAAGACAAAATATTACTCATAGGGGGCCAAGGGAGGTTGATCATCTACCTCACCTTCAGATATGTCTCCCTCCTCTGTGGAACCATAAACACTAGCTCCCATCCTAGCTGTACTCCCGCTCCCAATTGCTAAGGAACTAACCATCCCATTTTTTTGATACATTATTGAATAACTTTTAAGAAAACTTATTGAGTAAATAATTAGACTTGTTTACCACCTTATGTTGTATTTCCACTGAAGCAAATCTTTTTTATTATAGTAAAATAGGTTTTGAAGGGAACCTGAAACCCTTTATATCAAAAGACTGCCATCACAAAAGGAAACCCAAATAAATAGTTGAAACAAACCAATGAAAAAACAACAAGAAAAGAAAATAGGGTATGAAACTCACATGATACTAGAGGAAGAAAATACGGCCAAATACCCCCAACGCTACTGAAGATTTTTGAGAAGTTTAGTAGCATCCACATTCCTACTAATGATGTTCTTATTAATATTTATTACATCATAAGAAATGTGGGACTAATTGATCATACCTTTGACATGGCTACGAGTTCCAACATAGGGACCTTACAAAGGAACCAAGCTTGAATTATGAGGCTCACCAACATGTCTCTTATCGTTTCATATAATAGAAGCTGTAAGAGGCACCAAGTTTCCCTTCTTAAGGTCTTGAGCTCTCACATTTAGCTTTTTAAGATCATTTGTGTTATTCTACATTATCATCTTGCTTATGGCTACCATCACCGTGAAATTTTTATGAGACTTGCCTATGCTTTATTGCAACATTCTTATTTTATCTTCATGCTCATTTTTCATGGTCTTCACATCTACGACTATAAATTCAATCAGATCAATCATTTTCATTGAATCATCTATGTGAAAACCTCAAACTACATTATCATTTTGACAATTTATCTTACTATTGAAGGAAATAACATAATCTTTCAAGGAATTCAATGTAGAAACCATCTAAATGAGGACTTTAGAATATCCATCAATCATATTTTTTTACAATTGTCAACATATCCCTTGTTCCCATAGAAGATGACCCTTTCTCAACATCAACTAGTTTCCCTTTCTTTGATTCCACTTGTTTTTAAACATGGAATTTCATCTACCCAGGGTCCATCCAAGAATCAAAAATTTGACTCCCCACTTCTATAGCTTTCCTCACTATCTCCTCTAGGATAGAGTTAAAATTGATCTCCAAAACATTGATGTCATCACCATCACAAATTTCCCCAGTCTTAGCTTGGGACAAATTCTTCCCTTTCTTTCCATGTTTGAACTATTTTCCCATTTTACATTTGGAGGATTCTTCTCTCTTAGACTTAGAATTTTTAATCATTTTGGATTTGGTAGTGCTGATAGAGGACAAGACATAATCTATTGAGGGAACAAAATAAAAATAATTTACATCAACATCATACCCATGGGGCCACGAGTGTTTGGAAGTGAGGGTTTTCTTTTTGGGTGTCTTATGATTCCCAATATGAAAGAAAGCCTATTTGTTAAAGGGGCATCTTTAGGGTTTATGGACATGTAAGATAAATGTACATGAAAGATTTATGAAAACTCATTTTTTTAATTTAGAATAATGAGAATTCAATCTTAATGTAATTGTATTTAATAATGAGATTAATTGAATAAGGGCATTTAAAAATTTATAATTTATTGTTTAATATAATATCAATGTATTTTTATTTAATAATGATAAGAATTAAATTGAGTTAGCAGGGAATTTCCACATATTCAAATATTAATGAGTTTAATAAATAATCAAATTGCAATATTAATTGAGTTTAAAAATGATCAAATTTATGTTCTCTTGATTATTATTGCATTTTGTATTGTTGATCTAATATATAAAAACTTGACATTATTTTTGAAAATTACATTCCTTTTATTTATAGTCTCTTTTAATTTCAAATGATCAAAAAGTATCAAAACATACTTTTGGGAAATCTTTTATCATAAGAATATTGTTTATCTAGGTAAACCTTTTTTATCAAACCAACTTTATGATAAATTGAATACTTGAAGGTCTAACAGTCCTACAGACACGTGTGTCTTAGATGAAATGTAGATTTAGGATATTCTAGTATCTTAGAGTAAAATATTTTTAGGATAATGTATTTATGCGAATTGATTTCTAACTTATGAATTAATTGCATATTGAATGCCTTTAATAGCTGGTGTAGAAATCAATAATGTAAAAATATACCAATTTACCTTATAATGACTAGTAAATTTACAAAAAAGAAGGAAATTTTTTTATTTGAGATTTTAAATTTTAGGCCCAATTGAACCTACATTATGTGAGATTGAACTCACATGTCATGGTGGTGAACCATGATAGGGTGGTGAGAATTGTTAGTGGAGAAAGAGTATATGTATAAATGGTCAATCTAGGATTTATCACACATTCATTCCCTAATTACATGGAAAAAAATTAATAGATATGATCCTAAACATTTTGTTCATTTTCTATGAACTAGAAGTCAAGAGTGGTTAGGATTGGTGAATTTTCATGCAAGTGATAAGGGATTATAAAGAATTTATATGGGTGAAATGCTAGATCTTAATCATCCTTCACTTAGCAATAAGTGGAATTCAAAATTATGAGGTTTGCTATGCACAAGGGACATCTAAAGGATATTAACACTTATAAATTTATCTTATTGAGATATTTTAACAACAACCACAAAAAATGTAGGTGTGGAAACATATATAAACCAAAGATAAAAAGTGAAGAAGGAAGGTTTTGTTGCTAAAATAAGATCTTCCACCAATAAAAAATTAATTTTCATTAATTACTTTATCTCCCTCAAGAAAAAATTTGGATAAGATCATGGCTAGTACCCAGGCTCTAGCTAAGGGCATCAAAGATCCTAAGAAAGACTATGAGTTGTGTGTCTAGAAGATGGAGTATGCAATGAATATAATTTACTATAAGTTGAGATAAATTATTACTGTGAGTAAATCGAGCATGGAAAATACCACTCAGGGCCTCAAGAAATTTAATGAATAGGAAGAAGCTTTACAAGTTATTTCTAAGGGAATTTTGGCTTCCACTTCTATCAGTGTCAAATTGGTCAAGAAAACTCATGCTAAGGATAGAGGTGCGGCTATGAAGGACACGACTCTTGCCAAATACAGAGGTGTGACTATGAAGGAAAAATAAATAGTCTCTTTGTCCGGACTCGTGAATAGATTGTAAAGTAAAGATAAGGGGATTAACCCCATTGGTCCAATATTATGATTAAAGTCTGTAGTATTAACGAATAAATTATTAAAAAAAATAAAAGTTTGTTAAAGGTTCTGTAATATTTTTGGGATATTGCTTCCCCATTTTTGTTCTTTATGTCATCTATTATCTAGAAATTTGTTAGCAACTAGATCTTTTAGTTTGTTTCTTGTTTTGTCAAAGGTTTTCTGGTTCCTTCAAAACTAGATCTCCGTCAATATAAAAACATAAATGTTAATAATCCTTTATGACAATTATAAAATGAAAAATGCTTCAAAATATTTGAAAAGGACATACACAATTTAATCCCCATTCATGGAAAACATTCACACTATATCTCTTATAGTTTGATAGACTACTGAACAAATTTTAAGAAAACTTATTGAGCAAATAATTAGACTTGTTTACCACCTTATGCAACATTTCTAATGAAGAAAATAATTTTTATTATAGTAAAATAGTTTTTGAAGGGCTGTGGAACCCTTTACGTTAAAATAATACGATCACAAAAGGAACCCCAAATGAATAGCAGTAAAAAACCAAGGAAAAAACAACAAGAAAATAAAATAGGTTATGAAACCCACATGATATTAGAGGAACAAAACATAGCCAAATACCCCCAACACTACTGAAGATTTTTGAGAAATTTACTATCATCCACATTCCTACTAATGATATCCTTATTAATATTCATTACATCGTGAGAAATGTAGGACTTCTCCATCATACCTTTGACATGGCTACAAGTTCCAACATAGGGAAATTACAAAGGAACAAAGCTTGAAGTATGATTCTCACCAACATCTCTCTTATCTTTTCATATAATAGCAGTAGTAGGAGGAACCAATTTTCCCTTCTTAAGCTCTTGAGCTCTCACATTTATCTTTTGAAGATCATTTGTGGTATTCTACATTATTGTCTTTGTTATGGCTACCATAGATGTGAGATTTTCACAAGCCTTGCCTATGCTATCTTACAAAATTATTATTTTATCTCCATGCTATATTTTCATGGTCTTGACATGTGCGAATATAGTTCAAATGGGAGAAACCATTGCCATTGAATAATCTATGTGAAAACGTTGAACTACATTATTATTTTGATCATTTATCTAACTATTGAAGGAAATAACATAATCTTTAAAGGAATTCACTTTAGAAAAAATCTAAATGAGGACTTTGGAATGGCCATCAATCATGTATTTTTCAATTGACATCATATCATTTCTTCCTATAGAAGATGACCACTTCACAACATCCACTAGTGTCCCTTTCTTTTATTCCATAGGTATTTCAATATGGAATTCATCTCCCCAGGGTCCATCATGGAAACCAAAATTTGATTCCCCACTACTACACCTTTCATCACTATTTCCTCTAAGATAGAGTTAAAATTGATCTCCAAAACATCGATATCACTGGCATCACAAATTTCCTTAATCTTATCTTGGGATAACTTCTTCAGTTTCTTTTCATGTTTGAATTTTTTTTCCCATTTTACATTTGGAGGATTCTTCTCTCTTAGACTTAAAATTTTAACCATTTTGGGTGTGGTAGGGTTGATAGAGCATGAGACATAATATATTGAGGGAACATAATCAAAAGCATTGCCATCAATATCATACCCATGGGGCCATGAGTCTTAGTGAGGATTTTCTTGTTGGGTTTCTTATGATTCCCAATATGAAAGAAAGCCTCTTCATCCGAGGGGGCATCTTTAGCGTTTATAGACATGTCAAATAAATGTACATGAAAGATTTATGAAAACTCACTTTTTTAGTTAGATTGAGAAGTATTCAAGGGTATAGACACATGTTTTTCATACTCTATAATAAGGAGGATAAGACCTTCATGAAAAAAAGAAGAAATTTTTGTTTTCTCCAATTTTTGTTGTAAGATTTTTCTATGAAGGTAGCCAACCAAGATCTGAAGTCCTAATGGAAAGAATAAAACAAGGGATAAATGATATGATAAAAAATAAACTATATTCTCACCAAGAATGCAATATAATAGATGGAATGGATGAAAAATAACACTAAAAATGATACTTTATAATGATAGTGGGTGAGTGTATCCATTGGATTTGTGATAAAAAAATATGCACTTTTACAAAAAATACAACACCTAATTTAGAGTTGCTTAGCAAAAGTTATCAACAACTGAATTTCATCTTGTTTACAAAAAATTCCTCCATAAAAAAAACAAATTTCTCAAGTAAAAATTTCACTTCACCCAAAAAAAAATGCCAAAATGATAAAAGATGATCCAACGTTAAGCCTCCTGAGGTAGGAAAGAACTAGGGCCTAAAAATCCATGTGACATAGTGCTACAATTTCAAAAACGGTGCCCACTCTCCCATGACTAAACAGTTGGGGCGAGCCGGGTTTAGCAAAGGGTCTCAAAGGAGTCCATACCCATCGTAGAGAGCTCGTGACAGAGAGATGTCATCATAGAGGGCCCGTCAGAGGAATGGAGTGGGTCACTGCCACTGTGATAAAGAAAATTGCATATGCAATGTCTGCCTCGAAACGAGATGATGATGGAAGTCAGATGCCACAGTTAAGGTGTTGTCGCAGGCTTCTACAATGGAAGAACCTTCAAACCGTTGAGGGCGACACTCTCCAAACCAGCATCAAATTCTTCGCAGATATGGGGAAGACATACACAAAACCCTCAAAAGATCTCAAATTTTAGGCTTTAAAATATTTCAACAAGACTCTGATACAATGAAAAAACTATGATGAAAAAATTATAGGATCTAATAGATAAATTAGATGTACAGATTGGACCATTTCATTGATTGGAGAAGTAAGTATATATAGATTTGAGTGATTGAGTTGAATCAAAAGTCAACGTCAACATTCAATGAGTGGTTGCAAGTTGCCTCCCACAAATTTAGGATGAGGTGTTGAAATGGAATTGACACCTCTCTACACACCTTTTTAAACAACTTGTGTAGACAAGTGTCAAATAGACATAGATGACTAACTAGAATTAATAAGCACAAATGTAAATAAATTATATAATTCTACTAACAAAATTTTATTTCAACAAATAGTATGTTCACTTTGATCTACCAATTTATACAAGTTGAATAGCTCTATCCATAGACTACAACATTAAAGAATAATTTTAAAAAAAATATTGAGCATCGTCTACTTTTTCTTTTCATGTCATATTACCAAATCATAGTAATACAAACCATATCTATTAAAAAAAATTTGGTAAAAAATGATAGAAATATATTTAATTAAAAACATTGAAAACAAAAAAGAAAATACAATATTTCGAGGGACTTGGAGGTTATTCCATGTATCTATTTTCATGTGAATGCATCTCCAATGGCCACTCCTAAAGTTGTACGAGAATCACCTAACTTTTTTGTGGTACACATCAACAATGAAGAACATTCTATCATTTGTAAAATGTTGTAAATCATATAAAAACTATAGCATATTGATATTTATGTAAAATAGATAAATTCAACTACAATAAAGAAAAGTTAAATACATCACATTAATATCATTTGCTTCAAAATTACATTGATGTTCAAGCCATCAATGATCGTGCAAATTCTCAATCTAATGAATGAATAGGAAAGTGGCATTATGGGTACAACAACGGAGAGACACAAAGGTTTGATGAGATTTCAAATATAGGAAAGCATATCTTGAAGTCGTCTATGGTAATGCCAATTCTAAAATGGCATCATGGGTACAACAGTAGACAAACACAAAAGTTTAATGAGATTCCAAATATGTGAAAGCATCACTTGTGTTGCTCCTAAAATTGCCATGGATCACAAGGAGATCCCCTCCCTTTCTCATATAAGCAAGTGTGATAATCCATGGACTTATCACATTATGCTTCATAGACCATCACGTGTTGACTTGCAAATTGTCAAATAATAACAATAGAAATTTACTCCGTCTATCTAGGCATGGATTTTAACTCTTATTTTATAGAATACGTTTTAGAATATAGTGAGCAACTTGACCAATGTAATTTTTAATGTATTTTGTTAGGTTGAAAACATGTTATATACCTCGAATTTTGTGTTTGGTAGACATTATTGAGTTTAGTTTGACAATAACTATTTTCAGAGTTTTTTTTCCCATTATTTTTGGAAGTTTCTTACATTTGAGTATTTTTTCTCTTCTTTGGGAGTACATACATCACAAGAGATGACGACGTTATCACGTTCTACATGTTGACATGGTCTCTTGATTACACATGGCAAACAAGCCATCTCTTCTATAACTAGTTTATTCTATTTCGCATACTCTAAGATCCTTAATGCACTTCTATTTAATAATGAAAATTCAATCTTAATGTAATTCTATTGAATAATGAGAATAATGTAATTCTATTTAATAATGAGAATAATTCAATAAGGGCATTTCAACATTTATAATATTAATGTTTAATACAATATCAAAGTATTTCTATTTAGTAATGATAGGAATTGAATTGAGTTAGTAGGGCAAATATTAATGAGTTTAATAAATAATCAAATTTGAATATTAATTGAGTTTAAAAATGATCAAATTTATGTTTTGTTGATCTTTCTTGCATTTTGTATTGTTGATTTAATATATAATAAAATGACATAATTGTTGAAAATGACATTCGTTTTATTTCTAGTCTATGTTAATTTCAAATGATCAAAAAGTATCAAAACATACTTTTGGTAAATCTTTTATCATAAGAATCTTGTTTATCTAGGCCAACCTTTTTTTATCAAACCAACTTTATGATAAATTGAATACTTGAAGGTCTAATAATCTGTTTCTTAGATGAAATGTAGTTAGGATATTTTAGTATCTTAGAGTAAAATATTTTTAGGATGATGTGTTTATGGGAATTGATTTCTAACTTATGAATTAATTGCATATTGAATGCCTTTAATAGCTGGTGCAGAAATAAATAATGTAAAAATGTATCAATTTACCTCATAATAACTAGCAAAGATGGGAAAACAAGAAGGAAAAAATTGAATTTGGAATTTTAAATTTTAGGCCCAATTGAACATGCATTATGTGAGATTGAACTCACATGTCATGGTATTGAACCATGATAGGGTGGTGAGAATTTTAAGGTGGAGAATGTGTATATGTATAAATGGTCAATCTAGCATTCATTACGCAAACATTCTCTATGTGCATGGAAAAATTAATAGATTTGATCCTAAAAGTTTTGTTGCATTTTTATGAACTTGAAGTCAAGATTGGTTAGGATTGGTGAATTTTTATACAAATGATAAGGGATTATATGGACTATGTGAATAGAGAGAAGTTTCAAGTCTGAATTTCTAAGGGATGGTGAAAAAGTGAAAATAATTTATATGGGTTAAAGGTTAGATCTTAATCATCCTTCACTTAGCAATCAGTGGAATTCCAAATTATGAGGTATGCTATGCACAAGGGACATCTAAAGGCTATTAACACTTATCAATTTATCTTATTAAACAATTTTAATGGAACCCACACCAAATTTAGGTGTGGAAACATAAATAAACCAAAGATAGAAAGTGAAGAAGGGAGGTTTTATTGATAAAATAAGATCTTCCACCAATAAAAAATTAATTTTCATGAATTACTTTGTCTTGCTCAAGAAACAATTGGGATAAGATAATGGCTAGTACTTAGGCTCTAGCTAAGGGCATCAAAGATCTTCTGGAAGACCATGAGTTTTACGTCTAGAAGATGGAGGAGGCAATCAATATAATTTACTATAAGTTGAGATAAATTATTACTGTGAGTAAATCGGCCATGGAAAATACAAATGAGGGCCTCAAGAAATTTAATGAATAGGCAGAAGCTTTACAAGTTATTTCTAAGGGCACCTCGGCTTCCACTTCTATCAATGTCAAATTGGTCCAGAAATCTCACGCTAAGGATAGAGGTCTACCTAAGAAGGACAAAGCTCCTGCAAAAGACAAAGGTGCGGCCAGGAAGGAGAGAGATGGTCTCTCTGCCCTAACCTGCAACTAGCTTGCAAAGTAAAGATAAGGGGATTAACCCCATTGGTCAAATATTGTCAATAAGTTTTGTTATTAATGAAGAAATTGTGCAAAAGGTTATGTAATATTTTTGGGGCGTTGTTCCCATATTTTTGTGCTTTATGTTAGCTATTATTTAGTGTTTGGTTAGAAACTAGATCTTTTAGTTTGTTTCTTGTTTGAAAAAGGGTTTCTGGTGCCTTCAAATCTATATTTCCTTTAATAAAAAAAACTTAAATGTCAATAATCCTTTACGATAATGATAAAATGAAAATAATGCTTCAAAACATTTATAAAGGACATACATGATTCAATAACCATTCATGGAAAATCTTTGCAGTATATCCCTTCTTTTTTGATAGATTGTTGAACAAATTTTAAGAAAACTTATTAACTAAATAATTAGACTTGTTTGCCACCTTATGCAGTATTTCTAGGGAAGAAAACCTTTTTCGTTATAGTAAAATAGTTTTTGAAAGGACCCTAAAATCCTTTACATCATAATACTACCATTACAAAAGGAAACACAAACGAATAGCATCAACAAACCAATGGAAAAATAACACGAAAATAAAAATAGGGTATGAAACCCGCATGATAATAGGGGAACAAAGTAGCTCGGGGGTAAAAGTACAAACCTGTGTCACACTTTTACAAAG
This sequence comes from Thuja plicata, assembly GCA_018584345.1. NCBI lineage: Eukaryota > Viridiplantae > Streptophyta > Pinopsida > Cupressales > Cupressaceae > Thuja > Thuja plicata. Next base: position 8,730,855 of record MU224422.1, read on the forward strand.
GAAGAGGACCACGACATGTAAAATTGTTAAACTTTAATGACATAAAAGTGGCATTTGTGATTAGAATTTAAAAGTGATGTAAACTAATGAAATGTGTAAAATTTGATGTAGTTTATGCCTTTAATTTTTTTAAATTTTTTTGAATAATAGTTGACATAGTTTTTTAATTTTTGAAGGCCATTTCGTAATGGTTTAAAAACACCAAAAATTGAGGGTCTAGTTCCCACCAACAAAATATATGTAAATAATATTTTTTTCCTTTGATTTCAGGATATGTTTTAGATGACATGTATAACTAGTGCAGAAAAAAACAAAGATTGGTTTTCTGTATATATTTTGTCTGTTATAGCTATTCAAAGTCGGAGTTACCCAAAATTAACAGCTTTTATCTCCCACCTAATTTGCCCTAGAAAAGCTACACCAAATACAAAACAAATTATATATTCTTGAAGAGGACTCTCTCCTCTGGTGTTAAATATAAGTTTTAAAATTTTCCGAAATGATTTGCTATTTTTTTTCTTTTTTTGAATGAGCATGTTCTTCAATGTTAAAATACCTACTTGGAGTTTTTTTAAATTATAATATATTATATGTAATCAAAACACAATAAAAATTATATGACCATAATCTAGACTCTGAGATCTACAAAAGGGTATATTTAGATTTTTAAAATGGTTGAGTTTTGATGAAGAAATTAGTTGTCTAAGTGAGAAGTTCTGTAATTTTGAATTTTTTGCCGATTTGGCTGCCACATAGGATGCCACATAGACAATTTCAGCCGGAACTGGTTCAGCTAAACCAATTCTGGCCAAACCCCCCTATATAAATATGTGCCAATTCTTCATTGATAGAACATAGTTGGCTTATATTTACTCATGAATTTTGGGCCGAAACTGGTCCGACCAAACCAGTTTCGACTAAAACTCATTTGCCACATCGACGCCACATGGTGCCATGTTTGTGCTACATATGTACGGCTAAAAAAATTTTGGTCAAAACTATTTCGGCTGAAACAATTTCGGCTGGAACTACGAAAATGATCCTCAATTGTGACACAACTTCATACTTTTACCCAGGGCCAAATGCCCCAAACACTATTGAAGATTTTTGAAAAATTCAGTAGCATCCACATTCCTAAAAATGATATTCTTATTAATATTCATTACATCATGAGAAATATGGGACTACTCCATCATACCTTTGACATGGCTATGAGTTCCAACATAGGGACCTTATAAAGGAGCCAAGCTAGAAGTATGATGCTCACCAACATCTCTCTTATCTTTTCATATAATAGCAGCAGTAGGAGGAACCAATTTTCCCTTCTTAAGGTCTTGATCTCTCAGATTTAGATTTTTATGATCATTTGTGCTTTTCTACATTACCATCTTACTTATGGCTACCATAGATGTGAATTTTTCATGAGCCTTGCCTATGCTCTCTTCCAACATTCTTATTTTATCTTCATGCTCTATTTTCATGGTCTTGACATCTGGGGCTATAGTTCAAATGAGAGAAAGAGTTTTCATTTAATCACCTATTAAAAAACTTCTAACTACATTATTATTTTTATTATTTATCTTGCTATTTAAGGAAATAACATAATCATTCAAGGAATTCACTTTAGAAACCATCTAAATTAGAACTTTAGAATGTCCATCAATCATATTTTTTGCAATTGATAACATATCCTTTGTTCCTATAGAAGATGACCCTTTCTAAATATTGACTAGTGTCCATTTCTTTGATTCCATAGGTATTTCAATATGGAATTTCATCTCCCCAGGATCCATCCCGAAATCCAAATTTTGATTCCCCACTTCTACACCTTTCCTCACTATTTCCTCTAGGATAGAGTTAAAATTGATCTCCAAAACATTGATGTCATCACCATCACAAATGTCCATAGTCTTATCTTGGGAAAACTTATTCCCTTTCTTTCCTTGTTTAAAATTTTTTCCCATTTTGCATTTCGAGGATTCTTCTCTCTATTTTCAAAAATTTAACCATTTTGGGTGTAGTAGGGATGATAGAGGTTGAGACATAATCTATTGAGGGAATATAATGAAAATCAATACCATCAATATCATACCCATGGGGCCATGAGTGTTTTTAAGTGAGATTTTCCTTTTTGGGTTGCTTATGATTCCCAATATGAAAGAAAGACTCTTCATTAGAGGGGGAATCTTTAGGGTTTATGGATATATTAGGTAAATGTACATGAAAGATTTATGAAAACTAAATTTTTTTTTAGACTGAGAGGTAATCAAGGGTATCGACACACATTTCGCATACTCTATAATAAGGAGGATAAGACCATCATAAATTTATTTTTTTGGGTTTCTCCAATTTTGATTGTAAGATTTTTCAATGAAGGTAGCCAACCAAGATCTAGAAGCCTAATGTAAAGCATAACACAAGAGACAAATAATATGATAAAAAATAAACTATATTCTAACCAAGAATACAATATAATATATGAATTGGATCGACTCAACTATAATTAACTTGAATTGACTCAACTTGAATTTAATTGATATTACGTAGGAGATCCCTTTGTTATACAACCAAGATACAAAGGAGTGAATGAGTAAATGACAAGTATTGTTGTCTCATTACATGGTAGTAAAGGAACACATTATCACCCATGTAAGGTGAAATATCATGTACAAAAAGGTGGATCATCCTCCAATGTGTAATAAAGTAAGTTCAACATGTGAAGAAAAGGTTGAGGTTGATAAAGAGATAAGTGAACTAAAGGTGGATTCAATACATAAAGTGGATTGTGATAACATTATAACACCACTTAAATTGAAAATTCTCCTAAAATTTCATATGTTTTCTCTAAATAAGCTTATGTAATGTGTAATCATGACCTAAGTGAGAAATGACCGAGGTAAAATACCTTAATTACACCAACAATGCATATTGGGTCCCAACAACAAACCAATATTAGGTACCCATGTACAATGAAAATGCAACTCTTAGAAATGGGGAAAGGGATAAAACCATGTGATATAAAACTCAATGACAATAAAGAAACATTACATGAGGAAAAAAGTTCCCCTCAAAAGAGAGAAGAGGAAAGACCATGAAGCCCTCCTAGCGTTTAATCTCCTATAATTATGGTCCAAGCTGATGAACAACACTCCTCTAGAAGAAGAACTAGAGCTAATGCTACAACAAGAATGTCAAAGTGTGACAAAAATAAGAACCATTATTAATGAAAAACAACTAATGTATTATGTACTGTAATATCATGAAGATTAGGCATGGAGATAACCGCTTGAGCATCAATTGGATACTCACTAATGGATGATGGTATATTATAAGTCTTGACTAGATCCTTGAACAAAGTCTCACAAGATTCTTCTTAATCTACATAAAATAGAATTATTATACAAACTATGTCATCAATGATAAAGTACAAAGAAATATGACACTCTATATTAGTGTGTGTACAACATAGCTCATGCAAGAGAACACAACATAGATGAAAAGATAGGAAATGATAATGATACTACCAAGAGTGTATTAAAAATGATGAGTGACGATGTCCTCCAATTTAAATGATGTACCTAGAAAGCATATGAGTAATTGACCCCACTTGGTGGGCAGTTGAAAGACAGATCACGATAACAAGTATGATAGGTGGACAAAAAGTATCTCTTTCCCAAATTTTCTTATCTATTCCAAATTTATCTTTACAGACCTATTAAAAAATATATATAAAGCCTTTTATTACTAAAAATAATAATTAAGTAATAAGGAAAAATGAAAAAAAAAATCATTTTTATTTTCTTACTTCTTGGACTTTTCATTCTAGTGGCTACGGTTGCCACAATAGGCCAAATTCTAAAATTTTAATTTCTAATCATAGTCACTATAAATTGATAGAACCACTGTAAATTACAAAAAAATTGCACTTAAAAAAAAATATACACCTTAAAAGGAGTCTATATGAGCCTAAACAAGGCCTTACAAGTTGTAAGAACATGATTATGCAATTTTCTAGAACAAATTAGGTGTAGATATAAGAAACCACCTATACCACTATATAGAGAAACTATGCCCTAAATCAATAAACATTACTTGAAAAAAGGAGTCCATATGACTGACATATCGATGATTAAAAATCACCTCCCTAATTATGACATCTAAATTGCCTCCGCACCTCTAAACTTTAAACAACTATAGATTTAGCCTTTGGTGTCCGATTTGGATAAAATAAAACTAAATCTTGTGGTTTTTTTGACCTCATGAATGTGATGCCAATCCTTGATTTGTACTAGAAAGCTCTATTTTTCCATTCAGTGGAAACTTGTAAAGATGCCTCCCCCAAACCCACCAAAATATGGACTCAAATCTCACAAATGGAAAATAAATTGAACTCCATGGGCTCGAATACAATGTAATATTTTGTGTGAAGGTATCCACCCAAGATCTAGAAGCCAAAGATAAAGAGCAAAAATAAGAGAGAAATACTATGATAAAAATAAATAGTATTCTCACCAAGAATGTAATGCAATAGATGGTCTAGAACATGTAGTCAAGAACTTAGATCACCCAGAATGAGTAGAAGAAGGAACCTAATCCTTGTTGGGTGAAGAATTCCAAGAAACACACCAAGTGACATGATAGGAAGCAAGCACCTCCACCCAAAAAAGAGTCTAGAAACCCCATCTCTCCTGAACACAAAAATTTAGGACTCAGGCCAAAAATGTCTAATCCAAGCCTGCCAAAAGGGAGGACAACTGTGCAGGATAGGAAAATCATCTCCCCTATAAATGACACAGCTGTCTTTTGCAACCAAGCTTTCTACAACAGAAAAAGAAAACCCACACACAACCTAAAATCCCCTAGAGATGAGGGCAGAAAAACAAAAAATGGGCTCCCATCATCGTCCTCAAACTCACCTCCATCAGCTGCACTTGGAGAAACCCTAGATCCACCCCATCTTCTCCTGCTCTCCATGTTTTCTTTCAAATGTTACTAGTGTACTCTTGTAAACTATTTTCTTACCTTTACCAATATAAATTCCATGTATTATAAAATTCTTATTAGCTTCATTCTACATTAAATTTTACATGATTATATTCAAAATCTTTAACTAATTGCTATATAATTTACTTTTTTCCTCTCTATGTATACATATGAAATACAAGTTTGTCGTATTGGATTTTTTAAAAATTATTGTCTCATTTTGTAGAATTTAATCTAAGTTGCTACTTCTTTCTTACTTATTTTCATATCGGTTGGTACAACATTTTTTTACGCACATGTTTGTACTAATCTTTGAGATCCATTTCATTTATTTTTAATTTTTAATTTTTAGATTAAATATCAACTCTCTTTTCAAATCTTTTGCACGCATAGTCAATAAAATCTTTCATAGAAAAACAAATTGGAGTGTTTCTTTAAAATTCTAGTGACTATTATTTTATTTTTTTTTATGAATTTTCTTTCAAAATCTAATTTGTTTTATTTTATCAACATTTTGGATAAGTAATATTTTGTAAAATAGTTATTGGTTTCAAAAGATCTCAATCTAAGATTTCCATAACATCTTATTGTTCCAAAGTTTGTTTAAATTTGAGAAAGTTATTACAATTTTTAATACATTTATTACAATTGTTTTGTACAAAGACAAATACATTTTTTGTTGGTTGGCTTTGTGTCCAAAACACTAGTTGTCTTCTTTCGCACAAGTTATCTTTCAAAGCTATGGAATTCAAATTATTTATTTTATAAGAATTGATTTTGTCTAGTTCCCAAATGTTTTATAAGACATATATATCTTACATTTTGCCAAGGGAGTATTTCTATAAATTGTGATCCAAATTGATATTTTTCTCTACAATAATTTCAAACTATGTCTAGTGGAGTCTCAAATATCCCTTTAAAAAACATCTGTTTAAGCTCTACAACATCTCTTGATTTAATTGTTTAATCAAACTTAAGTCTAGTGAAGTGTTGAGCATCATTGTCTGTTCATATTATTTGTTTGGAGGCATAAATTTATTGAGATTGTTTTTAAATTAATTCTGTAGGGAAAGGGCCGTGAACCCTCACAAATAAAAAAAAGCTACCATCAACACAATAGTTAACAATAACCAGATATCTAATGGTATTTTTTTTTCTTTATTTTACTTAGATGTGGGACTAACCCTTGTGAGCTTGATAGTTTCATATTATATAATTCTATGGTGAGAAATAAGATCCATCCATCACTTGAATTTTGATATACATTTTTCAAAATATCCATACTTCGACTCCATTTCTTTCATTGCAAACTTCTGAAAATTGACTTCTGAAAGTGTAAGCTTGATGAGTGTTACTACCCTTTTATCTGTTTTATTCCAATTTTATTGATATTTTCTAGGATTTCCTGGTCTTTGTTCACTGCCAATAACAATCTCATAATAGTTTTAAAGAGTTAGAGTAATTTCTATATGAGATACCCAATCATAATAATTTTCCCCTTTTAATTTTACTGTGGGCAAAGTAGTACCAAGAGAATCCATTATGTCAAAATCCCTCCTTTTTGGATGAGAATGAAAGAAATTTCAAAATCTTTAGTACCTAGATTAAGATTGAAAATTTCTCATCAATTTTTCATGTATGATATTCCTTCCTTTATTGGAGTGTTATTTACTTGCCTCAAGAAATTGTTGGTGCTGCTCACAACTAGATTTGCAGAAATAAAGACTCAGACTACAAAGTTCATGTATTCACGAGAGAGCATAACTGTTAGTATTTTTAATTAAACACATGGCTTTATTAAGTCTAGTTAGGTTTCAATTATTTGACCTCTTTCAAGTGAGGTGTCTAGTTGTTTGATTCGGTCTTGTAGATGTGTCATGTTGGTTGACAGAGTCTTGTTGTTGTGTTATATTGTTTTTGACACCTCTTCCTCTCTTTGTGAAAGTTAGTTCCCTCCTCACACCTATATGTATATATTGCTTCTTCATTCAATTCAATAGTCGATTTAGACTCACAGTTTGTTTAGTGCTTCATCTTACCTCTTTAGATTCTGGAAGTTCTTTCATCGTATTTGAGAAATTTGAGATAGTTTGCAGTCTATCTCAAACTGAGGAAGTTCTTGCGGCTCGACATGTCTCTGCCCGTGGGCATCGGCCCCCGTGATACAACCGGCAACTCCCGTCACAGAGCGACGACCCTTCTCTATGCGATCGGCATTCGTTGTTTACCCTCAGCCTCGGATTTCAAAAATCTTACCTCTTTAGATTCTGGAAGTTCTTTCATCGTATTTGAGAAATTTGAGATAGTTTGCAGTCTATCTCAAACTGAGGAAGTTCTTGCAGNGCTCGACATGTCTCTGCCCGTGGGCATCGGCCCCCGTGATACAACCGGCAACCCCCGTCACAGAGCGACGACCCTTCTCTATGCGATCGGCATTCGTTGTTTACCCTCAGCCTCGGATTTCAAAAATCCCGCCCTCCTTTGGTGTGCATGGGTAAAATTCTGGCTTCCTACGGTTTTAAAAATCAGGCTCACCTGCGGTTTGAAGGCCCGTGCACGACCTCCTGCCACAACTATGATGGCCGTCAATTTGAGGGCTAGCAGATGGAGGTGGCCCCTGCTTATATGATGAATTAGCCGCTGGTTTTTTTTCAATGAAGGGGGCTTAAATTTTTGGAATTGAAGGGTTTTTTATATCCCCTCAAATAGGTATTTTTTTTTTTAGCAAAATCACATAAAATAATTTTAATTTTTTATTGCAAAATCTTTTTTCTCTCTAAATGTTTGAAAGTGAAAAATTAAAATTTGTATAACTTGCAAACGGTAATTCGTATTGAGTTTTGTTTTTTGCAAAGTTGCATGTTTTTCAAGGCACATCTATTGGGCTCAAAATCACACTCATATTATAGAGTGCCTATTTGGGTTCAATTTTTTTTTCACGCACTAATTATAAAGTGCCAAATTCAGGGTTTATCTAATTAAATCACGGGGGGAATGTTTTGGTGTGCTTTATCTTGCAAATGAGAAAGTCTTCTATTTGATGTTAACTTCCATAAAGTTTCATCAACATCATCTTTGGACATTGTTCTTACCTCCCCTACATCAGCTGCTATTGTGATAGATTGTGCAGACTTTCATGAGTTGTGATATCCAACTCAACTATCTTCATTTGCAGTAGTACCATATTCACATCGTTCCAGACATCACCATACATTCATGGTCCCTATTCCAAAATATTTCATGGTACATGATCAGTCACACATCAGCATTGAATTGGATATCTTTGAGCATCATTCGATGGCATTAGTGGAATCATTTAAGTCTTTGGATTATGTGCAGCATTCAGAGACATTCATCTTTCTTCCTACATATTCCTATTTGGAATGGGAAGTTATCTTGCACACATTTACAATGTTGTTTCTTCCCAAGGGGAGGAATATTGTTCAATTTTCATGGATTATCTTTAGTATCGAGCGTCAAGCATCTACCAACACTACATGGAGTTCATCACTTCATATCTTCTGGGGGGATCATAATCTTCTCTACTTTCTCTCCTATGGGGAGAACATATTGTACTTTATGGTAGAAGTAGTCCTTGGGGGTTATCACAAGTCCTACATCCATCAATCTTCTTCACTTGCACATGTCATTACATCTTATCCCTTTTTGGAGGGAGGTTTTATTCCCACTGGATTTTTCTCATTTCTCCTTCCTTCTGAGTTATTTGCATTGTAAATGAGTACCTTATTAGGCCTTCTTGTTGGGACTCATATCTTTCATATCCACCTAAGCTATGCTTAAGGTGTGGTGTTAGTGTTTTTAATTAAACATGCGGCTTTATTAAGCCTAGTTAGGTGTCCCAGTTATGTGTCACCTATTAGACCTCTTCTAAGTGAGGTGTCTAGTTGTTTGATTCGGTCTTGTAGATGTTTCATGTGTGTTGACAGAGTCTTGTAGTTGTGTCAATATTGTTTTTGACACCTCTTCCTCTGTTTGTGGAGTTTAGTTCCCTCTTCACACCTATATGTATCTTGCTTCTCCATTCGATTCAATAGTCGACTTGGGCTCATAGTTTGTTTAGTGCTTCATCTTATCTCTTTAGATTCTGGAAGTTCTTTCAATAACAATAAAGAAGAGAAAACCAATTTTAACAACACTAATAGATTACATAATTTGCAAATTTGTAGTACACTGTTATTGCCTTACACACATAATGCAAGGGAGGTTGTTGTACTTATAAATTGTATGCAGACCTCTAGAAGGTTCTACAAAAGATACGGTGAAGAGATATAAAGAAAAATCTGAAATGTTCAGTGGGTAAAGAAAATTATGAAATATAATAAATGTTCACTGACACAATACTGTGAATAAAATAAGCATTATTCGAACATAGTCACCCCATGGAGAATTATAGAATTAGTTTCACACCTTCTAGACACTGCAATTAACGATGAATTTCATCAAGAAGCTTAATGTTTTATTATTTTGTTTTTTCCATACTATTTCTTACAACACTAATAGATTACATAATCTACATTTTTACAGAATATAGCTATTTAGAACACAATTGTACTTATAAACATTGTGCAAAGATAAGCTATGATGAAGAGATAAAGAGAAATTTGGAATGTTCAGTTGGTAAAGAGAATTTTGGAACATAATAAATGGTCACCTACACAATACTATGAATAAAATAAATATTATTCCAACAACCCCTCCCCACCTCCGCCACCCCTCCCCTCATAATATTTTTGGAGAGGATGGGAACCCCCTTGAGCTATAGAAAATCTCTGAATTTGACAAATTTGACAATAGGCAATTCTTTTGTCAATATGTTAGCAATTTGATTCCCCGTTCCAAAAAATTATAGCTCTACCTCTTTACTTTCAATTAGATCTTGAAAAAAATGATAATGCACTTCTATATTCTTAGACCTAGCATCATATACAAGATTTTTTGCTAACTTAATAGTGCTCTAATTATCACAAAATATTATAGTAGAAGAATCTTGTGGATAGTGTGTGTCTTCATGTAGTCTTCTAATACATTATTCTTATTGATATGATTTTAATGAACCAATATATTCAACCTCTATAGATGAAATTAACACTATTGATTACTTCTTGCTGATCCAAGAAATTAGTCTTGATCCAAGATGAAATAAGTATTCTAAAGTTTATTTTCTATTGTCAATATCACTTGGATAAATAAAATATGTATATCCAATTAGAGTAGGCTCACCTCCATACTTGTATTCAATTTCAATTTGATAAGTACCCTTAATGTATTTTAATATTCTTTTGGCTGCTTTACAATGTTCAATGTGTGGATCTGCCATGTACCTAGAGATACAATACAAACTGCATATATATAATATCTAGTTTATTTATAGTAAGATACAAAAGATTCCCAACAAGTTGTGTTTACAATTTTCCATCTACTCTCTTTTGAGTAGAGATGAACCTCAATTTTAATCATACTTCATAAGGTATATTAGATGGTCTACAAACACTCATTAAATTTTTTCAATACATCAAGAGAAAATTAAGTTTGAGAAAGCATGATCCTTTCTTCTTCTTGCCATGGTTGTGTACCCCAAAAGTAGTGTATCCTTTTTAATATTTGATTTGATGCAACTACCCAAAAAGTAGTGTATCCTTTCTCATATTTGATTTGATTTTTTTAGTTCCTGCCATAGGCAGGTAACTATTGCATTCATTGAATGCCAAAAACTTATTTATTTGTGCAATCAGATTTTAGAATTTTTTCACTTATTTGCATATTGTATAGTTTGACAATATTAAAATATTTAAGAGAGTTAAATAATAGTATTTACATACATTTTTATTCATTCAAAGAGAAAATAGCAATGAGAAAAATAATATTTTAGAGCTAAAATTAGGAAAAAATTAAACATCACATCACGGTCACTTTATACCAATTATTGTAAATTTAATGTTTGTCATGTAAAATCATTGAAGGAACATAAATGCTCTAGTTGTTCTCCTCTTTTATTTGCTTCTTCGTATTCTGTTTGGCACATTGGTGATTTCTCTGTGCTGAAGGGATTTTGCATAGTGGATTTTGTTTCTGTAGTACCCATCACAGAAAGGCTTACGATTTCCACGATGGAGCAAAGAGCAGGAATTGTGAAAGGGCTTTGAGAGGTAAGGATAGTAGCTAGTGGCCATGGTAGTTTTTGTTTACTTACCAGTGTCACTTGTGCATATTTTTATCTTAAATTTGGGGGTTTTTACGCTTCTTATAGTACTCCATACAGAAAGGGATAGGATTTTGCGTTAGTCTTAGTAACATTTTGAATTTTGGGACAGACTTGTGGAGAGATTTCCCGACACGACAACTTTGAATGTGAAGAAGCTAATTTTTTTCTATATTGGCTTAGGGTTTTTTAATTTCATTTTCTGAAGGTTTAGCCACACATTTTCCTTTAAAATATCTAAAGCATCAACTCTTTCTCTTTAAATCATTAGTTTTCTAAGCGTTGCATTTCCTATAGTAGTGACAGAGAAAATTATTCACAATTTTACTATAAGGTTATTCTAATCGATTTCAATTTTCCTACGTTTAGAAATCCTTTCGCTGTGATGGTTTTAGTAATTTTATTTCAGCAGTATAAAATTGTTAGTGGGAGGAAGGCGTAAGGGCTAGAAAAGTATTGCAAATTTTCTTTAATTAAAATTTTTCTCACAGCTTTTGATCTGAGTTCTCAGGTGCTAAAAATTCATTGCCCTATCAAAGGAAATCAGTTAGCTTTCATTTGTTTTTCGTGCAAAGCTTACGGTTATCTACTGGCATTTTGAATTCCAATATGAATGAGACTTTCGGTTTAGTTGTATGAATTTTTTCATACCCATTAGCTTCGTCTTTCAATTTGTGCATACCCAAAAGCTCAATCGTTCTATTGAAGCTTGCACAAATATGGAGAATATAGATTTGTGGTCATTTGGGAGCCGAAAGTGTAAGGCTTTTGATGGATGATATTTTATGCTCAAGGTTTTAGCTTGACGATGTTTTACAATTAGGGTTTTGGATTTTGTTTCCTCCATTTTTTCTTGTCTTGGTTGTGGTTTTTTAACCTGTGGCTTTTTTGTTGAATGCTGAGACCTTAAAGCTTGAAATATATGGGCCCTTTTATTTTTCAAATTGCTACAGAATACAAAAATTGGGGTCAAAAATTTGGTAATTGTGTGAATGATTTTGATTATCCAGGTCCTTTTGTTTTCTAAATTTCTGTAATTGTGTGTAATTTCTTCAGTATCCAAATCATTTGGTGGAAGCTTTCCTCTAAAATTCCAGGTATCTACTAATATCATAGCAAATGCCTTTGATAACTCATTAACAATCTCATTTATATGCATTTGATGTTACCAATACAGCTCGTCAGATTTATTTTGCTTTACCCTTTCTTTCTATAAATCAAAGCATTCTCTAAAAATAAAGACCTATTGCATTTTGTATGTTAGATTTTTATTTTCCATTTTACATATTTGTATGAAGCATTCCCACTATTGGTTGTTTCTAGATTAGTATACGAACAATTTAGGTATTGTATCCCTTAGAACTCATTAATAACTGTTACTGAATATTATGTTAAACGCACTGATGTTCATATTTGCTAAAAACTCTGACCAAAAATTTGTTATTATTTTTTTACGCTAGGAATTGTTGAGAGTCCATTTTTCCTACAAGAGATTCCCCTGCATCGTGCATGTGATATTTAAAAAATAAAAGTTAAAACCATACAACGATGACTCTAGTAAACCAAAGTTGAAATTTATTATTTTTTATTTAACATTTTTCAACATGCATCTTCTATTATTTCATTGGACAAAGAATTAATTCAATCTAGCTAAGGAAGTCCCTTACTGTGAAAGATAGAAAAGATAACGCGGTACATATATCTAGTTCATTTTTCCCCAAATGTTATAACATTCTACAGAAGATCTCCCTAAACTTTCTATGAAGCAATCAGTGGGTTAATTATGAGGTCATCAACAGATTTAGTGATTTCAATCATTGTTTTCCTCTTCTAATACTTCATTGGTAGACCTAGAAGCATAACCCAAACAGAGACCCTATAGTAATATTTCACCAAAGTAGACAAAATTCTATTGTATGGAAGACGTTGGCAGTGGACTGGTGGGAAAATTAATAGTTAAAAATACCAAGTTTACAAAATATCTGATGTATATTCTGTGCTTCCACCTAAAAGACCTTTCAACGAGTTGCTGATGATAAGTTTATTCCATATTTTTTCCCAAATGTTCTAACTATTAAATTTAATTATCAGATCTAATAATTTGAGTCAATCAGATTTGAGTGCAATAATTTTAATTTCAAAACTAATAAGTAGAATTAAATGGAAAATTAAATACACAATAACAAATGAGACTAAGACACAACACCAAGTACCCTGGGAAAACCTCCCTTGTAGAAGTTCATTTTCATGCACACTTATAGGCCCTAATTTCATATCCTTGGCAAGTGGATACTCAATATGGAGTGCTTACTATTTGGAAATAGTATTTCATAATTGCAAAACCCTAGATAATCTTGGTGACTTGAATCTGAAATGACTTATTCACCCTACGCAAAACCCTACCTGGAAACTCTTGGGCTTGTGCTCTGAATGTGGACTTCCTCTCACACATGAGACCCTAGATCATAAGTCCATCTCCTAGTGGTTTGCATGGTGCCTTAGAAAATTACAGTATTTGTATTAGTGCCAAATATCCTAATTACTTCCTTGCACACTCTCTATCAACATTAAGTAATCCCTTGATGCTCTACATATTCATGAATGTAGTAAACTCAACACCTTTGAAACTCTCTAAAAATCTGGATGTCTATATTCTCAATATCTATATTTGTGAATTGATGGATTTCTACATACCCCGAATTTTACATCTTATAAATCTCAAAATATTTTTGTTCAAAATTTTCTGTTTGGGTTAACTTTAATTTCTTAGAAGATATTTTGGGGTTGTCGACGTAATTATTGTTATAACTGAAATGATAGTTTTAATGTGCAGACCAAGCAGTGGTATAAGGAAATTTTCTGAGGATCATGCCCATGATATGCTAGCACATCCTGGAGGATATGTAATTTTTCTTTGAATCATATTTCATGCAGTTTTGTTTGCGTACAAGAGTCTCCCAAAATTCTTTTTTTAATGTGTCTCCCATAAGCCCTAATCATTGTTATAAAAATTTTACATGTGGGATGGTATAATCAGTATGTGACAGAAAATTTCTATTTTTTCTTGTTTCTATCTTTTTGGTTTGTAGATTTCTGCTTATTCTATTCTTCAAATTATATGTTTAATGTGAATGTCTGCATTGTTTAAGTGGATTTAAGATTTCTGGAAATAATTTGTAGTTTTACAGATTAACAAAAAAGATTGTTATTTAGATTTTTGATAAGGTTATAATAAGGTTCTTATGGATGAAGGCATATACATGTTTGCATAACACCTTGGAGATTTATTAGTGATCTATGATTACTCATATGTAAATTATGCTACCAATAAGGTTTAAGGTTGAACATTTTTTTACAAAATTTAGGGTGATGGCTTCGTTATGTTGGTAATTAAAACAGGAGTAAGGCATGTTACATGCAAAGCCGTAGATGAAAATCTTCTCTATAACTAAATGTACATCTCTATTTTACTTCCACCAAGCGATAATTCTGAAGCTTAAAAAACGTAGCATCCAATCTTAAAAACATAACATTCCACCTTTATTGTCTATTGCTTATTCCAATTTCAGAAGAGAAATTGTCATTCTAAAAAAATAATATGGATGACTTGCATTAACAATATTCATTGTATTACTTGTAGTTTTTCATTTCATTTTCCGTTTTGTACAACAACTATGACTAATGAAATCTTCCTACTTTTACAAGATTATCTGGGACATTATAGTTTGAAAATTCTGCAAAAAGCACTTATACAAAACCGAAATAGATAATTCATAAAAAATGCAATACATGGTAATGTACCAAACCCATATTTCTTACCATTATTTTGTTGTTGTTTCGTCTAAAATATAGTAGTCTTTTTAATTTTGCGAAACCAAATATACTTAGTTTTCTATTTCGTTTCCCATTTTGTACAACAACTATGACTAATGAAATGTTCCCACTTTTGCAAGATTATCAAGGACATCATCATTTGCAAATTTAGAAAAAAACATTTATACAAAGAACAGAGACAACAAATTGGTTAGAAATGCAGTACATCGTAAAGTACCAGCCACAAATTTCCTACCATTATTTTGTTGTTATTTTGTCAAAAATATAGCAGACTATTTAATTTTACAAAAACAATTATACATTGGTCCTTCACTCTTTACAAATTACTATACTTTGTGTATTATTATATTCAAACATGAAATAGAAATCATAGCATATCATACACTACATATATAACAAACATATATTCAGTTGGTTTTTGTTTTACAAATATTATAGTGATACAATTCAATTTCTTATATAGTATGATAGAATACCATAGTGTAGTAGAAAAACTCAGTAACAACAAACTACACTAGTACCATCTCATTTTTGAATAAGAAGATACTACTATCTCTATGGCGAACAAAAAATGCATATCTCTCAAACAATTAGAGACAACAAACAAATTTGACATACCAAAACCATAAATTATAGATGTAGACAAATACGAAAATAAAAGATAGACTAGAGAATGTGACATTTATGATGTCCTAAAGAAAGAAGGCCTATATAGAATAAACACATTTAAATGCAATGTCAGAGATTTCTTATTTGACACCATGCAATTCTTACTTCACGATAGGTATACATCAACTCAACTACACAATGGAACTATTGATTACTTCTTTACCTGCCTCAAAAGACATGAAACAAAAGCAATTGACTCCTACAAAAATGAATTGGATCCCCAAACTTTGTATGAGATACATAAAGTTAGAGATGTCTAAACTTTTTTAGAAAGAATGAGACTGTCTGCAAAACCAACAACATGTAACACTGAAACTGGACTTTGGGGAGATATATTTTGTATTCCTTGGCTATGCAAGTGGTTAAACCTACAGATATGTGTTTGGTCATCACCAAGAGTAAAAAGTACTTACACTTCAACAAATTGTCACATACATAATCATACTCACTGCTTTTTCATGATGTTAATTCACTTTGTGGGCATTTTGAACCACTCATATGATTTCCAATACAATATGTAGAAAACCAACAACAGAAAAGTTTTGAATGACTAAACAAATCAAGAACAAATAAATATGATATGCAAAGTGAAATATTTACAAATCAACAAAACCTAACTATTGCCAACAAAACTGAAATACAAATAGACACAAAACATGAAAAAAAAACACAAAAACCAAGATCACCGAGGAAGCTTAAAAAATAATTAGAAGCAATAATGACCATGAGCTAATGCAACCAACAATTTCCACTGAAAATGTGGGAAAAATGCCTAAAAGAAGTCAAATAGATTAGCTAATGCAACGAACACAAATGCACAAATCAAATAATATCAATTCCTTCAAAAACTACAAAATAAGTTAATATTTACCTTCAAAAAGGAAAAAAATGTTGTCACCCATTCAAATATTTGAAAAAACAATTGAAGACACACCAAAATACACATGCACTATTTGCCAAATATTGTGTTTCAAGAAAGACATCAAAAAATTCCAAAATGAAAAAAAAAACAAATGTATCAAAAACTGGTCAAAAGAGCTGAGTATATGTTAACATATTCTATTTGCCAAAAATGCAATACTGCATTGAAGAATTCAATTCTTCCTAACTATGTTGCATCACATAATATCAAAATTATTAATGCATTGTAAAATGTACAAATGTTAACATAATTAAAAGAGCGCCTCATTTCCTTGCGGATTGCTTTTGCAAGAATATGGGAACTAGGATACAAATGATCCCAAGTGGGCCTAACTGGTTCAATTATTAATGTTCTAGTTGACACAAACATTGTACAAATAACTTTGCCTCTATCAATCATAAATACAACAACAACTAATGTTTCCGTCAAATGATGATTGAAATACAAAAATGCCTTCCAAAAAGGTATGGTACACCCACATCTTATCATGCAACTTTTCAAGAATTGACAAAAACAACATTATACAAAATGCATGATGTGCAGCTGAATGAAAAATGGAAACAAGCTATGTTAGAGTAATTAATTAAGTTACTCTTTTGTGCTTAAGTTTCACTTAGGCAGTTTCTATTTCCTAGAAGTTTCCCTTTTAGGGTTTCGGTATCCTTTATAAGGAATCACCACTTTCATTTCTTCATAGAGATTGTAATCATTTTATTGTTGTTAATAGAAAATTTAATCTTGCAACATGGTTTTCAACTCTCTGCCTTTTTGGCCGCCATAGCTGCTTTCTCTCTTCTGTCTTGCTTCTTCTCATAGTAGTTATGCATGCAGGTTTCTTGGGTTGATTTGCAGTTCAGCAAATCTAATATGGTATCAGAGCTTTCCTGCTGGTGGCTGTTTGAGTTTTTCTGAAGCATTCGAGGGTTTGCAGTTCGCTAGGATTTTTCTGGCTTCTTTGTGTGGATTTAGGGGGGACCTTTGTTTCTAGTCACTTTGGGCCCAAACGGACACTTCCATTGCGTCCAGAAGGCCCAAAAACCCTAGAATCCATATAAGATTTTTCCATTTTGGACACCGGGGCATCTGGAGAATTTTTTTGGCCTCCTACGGGCCATACGGACACATTTTTCGAGAAAAAACATTAAAAAAATGTTTGTTTTTAATGTTTTTTGTGTTGTTTTTAAACGCGCGCAGTTATAATTCAAAACGCCGCCAGCGCACCGCCGGCGCACCACCGCCGCCAGCCGGCACCCGGCAGCCACCCCTCTACGCATCTACTCCATCCACCGCGCGGCCCCTGCCACCCTCCTCTCCCCGCCACTCCGCCGGGCTCGAGCCACCGGCGCCCCCGCGGCCCCTGGCCCCGCCGGCCCCGCCACTCTGCCGGCATTCCACCACCCCGCCGCCGGTTCCGCCACCGGCGGCTATTTTATTAACCGCGCGGGCTTATATGTTAAGACAACCAGTCATATGGATGACCAAGGGCTACGGTTTAGCCCCCTACGCGCCATGCGCCCAGAGGCTCATTTTTTTTAGCCCCAGGGGCTTTGTTTTTGCCTTTTGGGGCCCTTTTGACCTACCCGGGCCTTTTTCGATCTAACTTGAGCATCCGGGGGTCTTTTTCTGACTTCCATATACCGTCAGAAAGCTCTTTCTGAGAACTTTCCGATGATGGAGGTTAGGGTTTTGGGTTCTACTGTTTCGAGAACATTTTTTTCTGTTGAAGTTTGATATTTTGTTTTGCCTTCTGGGGGTCATATTTGGCTCATTCAGACTCCATTTTTGGCAAATGAGATATCGTCGGAAAGCTGGTTCAGTGTGCTATTCAATGGTAGAGGTGGTTTTTCTAGATTATGGTCCAGGTTTTCTCTCCTCTGAGTTTTGCAGTTTATGCACTCTGGTGGATTGCTTGGTTCTACAGGTCCTGGGATCTCTTCTTCTGATTTCATAGTTCACTCTTCTTTCTGACTTCTGAGCTTGTATGCTCCCTCTGATGCATTTTTATTCTATAAATGCACTGAGATAAAGTGCCTTCTTCTGCATTTTTGGGATCTTGTACACCTTGTACGATTGATGTACTCACACTCTGTTATAAAGTGCCATGTGGGGTTATGATGTTTACGCTGCTTTAGGCGCATCCACCTTTGTCAAGTGAGTGTACCTTCCATGACATTAGCCCATGCCGTGTGTCGATGACACCGCCCTTTATCCTGTGTGTGCGCTTCTGTTGCACTGTTGGTGTTCCTGTTTCTTCTTCTGCAGATGTTTTTGGCATTGCATTTCAGTGTTCCTATCACCTCTCCCAGTTCAGCATTATGGGGGGGTTCACCTGTTGGTTCTATTGCTTCCTGGTTCGATTGATCAGCTCTTCAAACATTTGTCTTCTCTACCTGGTCGTGCACTTCAGTGGGGGTTCCAGCAGTATCTTCTGACAGAGTTCACAGTTCATGCTTCGGAGATGCTTCCTGCTCTTTCTTGTTCCTTTCTCTGGGACATTTTTTCCCTAGATTGAAGGCTTTGTTTCCTTCATCTAGTTTGCTTTCTTGTTTGGGTACCTGATCAGGCCTAGTTGCCGGGACCCATCTTTCCTCCTTTCTGCAGTAGTTAGCTGTTTTGCTTCTCCCTAAGTTACACTTAAGGGGGGGTGTTAGAGTAATTAATTAAGTTACTCTTTTGTGCTTAAGTTTCACTTAGGCAGTTTCTATTTCCTAGAAGTTTCCCTTTTAGGGTTTCGGTATCCTTTATAAGGAATCACCGCTTTCATTTCTTCATAGAGATTGTAATCATTTTATTTTTGTTAATAGAAAATTTATTCTTGCAACATGGTTTTCAACTCTCTGCCTTTTTGGCCGCCATAGCTGCTTTCTCTCTTCTGTCTTTTGCTTCTGTTTATGTGACAGTCATGCATGTAGGTTTCTTGGGTTGATTTGTAGTTCAACAAATCTAATAAGCTCTAGACAACAATGATGAAACTGAAGATAACAATGAACTTATTACAAGTGAAATCAACATAGAGAGTGACATAGAACGAACCATGTGAAACTTTGATACATGGGTTCACTGAATCCATCAATATACATAAAATGGAGGACAAATTGATAGAAATTGCACCTGACCAAAACTAATATACTATTGGAATATTTAAAGACAAATATGCAGAAGAAATAAATTTTCCAACACTATTCTTTGGCACTCCATGTGAAGATGAAATTTTGAAGAAACTTTACGTACCAAAAAATTACACAATGGCAATTGTCACATTTAGAAAGGTGTTTCACATATCACACTAACAACCTATTTTTCAAAATAATTAAGATACTCATACAACAAGTGCTCTCCACAATGTGGGTAAGAATTCGAAAAGGCCAACTAAAAGGAAGAAAGCTATTAGCAAAGGATGTCAAACATAAACCAAACCTAGGAAAAATACTAAAATCAGATATTGGCTTTGTCGAATTTAAAAGAATAAGAATATCTCCAGAATGCACACAACAACTTAAAAAAAATGTATTCGCAATGATATGACAACTAGGACCACCAACCTTTTTCCTCACCTTTACTAGTGCTGAAAAAAACTAGTTTGCTCTCACAAACACACTCCAAGAACTACACAACTCTCACCATTCATCAAGAACACAAAATTTCAACATTACCAATCAGAATCATACATACCAACTTATCAAAAAAATCAAATAAATTGCGCAAGATACTATAGGCACATGATAAATGCACTTAAAAAACTTATATTTGTAGACCACTCATTATTTGGAAATGTATTGGACTATTTCTCAGTCACTGGATTCCAAAATTGACGAATTGAACATGATCATTTCCTCATTTGGATTCAAAATGCACCAATCTATGGCAAGCATTGTAGAATTCATACACAAGTACATAACATGAGAAATAGAAGATTTAGAGCCAAACATAGCCATATTGCATAGGCATCATCATATAAAACAATGCAAAAAATACAATAAAAAGGTCACTGCAGATACAATTTCCCATTCCCACCAGTTAGCAAAACTACAATACTTGAATCATTACCAGATACAAGAAAAACTATAAGTTCAATTTCCAATGACATTCTTTCTAGACTACAAAAAGCAACCTATGATAATACATTTACATTCCAAAATTTCTTAAATGAAATGAGATTAAATGAAGATGAATACATACTAGCTTTAAGATCAAGAATCAATAGACTGACCCTTTATCTCTAGAGAAAACCTTCACAGATTTGGAACAATACCTTTTCCAAGATAATCTCTCAACTTTGGAAAGAAAATACATATGCACAATTTGTGCTTAACACATATGCTGCAGCAATGTATTGTAGCTCCTATATGGCTAAAGTCGATAAGTCAATGACAAACACTTTAAAGAGAATACCCAAAGAGAATACACAAAGACCATAAACAAGACAATATAGATTCACTAACAATGATATCAAGACTTAGTAATGCATTATTGAACTTGCAATAAATGTCAGCCCAGCAAGCCACCCATCTTGCTCTTTCACTCCCACTAAATTAGAGCTCTAGAAAATGCATATTTATTGACACCAGATAAGAAAATGATCATACTTTTATATTGAAACCTATCAAATAATTAAACAAAGAAGCAGATGAATTAGAAAATGTAGTGTGCAAGTCTCTAATGGACTGCTACTTGAATCCCTGCATACTATTTGACACATATGTCTTGCGAAATTTGCCTCCAACTATAACAAAAATGGAATTAAGCTCCAATAAAAAACTAAACAAAAAGTTATAGGATATGTTAACTTCAAAAAATATTTGGAGTTAGAGAATCATTATAGAGAGAAATTATTACTTTACATGCCATTTATAATAAGCGAAGCCACATTGAAACATAATTTTGACTCTTGGGAAAAAGCTTTCTTGCACAATCAAAATATAATCCAGAACAATCGTGCAAATTTTTGCTACAACACAAATACTACATGGGATGACATTGAAAAAGCTATTGATGAAGTAATAAAAAATGAAGGTGACATTGAAAACATTTGCTTCACAAATAGAATAACCAAACAAGAAGACCAATACAACATTCAAGAATATATGCAATCCACGCTCGAAAAAACCATAAATAAAAAACTTCCAAAAGGATTCAAAATTGCACGACATCCACAACTAATGGACAAAAATGACTATTACAAATTGAGAAGAATGCTAAATGAAGAACAACAAGCAATTGTCAAGGACATTGTTATCAAAAAGTTAACAAACCACACAACTCCTCTGTATTTTTTCTTGATAGGAGGAGCTGGGAATGGGAAGACATTCACTGTAAAAGCCATTTACAAAGCTGCTTATTCACATTTACAACAATAACATTGAAAATGATCTAGATAAACCTAAAGGACTATTAACACCATATACTGGAAAAGAAGCCTACAACATTGGTGGAACAACATTGCATTCAACCTTTCATATACCTTTCAAAAAATAAGAATTTATCCCACTCAACACAGAAACACTTGATACAATGTCAAAGAACTACAACCAATTACATGTACTCATTTAAGAGATCTCACTAGTAGGCTCCACATTCCTGCACTACATTGAAAAATGATTACGTGATATAATGCAAATGCCTACTGTTTACTTTGGCAACCTTGACACAATTTTTTGTGGGGCCTTATATCAAGCCCTCCCTTTACTTGACTCTATTGTGTTTGACAAAAACCAAAACAAACAGAATTATTGCCTCACAATTTTTGGAGAGACAATATAAAGTGCTACTCATTGACGACTGCTATGCGACAAAAGGATGAATAATTCATCTCAATTATCAATAGAATACGAGTAGGCAAACAAACAAACAATGATATATAGTATCTCAATCACAACTGCTTATGTCCACCACCCATTGACCCAACATTATCATACCTTTTTTTTTATAGGAGAAAGGATGTTGATGCACACAACACGAATATGGTATTTACACTTCTTGGAAACCTCATTAAATTAGATGCCATTGACCATGAAGACAATAATTACAATGCAACCCGACTATACAACCATGTAGCAACTCTCCCAAATCAAATAGCACTAAAACCAAACATTCTTACTGAGATTTTTGGAGGCAAATACAATACAGATGATGGCATCATAAATGGATGTGATGGAATATTCAAGGCATATACCACAAAACAAGATCTTGATATACTTTGGATAAAATTTAATGACCCAAAAATTTGCCAACAACAAAATAATAAACTAGCCCATTACTATATTCAGGCCATAGAAAGAGATTGGGTTCCCATACTTTGAATTGCTAGGTCCATTCCAAAAATATTCACTAGCAGAAAAATTAGAATTAGAAAACAATTCCCAATATAAATTACATGTGCTCGAACCATACATCAATCACAAGGTCTCACAATGGCAGGGCTCACATTTGATCCAACAAGCATAACACAACATGGGTTAACATACACAACACTTTCATGAACAAGAACAATTTAGTCACTTACCAATTGAAACCTTTACAATCTAAAAATTTTAAAGTCAAAGAAAAAATCAACCACAAAATTGCTCGGCTTGAATCAGACGCACAATGACAACTTCAAAATTAGACAACCTGCTCAAATCATGCATCACACATACTATTATGCACATTAAACACTTGTAGCTTTAATGCACATAAACATGATATTATTAATGAGTATGAAATAATGTCCACTGACATCTTATGCCTGCAAGAGGTACACTTACTTCCACCAGATACTAATACCCTTTTCTAAAAATACAACACCTATACAATGTATCACATACATGGCATCAAAACTCTTGCTACAAAGAATCTATTTGTCTTCAATACAAAGAAACATAGAACAACAAACATTGCATCAATATACAAATGAATTTAATGTTTTTAATCTTTATGCACGACCAAATGCTTCCATAGTAGAGATCATGACGATTGTGATTGAAATAGTCACATATCTCACTTCAAAAAAGGATCTTATCATTATAGGTGATTTTAACATTGATATGTCCAAAGAAAACACAACCACAACAAGACTCATAAAACACATGCAACAATACAATATACATTTCATCCTCAACAAAACACATTCAACAAATAGACCACTAATTGACCATGTCTAGACAAACTCAGCCACAAATATATGCTCCATTTATAAAACAAAAGCATACTGGATAGACCACCTTGCAACTTTTATAAACATTGACTACACCCAATACAATAGTCCAACTTGAAACTCCAAGCAAATGAGCTATAAACTAAGTATGTTCTACAAAAATAATGAACACCTCAAATCCAACAACAAATGATACAAAAGCCTTGGTAATAAAATAATCCAATTCTTCTTCATCCTTCAAATACTAACAAATATAAAAAATACTCGACATGTACTACAATTCCTAAGTTCTTCCATTGCCTAAAATGCATTATATACAACTCTGCACTCTTCAACCCTTTCCTTACAAGATAGTCTACATTTTTTTAGTCAAAATACATTTTTCAAATATTTCTTTTCTGCAACAACAATAGATACAACAACCCCAACAACCAGTGAAGCACATCTAAAGGAATAAAATGTACCAATGAGGTAATTACATTAAAACATTTTCATTCTGTGTATATTTTAACAGAATTTGAAAATTAACAACATCACCTTTGCCCTCTTGCACCAGGACAAAACTAAACAATCAAAGTCCCATAACAATTGAAGATTTAAATGCTAGAAAAGCAAGAACAACATTTCAAGGTGACGTGCTCGCCATATACAAAGGTGTCCTCGACAGGGCCACCAAGACATGTGAATTCTTGCATGCTGACTTAACAGATTCAAAAGGAGAGATGACTATAACACTGAATGTAGGTGGTAACCTCATCGACAGATATGAAGATAAAATAATTCCAGGGAAGGAAGTAGCTATAACAGGATTTGAAATCGCACCCAAATCAGATTATTATAGGGGAGATTGTGATTGCATACTGATTTTAAAAGAATCCAGCACAATTGAAACAACTGAAACGCTTCTAAGAGAATATAAGTTCATTCTAGGTACAACTATAAAGCACCTTCTCACAAGTACAAGTGGTTTCCCAATTGGAATAATAGGTGTAGTAGTTGTAGGAACAAACAAGAAAGGCTCTCAATACATACTAGACATCAATGATGGGCACACAGATATGGACAAAGCACCGGTATTCTTCTGCACTCAACTCCTACTCAAATTTTCGCTTTCAATTTTCAATTATACTTCTGCAAAAAATAAAACTAACTTTATTGTTCAATTACAACTCTATATGCATCCGAAATTTGTCCAAGTATACTTCCAAATGCAGGAACAATTGCAGAAAAAACAAATTCCAATCTTTCTTCTGAGAAACATTGCCAAAAAGATGGATCAAAAATTTGGTCTTCGCACAAGTCTCTCCACGTATATTTGCAAGGTCAACGACAAAAGAACAATACATACACTTCATGGCCTAATGCATACAACATTTGAGGTATCTAGTTCAAAGTTCCTATACTCTTCAATTTCTGAATTTGATTTACTGTCACTATAATAATATTCTTATATTTCTTATAGGTTCATGGACTTCTAAGCCCTACAAATGCATACTCAAATCCATTTCACGCATACTTTCCTACATGCAACTACAGATTTGAAAGCTATGGCACATTGGATGACAAAAAAGATCATTGCAAAAAGTGTGATCAAGAGGTCAACTACACATATTCTCTACATATCAAAATAATTATAACAAATGACAACAACCAAACAATCCATTGTTATGCAGAAAAGACAATCATTGAACAAATTTGGCCTACAAAGAAAAACATAACTTTTGAGGAATACATCACTGACAAATCAAAAGTTATATTCATGTTGTGGGACTTTACAGTAATAGGAAAGTTTAATTTGAACCAATACAACATGATCACACGCGCCATTTTTCTTGAAGAATAAACAAAATATCCAATGACATAGGCAAGTATAATGTTACTCTTATAATGTTTATTTACCATACTTATACAATACTAACTTTGTTGCAGTGAGCACAATATTTTGTAGGCCCAACATTTTGATAGTAGAATGAATCATGCATATATCTGAGTCCAATGAACGCTTCTATATACGCTTATATTGTCTTCCGACTGCAACTTCTAAAATTTTGTTGTTAAATAATAGTAAACAAGTACTTTCACAGCTCAACACTGTTCCAAAAATACACAAAAAAAAGCTTTAACAAAGGTAACTATACTCTTACTCTTCCCATGTCACAAACTAAATTTCATTGACCTTCCTTATACAATAGTAGCTTTGCTGCAATTACCACATTACTGTGTAGGTCCCATATTTTTAAGATGGAACATATCATGCATACATCCCGCCCCTATGAACACTTCTCTCTATGTTTCTATTGTCTTCCAGCTTCAACTTTCAAAATTTTGTTCTTAAATAGCACACAATGAATACTATTACAGTTCATCACTATGTACTAAATGCTTTTCAATGATCACAAACATATATTATTTTGGTTAATTCCCACTAGTCTCCAACATTGCTAAAATAAATTTACTGTATTGAATGCTTCTAATTGTCAATTAGATCTACTATGTTTCCTATTTCCAACATGTTTCTTTTTGCATTATATTCAAAAAAAATTGGCAGTGTCCCATGTTTCAAATGTTCCTTACATCAATATACTATAAACACTTATTCGTGCACACAACCCTTTGCATTCTTGCAAACAACTACAAGTTTCATAGTTCGCCAGATTCTAGCGGTTTCTAATACGCTAAAAAACACACACATTTAAGTGCTTAAAATGAATAGAACTATTGGCTATTTTTGATGTTTCAAACTTGTATATTTATGCATTTTTCAAAAGTACATTTGCAGCAACTCCTGCTCTTATAGAATCTCTGATATTTCATTCACAATTCTGTCCGTCACAAAATTTTCCAAAAAAAATACATAATCTCCATGATAAAATAAAATGTCCATGTGTCTGTGGCAATCCAACAACCTACATAAGCAGCTTGATTCTTCATCAACAGTTGAGTCATTAAGAGCAGACTTACATACCAGATTCGAATTAACAATCACAACTTCAGTGTTCAGGTATGGATCTGAGCTAAACCTAACCCTAATTACTACACAGGCGCTTCATAAAATACACATATTTGTATATTACTGACCTCGAGTCCCTATCTACATCTGTGCAGGAAAATCCATCATATCCAAGCCCATCTTAGCACCACCAGTCAGTCTATTG
This sequence comes from Thuja plicata, assembly GCA_018584345.1. Lineage (NCBI taxonomy): Eukaryota > Viridiplantae > Streptophyta > Pinopsida > Cupressales > Cupressaceae > Thuja > Thuja plicata. The sequence continues at coordinate 8,757,770 of MU224422.1, forward strand.
AGGCATAAGCATTCTGTAAGGGTGATAAAAGCCAATTATTTGATTGCTGGTAATTCCTCATGTATTAAAGTTGAATTTTAAGTGCACTTAATGAATGAAATTGCCAATAAGACTACATATTTCTTTCCAGATCCATGATTACTGTCGTCATCTGCAAAGGGTTTTTACAGTGGTGTTGAGTTTGTTTATTTTAATTTTAATTCCTAAGAACAAACCCTACGTATACTACATACTTGAAAAATCAATTAACTTCAAAACTATTAACTACCTTTTAACCAATGCTCATGATGCTGATTGAATATACATTGCTTTTACACATATTGACTCATGAAATGAACTAATAAACCAAGTAAAATTGCTGTCAAAGCATTTCATTAAGAACCATACACAATATTCGGCTAGATTTTGTATAGAGCTGCTGCTCACCAGAGTAGTTAGAAACTCCTCTGTCCCAAATGAGAGATATTTTTTTTTCAAACCATTTTCTAGGGTTGCCTTCCAATGCAGCTCTACTACTTTTGCATATTGTAAAGTGATAATTGACTTATAGTTATTTATGAAGCATTTATGTGTTTCTATTGCTTTTGAAGTAATGAAAATCTCTAATAAATTTGAAAACCATATTAAATATATCTTGAAGTGGTGCATCACAGAACTACAAA
>MU224422.1:8767767-8797529 GCA_018584345.1 Thuja plicata
CCTTTTTGGTGATCTCTCCATCCATCTTCTTCCAAGCCTCTTCATAATCAAGAACCCATTCAAGATTTGATGTTGGAGATCTACAAGAAATTGATTGAAGACATCCTATATTCTAAATTCTAGATCCGTTGGTGCATACATACTTGTGGATTCAAGGATTCGAATCCTCCACAAGGACTTTGACAAGCAAGGTGAATTTGTGCATTTACTTTGTTTACATTTATGCAATTTCAATTCAATTATAAGGTTAATTCCAAAACTAGGGTTCGACCAAGGAAAACCCCTCCCCCACAACAAACAAACCACTTTTTCTTGCAAGTACAGTTTTGGGACTGCAGATTTGGACTCAGATGATAATTTGGTAACTCATTATTCCAATCCTTATATGGAGCATAACTATTCTTACTCATCTCATGATGAGGATGATGCTTTAAGAGTTCCTCCTGAACAAGTGCAAAAAATTTCAACCGAACTTGATAAAATCAGAAATTGGCTTATCCAAGAAAACCATAATCAAGATTCCATCCAAGCTATAGAGGCCCTTAAGAAAGTCCTCTGTGATAATGATCAAGGTGTTAATTTCTTGCGTGGTCTTACTCATCTTGTGCATTCAAATGTTAAACCTTTAGCCCAAGAAGCTCAAGAGTTAGGATTCACACCTATTGTCAATAGTATAGGACCTTCTTCTGTTCCTTTACCTAGCATTCCTACTTATACTCCTCCTTTGATGACCACATCTCTCCCAACTGCATCTATTCCTGTGAGTGCTCCACTGGTATCTTTACCTACCTCACAACCTTCATATTATAGTGTGCATTTCACTTATACTAATCCTCTTCCAACTGTGGTTCCCAATGTTCCACCCGTTGTATCTTCTATTCCCGCTGCTTCCTATACTTTTCCTAGTGTTCCTATTATTGCTATGCCATATGTTTCCTCTAATGATTCCATGATTATTAGTTTGGCTCAAACTATGTCATCTTTACAACAACTTGCATCTTTAACACAATCCAAATTTAGCATTCCTACATGTGACATGGGTAGTCCTTTATCCCTAGACATCATTCGTGCTACTGTTCCCTAGCAAGCCGATATGCCTCATCTTAAGAATTACAATGGTAAAGGTGATCCTGTCACTCATGTTAAAATATTCCAATCCTTTGTAGTGATTATGCTCATGACCATAGGATTTTAGCTAAATAGTTTGCTATAAATTTTTGAGATAATAGTATTGTTCTTTACCTCCTTATTCCATTGATTATTTTCCTAAACTTGCCAATGCTTTTATCCAACAATTTTAAAATAACATTGGTCCACAAGTGTCCTTATTCGATTTAATGCATTGTAAACAAAACATTAAGGAAAAATTGACTGATTTTATTGGTAGATTTAAGCATTTGTTTGCTCAGATTTCCTATTGTGTTCCTGATATTGATATTCAGCATATGTTTATTTCAAATTTACAAAAGGATATTAGAGATAAGATTCTTCTTTCTGAATTTACTTCCTTTCAACAACTGTGTGCAACACTTCACCATTATCAATTACAAGTGAGTAAGTTTGAGAGAAACACTCCAATGGCTCCTATTCCAGTTGATAAGAGTGACAATGCTCCTAATCCTAATAAATTTCAGAAACCTAACAACTACGTCAAGATTAATAAACAAACGAATGAGGTGTTGATCAAGTTGTGGTTACATCCAACAATGCCACTTCTGCATCCATTGCTTTCCATATGAATCGTACGTTTACTCCTCTCTCTAAAAATTTGCATTCTATAATGAGTAGGTTGTTAAGTGCTAGTATGATTACCTTGCCTCCTATTCGACCTCTTCTTCCCACCACGATGGCTTCAAAATATTTTGATTCTAAAGCTTTCTATCAATACCATCGCCAGAATGGCCATGATACCGAAAAATGTTACTCTCTAAAGCATAAAATTTAAGATTTAATTGATTCCAAGAGTTTGACTATTGATAATTTTGATGGTAATGGGAATAAATCTATTTCTCCTCCTAATCAAAACCTTCAAATCTATACGAATCCTTTACCTACACATGATACTAATACTATAGCTCAACCATTTTTTGTGGATATTATTTATGATTCAAAGATGGATGATCTTAATCACATTGTGAATCATGTGGAGGGTGTTGTTTCATCTCAACCTATTTTTCAAGATCCTTCACCTTCACTTTCACTTCCAATTCTACCTAAAACCCCCAAAAAATGAAGGATAAGCAACCTAGGGAACTTTTAATTACCTTTGATGATTCTGAAATGATTAAGGCTCCTGATGGTCCCCTTTATATATATGCTAGGATTGCTAAGATACACACTCGTGGTTGTCTAGTTGATCCCAGATCTCGAATAAATGTCATTACTAAGGAAAATATTTTTATGGAAGGACTACAACGTGATTATTATGATCCATCTGATGCATGGATCCAAACATGTAATGGTTTTCTTTATCCTACGCTTGGTTCTATTAACTTACCTATTGAACTTTGTGGTAAAGTTGTAGATACTACCTACATCATTATTCCTACTTCTGATCAATTTCAAATCAAATTTGGTTTACCTTGGATAACTGCTATGCATGCTATCGCTTCTCCCATTCATAAATGTGTTAAGTTCATTCATAATGGAGAAGTAAAAATGATTAATCATAGTTTGTAGCAACCTTCTAGGCCTAGAGATTGTGCTACTCTCAATTTATTTTGGCCTTCATTACCAAATTCATGTCCTCCTTGCCCTGATCATCTCTTTCGCTCATACCAAGCTTACAAACATCGTAAAATTGCTGAGTTAAGCATGCCTCGGATAGATCCTAACTGTGAACTTTTGCCTACTCCTTCTATACCTCCTTTATCAATTACTTCCAATTCTACTAATCAAACTTCAAATGTTTCATTACAACCTACTGAGAATCCTCTTATAGAACTTGTGAAGGAATCAATAGTCATTTCTCCTAATTCTCAAAATATGTCAACCAAAGCTAAACGTAATAAATTTGCCAATAAACATCGTAAGAAGTGTAGAGCTAAGGCTAGAGCTTGTGTTTTTTTTATTTATAACTCCTTTCCTTCTTTTGATCAACCCATGCCTGATGCGTTAGATGTTGATAGTCACAAAGATGTTAAGATGAATGAGTATGATGATCCTATTCACATCTTAGAACCCATTTCAATCAACCTTGATGAGGAGGACACTCTTAATGATCCTATCGATCTTAGTGATGAATAGGAGACCATTGATCTTGATATTGATCTACCTCATATGCTTGGAACTCAATTAACAATTACACCTCGTATTGAGCATTGTGATTCTCAAGAGGATCCTTGTTTGGAACTGGCTATCATTCCTACCATATTGGATATAGTCCCTCTTGCGAGTTTCCCACCTTCCATCAATAACATAAACCAAGATGGGGAGGGTCGGCAATGTGCTTGATTGGCTTATCTTTTATGGTAGCCCCTTTTGTGTTTGCATGTTGTGTTGTGCTTCTCCCGTAATGTATTTTCTAAATGTTTGTTAGATTCTTTTATACGACCCTTGTTACTCTATTGGTGCAAGGTGATAAAGGAATCAAACCTATTGTACAATTCTTCTATATGTATCTTTATGCTTCTATATTTTGTTTCATGTTATGTTGTACTTGTTCTATTGTTTGTAAATGTTTTCCTTGTATAATCTGCTTGGATCTGGGACATGGTAGCACTAATTCTTTTTGGTCTCCAAGTTGTGGTCTGAAAAGATTCTTCTTTGTAACCCTCAAGTTTTCTTTCCTCCATTGTGATTGTAGTTCTACTTTCTTTGGGGAATCATGTCAATTCATTTACAATAATATCATATTTATATGTACATGTTATCTTATGATCATATTGACCCCATAGTAGGTAGATCCCTTATGTGTTCTTGTGTATGTTTATGTTTTATTTCCCTTGAGTTGTCTTTGTTTGGGGCATCTCGTAGTGGAGATGTAATCTATAGAGTTTTTTATGTTTCCGTTAAAACCATTGCTCATGTTAAAGTGTTAGAAATGACTTTAACATGGGGGCATACACTCTATTCACTTTTTGCACACACGCATAGTTTTCAAGACTTAAAAACATTTTCCCTTTATGGATTAAAATCTAATCCTTAAAGCATGGTCATTTTACTTTTTAGGATCTCTTGATCCCTCCAGTTTAAAATTACATGGATCCCTTGATCCCTCTAGTTTTCAATTTACAATGTTTTTGATCCCTTTAAGAAAAAATCTCCCCGATGGGTTCACTAGTGAGTAGCCACATTCACTAGGCAGTTCAACTCCATCTTTCCAGTTATGCTTTTTTGTGTGGTTCACAATGAGACATAAGTTCTCGTTGGGAAATTTATAATCACACCCACTCTCTTTCTCTCTTTAACTAAGTGGTGTCTCTCTTATCATGATCTTACGGTTGATAAATACTTAAGTCCCTTGGGGGCTTGATTATTTCTTTGTCCCTCTTAATTCCAATAAGATTATCTTTTCTCTATGTTCTCCTTTACCAAGAGTTTGTGTTGAGTCCATACTCTTGCTAAAGTGGAGGCTAAGTGTATAGTCAGAAAATGGAAGCACTTCCATGGTAGACTGGTTTAGCCTTCTGAGTAAGTGGTTTGGGGTCATATCAAGCAACTTGAATGGGGTCCTGATTTTGACCTAGCTTTCCCCCTGTTCTGCCTCTCTTTCCACTTCTTTCCATCAAGTTTTTGGCATCCTAGACTGCAGATCTGAGGTCTTTGACATTAGGGTCAGGGTTGACCTTTTCGGTCTATGTCGACCTTGACCCTAACCTAGGTCAAGGTTAACCTTGACCTTGACCTAGGTCAAGGTCAACCTCGACCCTGACCCAGGGTTCAAATCTCAGGGTCCCACAGCTTTCAGATGTCGGTCTTTGCAAAAAGTTATTTCCCGCTTTCGGGTCGGCTATTTTGGGTTCCGAAGCGGTGATTACTAAATTATATTTAATATAGGTCCTCTCCTAGGGGTAAAGGCTTTCATTTGAATTTAATTCTCCTATTTCGGCCTCCTTAGAAGATTGTGCCCTAATTTAATATAAAAGGGAGCCTTTTCTCCTCTCATTTTCTCTAAGTCCTCTATTGAAGCCTAAGCATCCTTGAGCAATTGAGAAACATCATCAAGTGAAGTTCAAACAAGAAATATTTGAACCAAGGATTCATTCACCATCAAGCCTTCAAGTATTCAAAGAGATCCATGGGAGACCATTGAAGGATTCAAGCTACATAGTGCCCTTTTTGGTGATCTCTCCATCCATCTTCTTCCAAGCCTCTTCATAATCAAGAACCCATTCAAGATTTGATGTTGGAGATCTACAAGAAATTGATTGAAGACATCCTACATTCCAAATTTTAGGTCCATTGGTGCATACATACTTGTGGATTCAAGGATTCGAATCCTCCACAAGGACTTTGACAAGCAAGGTGAATTTGTGCATTTACTTTGTTTACATTTATGCAATTTCAATTCAATTATAAGTTTAATTCCAAAACTGGGGTTTGACCAAGGAAAACCCCTCCCCCACAACAAACAAACCTCTTTTTATTGCAAGTACAGGTTCGGGACTACAGATTTGGACTCAAATCTGGATACCCTTTTTGGCTTTCTTTAACGCTCCGCAAACAGATTTTCTGTTGACGCTGTGCAGGTCAGGGTCAAGATTATTGGGTTAGGGGTGACATTTGTGGGTCAAGGTCAACCTTTTTCATAAGACGGTGTCGGATCAAAAAAATATTTCTAGGTTTGTTTCGTCTCTACCTTCCGGTTCTGGATCATACTTCAGATTTTCCAGAAACAGAGTAGAAACCTGAGAAAACAACATTCTTTGATCTGTAATTATTTAAGGTTAGTAATTTCTCTCATCCTTTTAAATTACTTTCATATATCATATCTACATTGTCAATTAACATAATTTAAGATCTCCCTCTTTGTTTTCATTTCCAAATGGTTGATTCACTTGTGCATTAATCCCTCTTTTGGGTTGATAAACTTGGATCTTTCATTTGTGCATTTGAGGATAATGGTGGAACATCTTATTTTCCTCTTAATACACATTTCAATACAAACTTCAATTAAATGTAAGGTAGGTTTAAGGGAATTAACATTAAAACCCACATCCCCTTTTCCACCCTCCACAACAAAGTGGTGGAGACCCCCTTTTTTTTCCAATTGTACAGATTGTAATGTTTCTATGAGTTGGTTGTAACTGACAAAGAAATTTTGGAGAAAAAAAAAACCGTAATTAGGTTTGCAATCAAAGGTAAAAGGCTATAAGAGGATAGTTATTGTTAATATAAGTTGGGGTAGTTGAAGAAGTTGTTGTGATATGTTGTGAAGAAACAATTGAAGTGTTAGATCATGGACAATGATTGCAGAGTATATTATAGAGAAGATTTAGAATAGAGTTCAAAGATAGAACAGAGCATCAAAGGATCTGATTACCATTCTGAGCTATATTTCACAGGTCAATTCATTTTTTATATTCCTAATAGTTTCAACAATCTAAAATCCCTTAATAGGGTAGTTTGTAATAAGACTTTTTCTCATAAATCCCTTAATAGGGTAATCACTGTAATATTGGGATTAAACCCTTTAGTTCAAGGTAGTCTATAATAGGACCTCAGATACTTATAACAAAGTATCACTAACTCCTAATAGGGTGAGTCACCTAGAAAGTGGCATATTGTAAGATCCTAACAGTGCACTCTTTTCTACTGCAGTGAGAAGATTGTGGGTGTCATCCCCACCATAGTTTTCCCCTCTGACTAAGAGTTTCCATGATAAAAATCTAAGTGTTATGAGTGTGTATGTATTGTTATTTCATTCACTATACTTTTACTTTATTGTTACAGTTTTATGCTACATAGTTTGGAAGTTTCTTTGGTTGCTATTCTTAGGTTTGAAGAAAAGTATAAAAGTTTTATTAGCACTAATTCACCCCCTCCCAATACCTATTATTTCAAATAATTAGTATCAGAGTGTGGACTCTCTAGAAGGAAAGTTTAACAACATGGGGAGTAGATCTATATAGATGGAAATCTATAGGTATGAAAGACAACTGGCTGCAAATTATGAGATGATTAAAGACTTGAAGAACAAGCTTAAGTCTTCTCTGGAAGAAAGGAAAGAATTGTCTGAAAATCTAAGAGATAATATAGACAACATTGGGGAATTATTTGAAGGAAGTGTTAACTCAAAGGAATCTGAGGCAACGATAGCAGATTTAATGGAAAAGAACAAGATCCTGACTGATCTAGCATCCGAGATGAAAAGAGAACAAGAAATTCAAGCTATAAGGATGTGCGAAGTAATTGAAGGCATGAGGGCTATTGAAGATGCAAAAATAATTATTGAAACTGCAAAGAATGTTGAATAATCGATCAGAGAGAAAGAGAGTATACTTAGGAGATTGACACATGAGAACCATGCACTGAATGACCATTTGGGTGACATCGACGATGAGAACTTGCAATTGTGTGCTAAAAATGAATCATTTATAAACGAGAATGAATGATTGAAAGATGACTTGAATATTGAGAGAAAGAAAAATGAAAAAATTAAGAAATACGAATAAAGCATGTAGATGATCGATGAGCTACTGAAGAACCAAAGGCGACCTAGAGATACTTCTAGTCTAGGATTTACCGGTGTCAAAAAATTTGAGAAAGGATAATCATCCAAGTCTCGTGCTGAGAAAGAATCTAAGACTCCTAAGGTATAAACAAGTCCATAAGGTAAGAAACCTACTAAACTCACTTGGTACAATTATGGAAAGCCTAGATCAACTGCTAATGTATGTAGAAGCCAACCGATGAATGTTCAAAGAACCACTCATTTTAATAGTTATTGTTACAATTGAAATAAGTATGATCGTCAAGCTTATGACTGTAGATCAAGAATGAGTAATAGATTATCTGAAAGGAGTTTCAAGGAAGAACATTGCAGATCAACATCACCTATCAAACTAGTGAATGTTTTAAGAAGAGAAGGTAACATGAATGTTTCATGCACTGTTTGTGGAAATTATGGATAGGTTGCTATGAAGTGTTGACTAAGAAACCCTAGAGGTAATGTTGGACCATGGAGTACAATAGGCATGACATGCTTCTATTGTCATAAGATTGGACATCTTGCAAGGGATTGTAGATAGATGTATTGGTCACCAAGAAATGAAGATGAGAAAGGAAAAAAGACTGTTAATGTTGAAGAAGTGAGGAATGAGATGAAAAAGGTTTACATAAAGAAAGAAGAAGGTAAAGAAGATGTCAACACATTGACAAGTAATCCTACATCCTCTGGCTCAAGGGATTCATCCTCAAACTAAGAAAGTGAGTTTTTCTCAGTGATAGAATTCCATTGTCATATCTAACATGCCTATTATAATGATGAGTGATAATATCTATTTCATAATGAGATGCATTGATGTTATATTTGATGAATTTAATAGAGATGAATTGTTATGTATAATTGATTTTATCATTTGGAAAATTTATGTATTGATGCAACTTTGTGAATGAACTAGTGGAAGTTTTAATCAGTGAAGTGAGATTGGTGAACTACATTAAATTTTTTAAGTAGCCATTGGTTAACTTTTTGAGAAAATAAATTAAAAGTAAACCTATGATTTATGCACCTTTCATTTTGAAGAGTGTTTACAAGAGTAAAGTGTGATTTCATATTGAGACTGATTGTGAGAACTATCTGAGAAAATCAATTACAGAGATTTTTATTGCAAATTTGAAATCCCTAATTGAGATATTTAGCAGAGCGGTGATCATTTTGCAAAGGAATTTGGAGTATTTGAGTTACAAAGAAGACAACTATTGACTTACTATGGCATCAAGTGTTTGATATCAAGATAGGTTTGATGGACCATATATATCTTTTTTTAATCAAAATATGTGAGGGGACACACTTTTGTGTTCATGACACAAAGTTGTCAAGTAAGTTTTCAAGGCTATCATATGGTTCAAAAATTTTCAAATTGTTCCAAAAGGGGTTTAATCATGTAATAAGGTCAAGTAGACCATTCCATAGTATTCTGAGTTTTTTTAGGCCCTATAACATCAAATTTTAGGTTATATTTCAGTTATTTGAAATTTTTTTTTGTCAAAGTTGTCATAGTGAAATAATATGTTATCAACATGAAAGTGCAAAATTGCAAAATTGTTAAGAGTTTTGATTCTAATGGTTAGGAAGGTCAGTTACAATAGTTTGAGATATTGAGAGAGGTTTATAATACTATAGGAGGTTGAAACATTAGCGAAGATGTCACTTTTTTAAGTTGCTTATAAGAAAGTGTAATAGGAGTCCATTTAAGTTGTTGCATTGAGAACTTTAGTTGTCAAGTTGACAAAACTTGTTTAAGGAAAAAATGAGTCCATTTAAGTTGTTGCATTGAGAACTTTAGTTGTCAAGTTGACAACACTTGTTTAAGGAAAAAATGAGTCCATTTAAGTTGTTGCATTGAGAACTTTAGTTGTCAAGTTGACAACGCTTGTTTAAGGAAAAACTGACCAAAACCAGTTGCATTGGTAGTTAGAAGGATTTGTATTGGTCCAAATTGTCAGGATAGAGTTTATATACATTTTTAATGATACAAAATGTCGGGAGAGAATCGATGTAAATAATACTAATATTAATAAAGTTGGTATCCTACATATATTCCTACTTTGATAAGTAATAACTATCTTGGTTTTTCAACGTTTTCTCATAGGAATAATAGAAAATAATTTGTTAATCCTTTATTTTGATTTAATGGAAGCTTGAAGTCGATGGATGTTTGTTTTTGTTTCATTAGTATCTATTCTATATTAACAAAGGTATTCATGTTTTTCTATAAACTACTAAACCTCATCTAGGATATCCTGAAAACATTCACAAATGTAGATCTATTTGGCTTACGTGGATCATAGACCCATATTTTTTCAAAATATGGGGGAAATTTTATATTATGTTATAAAATTGTGCATAGTGAACCATGCAAAGGGGATGGAAGAAATAATAGTTTCCTATCTCAAAACTATGACAATACAACAAATGGGGAGTTTGAGTGCATTTTGTCTATGCGAGGTGCTTTTAAAGGGATGGTGGTTTGGTGAAGGGTGAGGGGTAAGTAATCCTAGTATCCTAATGTTTAGAAGGTGAAAGGACACATCTATTTGTTGTTTTGTGTGACTGTTTCCAGCAAGTGTATGAGTATCATAGTGTGATAGTAGATTGAAGTTGCATAACTTAAGTTGAGATCAGTGTTGAGCTGATAGGGTACAATGAGGGATTATGAATGTGTTGAGACAAGATTATTTTAGTGTGGTAAGGGATGGGATCCCAAGAAGAAGGGATTGTATCTATTAAGTTTAAGAGTAATGATTTGTTAAAAGATATAGAGGCAGACAATCACATTTGATATTGAGGAGTCGTGAGTTACAATGAGGCAAGATCAGAGCCTTGAGAGGGTTTGGAAAAAAACCATTTGGGTCTTGAGGGACACTATTCACAGTAGGTATTGCAATTAGATAAAGGTGTAATATTGTCATAGGGAGATTGGGTGTGAGCAGTCAAGAAGGGTATGGAATCAGTCATGAAAATGAATGTAATAAGATGTTGTGATTAGAGATTTTGTTGAGTCAGTAAGTGGTTGTTTGGATGGGTAAGAGTGGTTGAGATTGTTTTTGGATTCAAAAGTTAGTCTTATTAAGGATGTTTTTGATTGAGGTTAAAACATTTTTTGAAGGGAACAATAAACCTATACAAAAAGAGGCTAAACATAGGCAAAATCTAGCACTACAAAAGTGAGACAAACAACAAAAAGTCATAGCTAGGGGTATAAGATAGAAAAAATAAGAAACCTCCAGCATTACAACCATTCAAAAGATGAAACCTAGACAAAAAGAAAACAACCACAAAGAACAGATAATTCTGTTTAACCATCTTGGCTAAGTCAACCATCACATTCTGATACTTTTTGACAGCCTCCCTAAGGTCTTTAATTTCTTTTGAGCCACCCATTTTCACCTTTTTGGCACTCACCCTAGTACGAGTTCTTGGGCTAGCAACACTTGCTTCAATAATAGTGTTATCATCCACTATGATGGGAGTAGTGTTCCCATCAAGTACCGAGAGAAGCGCTTTTAAATTGCTGTCAGTCACCTTCATGCCTTCATAGTTGTTCTTCATCAAATGCCTGAGAGTATTTTCAATACTCTGTATGTGACTCTCTATCGTATGCTGGTGGAAATTAACCACTACATTAATTCTAAGTTCTAGCTTCTCCAGCAGTCTTTTGTCCATTTCTTCTTCTTGACTTTCATTGTTCTTAGTATCCTTATTCACAGGTTCAGCCAACAGGATAGCAATCTTATTAAGTCTAGCTTGGAGGTCATCATACCTACCATTGATGTCTCTAATTTCATCCAGGAGCCAAGAGTTCAGATGAATGTCCATCTCTGCCTGCTCTTTGACTACTTGCATAAACCTAGTAAGTTCTTGGATTTTTCCTATCTCATTATCGTTGCTTCCACTAGATTTCTCATTATCTTTTTTGTTACTCCCTTCCATTTTATTTCCCCCTTCTTTTTTCATAGTCTCCCTGGAATGCTTTCCCTCATTTGACTCAGACTCAACATAATTCACTAGAATGGGAGTGGTGTCAGGAACGACCTTCTCAGTATTTAATTCACTATTCTTCTACTTAGGAGAATTACTTCTCACCTAAGCTTCCTCCAGCGTTATGTTTCCTTCCTGACCTTTTGTATCCTTGTCTTCAGAGCTACCTTTTCTCTCAGTTTCCATTTCCTCAAAGGAGCCTGTAGTATCCTGTTCTAGAGATTCAGTATCCTCCCCTGTTTCCATACTATTTTCCTCTGAGATGAAATTGTCTGCCTCACCCTTCACACCTTTATCTCCCTTTCACTTAGCCTTAGATTCATTGTCTGTGTTGATTCCTTCCTCCTCTGTGAGGATCTTAGCAGGGTCATCCCTTACATTACTCATTTTCCCCTTTCTCTTTTTACCTGGCGTATTGTTGTCACTCACTATAGGTCTTTTGCCTTTCTTTCCCTTATTTGAGCCTTTGGCCTGGGTGTCACCCTACAACTTAAACTTTGCATATTCGTATATCAACAGAATAAGCCCGTCATGGAGAATAGGCTTGTCGGCAATCTTTCTGTGTTCCATTATACTGTTACCCAAAGATTTGAGGAGAAAATACAGAAAAGAAATTTTCCTATTGTATCTGAAATGATTTACTAGCATGAAGTGAAAATTATTAGCCCTAGTGTACCGACCCTCTAGAGTAAAATACTGCATTAAAGCTTTAACCATTTTAGCCCAAAAAAGTTTCATATGGAAACACAAAACATATTCACCCTTCTCTTTAACAAGTAAATCTCTTTCCTCCTGGGTCTTAGGGTACATTATGGCAATATTTTTTGCCATAACCCCGCTTCTAAAATATTTTAGACCAGACATTTTCAGACCCGTAATTTCATAGATGATTTTCGCAGAGACGAGGAAAGTCTTACCATAGATAGTCACCTTTCCATTGTCCCAGCTGTCCGCGAACTCATTTGAGATATCCTTATCATAACCAAGGAGTTTTTCCATATAGTCCATGACCCCACCTTCCTTGAGTCTCTTCAAGACCTTGGCCTCTTTTCTCCATTTGCAGACAGAGGGTTCTTCCCGTTTCAACTTTCCACCCATTTTAGCAGTTACCCAGAAAATGGAAAATTGCACAGAAAGAGTGTGCTAAAAGCTGTGTGGGTGATTAATGGGGAAATATTTCCTTTTTAAAGAAATGATAACATATAAATCATAAATTTTATTATTAATTCACTTGTTGTCATGCGTGCGAGGCTCGAAATTGGGGCAACTCTGATTACTATCTTTACTTGTCATCATCAAAAGTAATATTTTTGGGTTTGTTTTGGATTTGATCGTACCTCAGAAGATTTAGGATATCATTTTTTAATCCTTGGTTGCCTTTCTAGTCTCTGACATCAGCACTTAAGACACCTTCACTCGCTAGGCTGTCAGCCACGCAGTTCTCCTATCTAAATGTGTGGCTTGCATGTGTGATCTCGAACCCTGCTAACAACTTTTTTATCTGATTAAAGATATGGCCAACATTCCAAGAGGGAGGCTGAATACCATTGATGCAATTGATAGTGTTCATCGAGTCCCCTTCCAGCCAAAGTTTTGAACAATTCTAACTTTTAGCTAATTTACAAGCATACAGGGCCGCCATAGCTTCTTCCATATGGCTAGTTTGAACACCAATAGGGATTGCAGAGGCAAAAATACATCTAACTTCAACATTTCTAACAATACACCCACATCTGACAATACCAGGATTTCCTTTAGCCGCTCCATTAAAATTAACCTTATGCCATCTAGGTGGATGGGAGCTCCAGACTGCAGACTCACTGGAGGAAGGAGAGAGCTTTAGCTTAGAATCAAAATTCCTATGTTCAATAATATCCTTATTAGGGTTCCCTTCTAGTAATTTTAGTTTTAGATCACAAACAGTTTTAATAATGCTGCTAATAATTTTGGATCCGACCAGGAAGGGAGTGGAGGTGATGTTTCTGAATATCGTGTCATTTTTTTCTTTCCATATCCTTCATATGACATGAGGGGCAGTAAAGTTCCACACAAGTTTTCCCAACTGGTGAGGGGTGGGACATCGCCATTGATTTGGAAAGTCTATAATAGTATTAGGGAACACCCAACTTACTTTCCAGTGCTGCAGCACAACACTCCAAACATCCCTAGAGAATTGACAATGAAGCAGAAGGTGAGAAAACAACTCAGCATCTTTCATACAAAGGCAACATCTGTTAGGTATCATCCAACCTCTTTTTGTCAGGTTCTCAGTAGTAAGGATTTTGTCCTGAATAAAAATCTAGAAAAACAAGTTAATTTTGGGAATCAGGGAAGGGTACCAAACCTTAGCCCAGTAGGGCTCATCGCCAAGGGGGGAGATTATCAAATAAGCTGAAGCCATAGAGAATTTACCATTAGAGTTATGGGCCCAAACAACTTCATCTTCACAGTTATTTCTAATAACCCAGGGGGAAAGATCCAAGTTAACAAGATTCAAAAGAGGGTCAATGATACTCAAGTTGATCCATTTTTTTTCTTTCCAGTAATCTGCAACTTTACACCCTAGTCTGAGGGTGCAGATCTTCGCAAACTAAGCCATTCTTGGGTACTGGATGAGAGGTTTATCCTTAAACCAAGGATCCTTCCAGAAATTGATTTTCTTCCCATTGCCTAGTTTCCACCTAGCTCCTTTAGCTGCAAGATGTCTAGCTTTCAATATGTTGTTCCAAATCATAGAACCCTGGACAGAGTTAGAAGAGTATAAGAAGGATTTGATAGAGGGAGTGGCAAAAATATATTTAGAATTAAGGATTTTATTCCAGCCTTTTTCTTCTCCAAATGTTCTCCAGCACTTCTTAGCTAGGAGAGTAATATTAATGTCCTTAATTTTTCTGATAGCAAGGCCCCCATGTTTAATAGGCTGACACACTTTCTCCCAAGCCACCAGGTGGATTCTACTTTTCTCTTTCGTTCCACTCCATAAGAATCTTTTGTAAATCTTCTCAATAATATCTGCACATTTAGAAGGGATTTTGAAGAGGCTCAACACATAAACTAGGAGATTTTGGAGGGAACTCTTGAAAAGTAGAACTTTCCCAGCGTTGCTGAGGAGGGAACCTTTCCATGCAGTGTGTTTATTGTTGAAATTATCCACAATTTCATTCCAGAAGGATTCTGGAGGTTTCAGACCCAATGGGAGGCCTAAATGGCTGGAGGGGAAGTTAGCAATGGAACATCCACGGATAGCCTCCATTCTCTGCTGACACTCAGGAGGAGTCTTTACAAAGAAGAGGGAAATTTTTCCCCAATTTATAAATTGACCAGTAGCTGAGGAATAAGTATCTCGAGCCTTCTTGATATCTGTAGCTTCTTTAATATAGGAGGATCCCATAAGAACTGTATCGTTGACAAACTGCTCATGGGAGCTAGGAGGAAAAAAGGATGAGGGGAGAAGCCCCTGAATCAAACCCATGAGGACCCCTTTAGAAAACATTCATCCCAGGCTTTTAGACATGATAGCAAAGAGGATGGGGGAAATAGGGTCCCCTTGGCGAAGACCTCTGGAGGGAAAAAAGATTAGAAGCTGAACTATTCACCAGCACCAAAATAGAAGTAGAGGCAATAAGTTATTGAATAAGGCCCACCACTTTCAAAGAGAAGCCAAAGGCAGAAAGGACTTTGCAAAGAAACTTCCAATCCACTCTATCATAGGCCTTTGAGAGGTCAACCTTCATTAGGAAGCCATCCTTTTTTGAGACCTCAAGAGAGTGAATGTTCAAATGAACATAAATGATGGAGTCTAGAATTTGACAGCCCGGGACAAAACCATTTTTCTAGGGGGAGATAATAACTAGAAGGATCTTCAGAATATGAGCTATGAGGACCTACGAGATGATCTTATAGAATGTATTACACAAGCTGATGGGTCTAAAGCTATCAGTATTATCCGCCCCTGTCACTTAGGGATAAGGACAATAAAAGTAGAGTTCACTTCCCTCAAGAGGGATCCAAAACCAAAGAATTCTTTCACAGCGTCTGAAATGTCTTTCTCCACAATGTCCTAGAAAGACTGGAAGAAGAAAGGAGGGAGCCCATTTGGACCAGGAGATTTTTCTCCTTCAAAGGAGAACACTGCATCATGATTTCTTTAGTTGACAAAATTTTACTCATCATTTTATTATCTTCTCTTGACATGATACTCGGAATCGAGTCCAGAAGCAACTGTTGATTATCCTCAGATAGGTCAGGGTCTTCTTTAAGAAGAGAATCAAAATAACCTAATAATTCTTTTTTTATTTCCTCCTCCTTGCTTAGCCTACCATGAGGCCCATTTATATGCTCAATCCTTTTGGCAGCCTTATGTTTCTGTGTAGTAAGATGGAAGAAATAGGTGTTCTTATCCCTCGCTTGGAGCCAAAGATCTCTGGAACATTGTCTCCAAAACACCTCCTCCTTAGAAATAATGTTATGATAATCAGCTTGGATTTTGTTTTCCTTAATTTTGTTCTCTGCAGTTAAACCCTCCAGGTCAATATTTTTTTGGATCTCCTGGAGGTGATCTTGGATCAAGCTTTTAATTTTAAAAATATCCCCAAACTCTTCTTTGTTTCAGACCTTAACTTTGTTCTTAATTCTTTTGAGTTTTTGAACAACTCTATACATAGTTGTACCTTCAACTTGGACATTCCACCAGTCAGTAATATTTTTAGCTATGTTTGGGTGTTGGATCCACATGTTCTCAAATTTGAAGGGGTAATTTCTCTTACTTGAAATAGGATTTTCCTGGATGGAGATAGGAGAGTGGTCTGGACCTACTCAGGGGAGAGAAGAAAGAGAGCAATCATAGTGAAGAATCTAGTCCATAGAAAGTAGGGTCCTATCCAGTCAAACTTGGATCAAGTTTTCTCCAGTTCATCTATTAGACCAAGTAAAGTTATTACCTCTAAGATCAAGATCCAAGAGAGCTTGATTATTTTTAAAGTCCATCAAAGCCACCCCATTGTCAATTTGAAACATAATACCTCCAGATTTTTCAAAGTCAGAAAGAGGGGTATTAAAATCTCCAACCACCATCCAGTAATCATTATTAAATTTGCTTCTCTTAGATTCTAGTCTACACCAAAATCTATCCCTGCCCGATTTAGAGCTGGGCGCATAAATATTTGAAAGAACCCAAGTGAAACCATCCTTGATATGATTGAACCAAATGGAAGATATGTTACCTTCTGATTTTATAATTTCCCCTGAAATAGTATTGAGGTTCCAAAAAGAGGTACTACCACCAGAGGCCCCCACTGAACTACAACCAGCAACACCACAGTTTTTGAACATTCTTAACTTTTCCACTTTGACTCTAGTCATTTTAGTTTCCTGTACAAGGATGATGTCGAGCTTCTGATCCCAAACTAGATTTCTGAAAACATCCTATTTGTGAGGGCTATTCAATCCCCTAATGTTCCATGAGATAAATTTCATTTAAAATTTTTGGGAGCAATCCTGGATGGTTCTATGTCTCCCATCTACTATACTCTGTCTACTTTCCTATTCTCTAGTGATTCTATTTTAGGTCTTCCCCTAGGAGGTTTAGGGGTGCCCACATCTACTCTCATAGCTCTAGTAATAACACCTCCTAGTGACATTCCAAGATTTGGGCTATTATGTTTCTTTTTATTGTGAGATACCTCAGTCCATAGATCTTCTTGGCAGTCTAAAAAGGGGTTAGATTCTTGAAGAGAGTCTGGCCAACTATTATTAGACGATGGTATTTGGGGGCTAAAGATTCTATCATCAGATTTAACACCTATATCAATGATAATACCACAAGGAGATGAATATTTCTCAATACCAAGAGATTCCATACCTGTAAGTTCAACAGCTAGGTCACCTTCTATTTCTCCTTCCTTAAGAGAGTCTGTTGGCTCTAATACTTCCAACAGGGGAAGCTCCTCACTGTTCGTAAGATTAGTAGCCACCAGGGGGGATAAATTAAGCTTGAATTTGAGTCTTTCCCTAAGTAAATAACTAATAATTTCAAGATGGGAGCTTTAGGGATAGCCTATGTTTTCTCCTTCGGCCAGATCTTTCTTCATTCCTTAAGAGGAATATTTTTCACTTTCTGGTTCTTGAGAGGGTAGTCTTTCGCCCTATGCCCGCTTTCTTACATGCAAAGTAGACAAAGGGTAGGAATTCAAACTCAACTTCTTGCGACCAAGCCCCAAGCTTCAAATTAATCACAATAGTTTTAGGCAGATCCACTGACTGAAGGATGTTAACACAACCCCTAGCATACACCCTTCTCATTTTAGCCAAGTTGTCATAGGATCAATTGAAAGGAGGTCTCCAAAGGAACTCGCTAACCCTTTCAGAACATCTTCATACCAGTATTCTAGAGGTAGGCACCGGAATCTAACCTAGACCAGAGCTAAGACAAAGAAAGTCAAGTCATTGAGGACAAGATTTAGAGACCATTTACACAGGGCAAGAGAAAAATGACCCAGTATCCAAGGGCCACCGCAAAGGATATTTGAGAGATCTTCCATATTAGAGAACTCAAAGGAGAAGGATCCCTTAGTCATCGCTACAATATCAACTTGCCCTTTCAGGAACCATTTCCTCTTTGCAAACTACCTGGCAACTTCTATGTTAGGTCTTCCCCCTGCAAACTTGCCTATCAGGGTCATCTCCATAGTAGAGATGGAATGACATATGGAGGGATCAGGAATATAAATTGAGAATTCTCCTTCCGAAGGGTTAGAGACCACATTGACCGCCGGAAAGGAGGATTTCCCTATTGGCTTTATACCAAAGAGGCCAGACCACTTTCATTTTTGAGCTATCTCTCCTAATTTGAGAGATTCTTTAGCCTATCGAGGTCATTCAGAATCTTTGGGGCCCTCACAGATAGTACTCACAGAGTCAGCTCCATTTGTTTACTTCAACCCATTTTGGTCAATCTCAGCCTTGTTCTTGTTCTGCTGGAGGGTTCCTCCAGCAGAGCTGTCTTCCAGAGGAGGAGTCTTTGCTGGTAACTCACTTGCAATAGAAACACCACCATTGATAGGTCCATGATTCTAAAGAATTTTCCCACTTGAAGTTTCCACCATATCTTATTAAGGATGTTGGGACCACCCATAGTTGGAAAATGGAGTTGCATATTTGGTCAGATGCTGGAAAAATCTAATATTTGGTCAAATTAAGCATTTTCATGTATATTGAATATTGAATCTAGTGGTAGATTTAATGGATGTGGTTTTCTACAATTTCCATGATGTTATAGGTCTTCATTTTATGTTGATGATTGTGAATGATAGGAACAATCGAGATTTTTCTGCATTTCGATATTGAATCGTTAAACATTGTATTGAATCGTTAAACATTGAGAGTGGGATTGAGTAAGGATGTTAAAATGGTCTTGGGAAAATGTGAGGTCAACATGAGGCCTTGTGGAGGATCTATGAATATATTGGGTTTTTAAGGTCTATAATGACTATTA
Organism: Thuja plicata; assembly: GCA_018584345.1. NCBI lineage: Eukaryota > Viridiplantae > Streptophyta > Pinopsida > Cupressales > Cupressaceae > Thuja > Thuja plicata. The sequence continues at coordinate 8,786,907 of MU224422.1, forward strand.
TTTTATATAATGAACGCTTGTGAAGCCATATTGGTTCACAATGAGTAATTTATAATCAAAATGTTAAAAGTTGCCATAATACATAATCTAGGCCTAATAGGCTATGTGTAGGATTGAAAGGGAAGATGAGGATTTTGATTAGTAATTTGTTTTCCATAAGGTCTTGTAAGATCATTTTGATGTTATAAGGGTGGTACTTAAGTCTTTGATGTGATAGAGTCCAAAAGTTGTTAAGTTGACAACACTTGTTTAAGGAACACCCAACCAAAATAAGTTGCATTGGTAGTTAAAAGGATTTGTATTAGCCCAAACTGTTGGGAAAGAGTTTATATATGTTTTCAATGATCTAAAATGGGGGGATAGAATTGATGTAAAGAATATTGATCTATTAATAATGTTGGGTTCCTGCATAAATTCCTACTCTGGTCAGTAATAATAGTCATGGGTTTCAACATTTTCTCATAGGAATAATGAAAAAAGTTTTGTGAATCCTTTATTTGGTTTAATGGAGGCTTGAATCCATTGCAGTTTGGTTTTTGTTTAATAAAAAATTTATTGTGTATTAACAAATTTATTCAAGCTTTTCTATAAACTACTAAGCCTCATCTAAGGTATCCTGGAAGCATTCACAAATGTAGATCTATTTGGTTTACGTGGATCATAGCCCAATAATTTCTCAAAAGATGGGGAAATGTGTGTATTATGTTTTCACATTGTGTGTACGAATTTTTCAAAGGTTAGGATGTCCAATGGATGGAAGAAACAATAGTTTATTGTCTCAGAACCGTGACAATACAACAAATGGGGAGTTTGAGTGCATTTTATCCTTGTGAGGTGTTTGTAAAGGGGATATTGATTTTCTAAAGGGTCAGGGGGAAGTCACCCTAGTGTCCTAATGTTTATAAGGTGAAGGGAAACATCTATTTTGTGTTTTGTTTGACTTTTTCCAGCAAGTGTATGACTGTCATAGTGTGACAGTAGATTGAAGTTAGCTAACTTTTAAGTTGAGATCAATCTTGAGTGGATAGGGTACATTGAGAGACTAGGAGTGTGTTGAGATAAGAGTCTTTTAGTGTGGTAAGGGAGGGGATCCCAAGAGAAATGGATAGTATCTAGTAAGTTGAAGATTAAATTTTTTGTTAAAAGATATAGAGGGCGACAGTCACAACTGATATTGAGGAGTCTTGATTTGCAATGAGGCATGATCATAGCCTTGAGAGGTTTTGGAAAAAAACATTTGGGTCTTGAGGGACAAGAGACCTAGTAGGTTACAAGGAGACACATGTTTAATGTTGTCACAGCGAGAATGAGTTTGAGCAGTCAAGAAGGGTTTTTTGGTTGGGTAAGAGTGGTTGAGAGTTTGTGTGAATCCATGAGTTAGTCCTATTGAGGAAGTTGGAATAGTGAGTTGAGTTGTGAGTGATGATGTGAGAAGTTGTATCTACCATAAGGAAATGGATATTTTTCCAAAATAAGCATTATTTTGTTGAATTTGAATGAAGGAAATGTGAATATTTTTCATGTGATATAAAGTACCTAGAATAAGTTGGACTCCTTGAAAAAATTGTAAGTGTAGTTCTTAATCTTGTGGTTTCAAGTGATTTATGCATATTAATCAAAAGTAACTGACTAATTATGCACTATACTATTCATTACAACTCATCCTTTCGTGGACTAAAACTATTTTCAATTTTGTAACCCTAGATAAATCAACAAAACCAAAACACACATGAAGCAACAAAACCATAGGAGTAAAAACTAAAGAATAAGAAGAAGCTAACCTTGAAATCTACATAAAAGAGGTCAACTTCTATGTTTGGAAAGCTCCAAAAAGTCACATAATGATCGAATCCAACAACTAGAATGTGCAAATGATAGGTAAAATGTGGATTAAAGTGATCACTCGCAGGACTCTGGAGTTCGTAGGGTAGAGCTTCAAAGACACAATCACATAACAAGAAAATAAATTCATCAACCTCATTTAAAACTTGCACATCAATTATTGCTACAAATCTTTGAAATTTCCCTAAGTTCCTCCCTTTCTAGAATATATTACTTCCTTGTGCGGCCAATTCCTAATTTGTTCGTGGCTAAGTTCATTGTTTAGAATTAGGATTATTAGAATTAGTATTAGGATTATTAGTATTAGTATTAGGATTATTAATCATGGTTAGTATCAGGATAATGGTTAGTATTATTAATCATGGCTATTATTAATCATGATTAGTATTAATCATGGTTAGTATTGATCATGGTTATTATTAATTATTGTTAGTGCTAATCATGGTTAGTATTAGGACTATTAATCATGGTTAGTATTGATCATGATTAGTATGAACCCAATTCTAACCCAATCTATGGTATAAACCTGAATCCTTTTCCTAACCCTAATCCTTAGCTCTAACTCTAATCAATGTCCTAGCCTTAGCCATAATTTAGACCATGATATAAACCCTAAACCTTGAACCTAATATTAAACCCTAATCTTAATTCTTAATCATAATCCGTAAAACTTTATAAAAATTCTAACACTATCTATAAATTTAATCATGATATAAATCATATACCTAACCATAACAATATTCCTCAACTCTAAACCAAGATCTTAACCCTAAACCCTATCCTCTCATCCTAATCCTAAATCCCAATCTTACTCTAATCTTAAATAGTAAACCATAATTGTATATACTAAATCTTAGTCCTAAAGGATATTGCTAAATAATATCCTAACCTTAATTATATATGCTAAACCTTATTTTTAAATGCTAAGCCCTAATCCTAAATAATAATAAACTAATTTTAAATGTTAAACCATATTCTAACCCTAATTATATATGCTAGACCTTAATACTTAATGCTAAACCTTAATCTTAACCTAAATCGTAATCCTAAATGGTAAACCCCGATCCTAATTATTAAAACCTAATCCTAAATGCTAAACCTCAATCCTAACTCTAATCATAAATATTGAACCCTAATCCTTTCCATCAACATAAATTATAAATCCTAATTCTAAATGCTAAACCCTAATCCTATATGTTGAACCCTAAACCTTAATTATAAATAATAAACCCTAATCCTCAATGCTAAACCTTAATCTTGAATCCAACTCTAATATATACCCTAACCATAATACTAACCATCATGTGGGAACACGATTATAGCCAAAATAACAAACCTACCCTTAAACCCTAATCCTAATCATTCATAAGCCCTAATGGAATTTATAATGATATTTAAAGGTAATAAATATAATCACATTTATAATCACATTTAAAGTTAACAATGACAATCACCATCAATTAAAGTATGAGTAAACAAAACACAATATGAAAATATAAATTGCAAACATATAATGCATGATAGATAAAAAATTTGATTAAAGGACACTACATCGACAATTAATTCTATTATATTCCAACTTCCGTAGGCGAGGTGGCATTCTTCATGGTTTTGATGTAGTCTCTTCTTTCACATTGGAAATATATTTTTCGGTAGTTTGATACTTATGATTTTTGTGGAGGAAGAGCCTATACTTAGCAAACACCTATTTTCCTAAACTTGTTGAATGATGAGATATCATCTTTGGACCATACACTGGACATGCAAATTTTCCCTTTGTTTGAAGACTTGTAAGAACATGTACAATTGGATTTATTGAACAAAATATTTAAAAAATGCATGATTTGTACTTTTAAAAAATAAAAATAAAATATTATTGAAGTTCGCAAGTTGAACTTTATATACCATACCACAAAAATGTGTTAACCCTCGGGCATCATGATTTGTCCATACAAGCATTGCATGGAATTAAAATTGTCTTTGTCATGTTGGTCTAGAGATTTCGTACATAGTGACGCCATTCCACAACTCTAGTAACTCATCGATAAGAGGCTCGATATATACATTCATATCGTTAACTTGGTACTTACCTATTTGAGTGAAGATAAACATTACGCAATTATTAAAACCATTTTACTACATTATATAGAATTTAATGTACATGACTACCAAATGAAAAAAAAATACCTCAAACAATCATTGCCAACATTATTGCCAAAGAACAATGCAAAATCAAGATGCTGGAGACGGCCTCCAAAGAGCTCTCCCTGATGGAAAATGCCTCCCACTCCACAAATTCTAAAAATGTTTCCTCGGAAGGCTATTTGAGCCTGACTGCTAATACTCCCTTGACCAACCCCTAGAGAGCTATGAGTCCTACCCTACCCCAAAGCCCCCACTGTGACCCCCAGGTTAAACCCCTCTCTGCTGGAATGGAGGAAAAAAGCAATTTCGCAGGCACCCTTAAAAGTAAGTTTGTGAGTATTGACAAGGAAATTGCAGAGATCAAAAAGACTATGCAGGACCTGATGAACCATTGCAGAAGGACAAAAAAATTTGCTCTGAAGGTGATGCATGCCTCGGCGATGACCCTTTGTAACGTGCAGGAGAAGCTGGCAGATGGCAAACTGGAAGCGAATGAAGATAACAAAGACATGTTCCTATTCCTCCAGGAGGAGTGGGCAAGAACCCTGCTGTCCAAACAGCTGGGACAGAAGAATTAACGTTGCTGTCTATGGTTCAGGTTTTTTTGGCTCGGCTTGCCCCTCGGTTCCCCTGCTCTATTTTTGGGGATAATGTTACGTTTATTATTTTGATTTGGTCGAGCCCTGCGTGGCTTAGTGACAATATTTTTGAAGATACTGATGATAGTAATTACTTAGGTTTTATCTTTTTGAGTAGAACTGTTACTTTTGTTTTTGATAGAGGCAAAACTTTTAATGTCTGTGATAACCTGCTAAATTGCTGTAAGCTTCGATTAGTGCCATTAATATGCTATTAATGTGCTTCTAGTCCTCTGTTCCACGGGCCAGCACCCTCTTGCTACTTTTTGTATCAAAAACATTATTTTCTCACTCTTTATTGACATAAGACTAAAAAAATGATTGGTTAACCATAAAAAAAATTATAATTTCTTAAAATAATGATATTTTTGGATCATTACTTTCTTCTCTTTCAAAAATTTGTTTTACTTTTTATGTCTATTTTTATAATGTAATTTAAAACATATGCACATTCTAATGCACATGCATTATAAGTTACTCTGGGATATTCTAATTCTTAAGGTTGGATATTTGTTGGATTTGTCATGAAGGGTTGGACGTATATGTGACATGTCCAACTCTAGAATTATTCATAAATGTAAAACCTTAAATCCTTAACTCAAGGATTTTTGTATGCAAGTTTATGGGTAACTATAAACATTGGCCTTAAGGGCCAGAATTTAGCAATTGAAATGTTTGGACAAAAGTGAAATGTAAATTAATTCAAAGAACAAATCATACTCATGATATTCAAACTAATCTTATTAAGTAAATAAGATAACATATAAATGCAATATCATGATTGACTTATAAAAAAAAAAGAATAATTATAAATTGTTTAATAAAATATATTAACAACAATACCCACCAAAATATAAAATTTTTAAAAATAATACTTACTTTTATTCTTATCATTTTCTTATTGAAAAATATGTTATAGCTTAATTAAACTTTTTATAGAACAAATGTTCAATTATCTCTTTGTTCTCTTAATTTCGTTTTAAAAAATCAAAGTCAAAATAAAATAATCCTATTTTGTAAGAGACAAATCTTCTTAATATTCTTTGTAAAGTAATAAAAAGGTCTTTTACAGTTTACAATACCAAACATTTATTTTTAAGTCTACATATAATACAAGTAACATAGGGCTACCCAATACTTTTTTTTGTAAAAAGCACCTAACTATATTACAAACTGAACGTACATAACTAAACTATGTAAAATTTAAACCTATAACCTATTTAGAAGAAGCCACAATTCCATCCATAAATGGTGTCCAAATCTCATCCGCATTAGACATTCAAAGTAAACAACACAAGCAGATTTGGCACAACAAAAGCAGCGTTGGTCAAAACATACGCGTTGACGTCAAAGAAAACGAAAGTCATATTCAAGCGTTTTCACATCATGATAGGGAAAAATCAGAATAAAATCAGAAGTGACATCTTTAGAAAATGAAAGAAAAGCTTTAGTCAACACACAAGGCACAAGCCGTAACTCCCAAAGATGCTTTATCGCAAAACATTTGTTTGATAACTGCACACTAATTTCCCACCTCTTCTATATATATGTTTAGATAGAGGGGTTTCAACTTTGAAGTCATAATCATACTCATTTATTGTTTCCATTTAAGCAATGACTACAAATTTTGGCTATTTTGTTCAAATATTGCAGCAGAGCGTATTATGAGAATGTGTCACTTGAGAATATCAGTGAAGTGATGAAAGTTTTCTCCTGAAATTTAAATGAATTAATAGCTAGAAACCACCTATAATTATAATATATTAATATTAAATAGAAAAATTAAATTTCATTATATTTTTTAAAATCTTGGCTTTAATAGTTTTTGCATAATAATAATTTAACACATTAAGATGATGATAAAGATAATTGATTTAAAATTATCATTTTTATTTATTGCAATAGATTGTCCTTTATCAATAAATCCATTTCATAGATAATATATAATCATCTTATTAATCAAACAACATTGTATTGAAGCTTTGAATACTTGAATGTATTATTTGAGAATATACTACATACACTTATAAAAGGAGAGTGATATGCCTATAAAAGAAAGTATTACATTGTCTACAAAAATGGAGTATAACTGAGTATTCTAACATTCCCCCGTATAGCATTTTCTTTGTGCATGCACAGTTGAAAACCTAAATTTTACTTTGTCAAGAGGCTGTTTCCTTAAGGATTATATGACAAAACTTGTTGATTACAAAAAATTAATGCACAATTTCTAGAAGATATTACTTTCAAGAAACAAATCTTGAATTAGACAAACTAGATCAAGTTGCCTAATAAGCCTCATTAGAGTGAAGCTCCAATCTGAATTCCTAACTTCTTGAACTACCATCTCGTTAAACTTCTAAATCATAGACAAAAAATATTTGACCACAATCTATACTAGGCTCTACACACATAAGGCTCCATCAAGTTCTCTATTGACCCTTTTAAACGTATATTTCTCAATCATAGTCTCATGAGCTCTCTTGAGAACAGTCCATATTGAATTCAACATTGAATCCATTACTTATCTCTAAAAATAAAATTTCAAAATACATTTCTTCTTCAAATCCATTAGCATTAACATGAAAAGTTAAAAGAAAAACAAGAATATAAAACCAAAATGTTTCTCGTACAAATCATCATCTCAAAATGAAAACCTAACTTGAAATGATGAAAATTCTTCCATCCTTCACTACCACCAGCCTTTAAAGTGATCATATTACACTTTATTGATAAAATGTACCATGTGAATCTGTAAGACCTTCGAAACCCAACAAAGTGTAGAACTCCTCAAAAGTACACATGATAAAAACTTCATTTCAATGTACTTGACAAATCTTCAAACTTCTAATCTATAGTTTTTATTGGCCAGTAAATTCCCTTCTCCTAAAATCTCTTTAAAACCAGAGATACATACTTCAAATAAAACACACACATATATTTTTCCCCGCCATATGTAAGTATTGCTATCCCAAAATATCCATACCAATCAAATCTTGAAAGGCTAATCAGCTATAGTCTTCTCGAGGTGCTTGAAAAATAAATAATATCCTCATAATTTTAGAGTGAGCATACTTAGCTGTACAAGGCATCCAACATTCTATCTTCGTAACTACTACTATAGGGAGAGTGATTGGGGTTTTGAAGCTGTGCAATCACAGACAAGCCCTATTTAACTATTTTCTTCTATGGTTATACGAGTCCAGGGACTCATCGTTGTAGTCTCCACAAGAAGAGAGTCAAGTTTTTGTTGTACTAGTATTCGGTTAAAAATGGGTAGGCCTTCAATTAGTTTGTAAAGAATCTGAGTTATGGATACAAACAACTTTCAATCTGTTGCAGGTTTAATTTTCTTTGCCCCTCTACCTTGCAGTCAAGATAAACTTTTAAGCAGCAATGCTTGCGAATAAAAATATAATTATTCTCTGCATCCTATGCACTGGAAATTTGCCACAATTTTATGAGAAAGCATGAAATTAATAGAATTCAGGATCTAAAAGTGATAAAATGAAGCACAAAATAATGGCAAAAATCTACCCCTTTATCATCAACTCACTTGAGAAAGGGTACAACCGTTGGTGGCTTCCATATTGTGGGGGAAAGTAGTTCAAAGAATTCATACAATGTCTAATTTTCGAAGAGATAACTGAAAAAAGCTGAAGAAAATTAACCGAATAAATAATTAGACTTTTCTGGCCAGCCTTATCCAGCACACTCTAAGCGTTGACTGCTTAGAGTGTTTTTTTTAAATTTTTTGTGTTTGAAATTAAATCAGTTTAAACATATATCTATTGAGCGTATGCATTTCTTTAGATTGTTATGCATCTTTAGGAAGGCATTAGCATCGTTCATTTGTATTATAATTCAGTGTAAACATTTAAAATTTATTTGCAAGTCAACGCTTAAAGTGTGCTGGTTAAACCGTCCAGACTTTTCTACCACTTTATCCAGTATTTCTAGTGAAAGAAAGATTAGTCATGTAACGTTTCATTATTCATATAAGTTCACACTTATAATAGGTAAAGGGAATATGCCGTCTACCAAGTTAAATGAACCATCATTTCTCAGTAATCCAAAAATGGGGGGCCGCATTTGACCATTAAGCAAGGCTGCCATATTCTTTTCTACCGAAAAAATAGGCACTTAACGAGAATGACGATAGAAGTTTTTGTCGCAATGTTTTATATGTAAAATATCATAATTTACGAAAAGCCAAATGCTGATCACATACAGATATGAACGACAATAGGAGATTTCGATAACATCTGATTTTATATAATTCGAAGAGTGGTTTTACTCGGAGAAACATAAATTTTTTAAACTACACATAATGCTGAGAGTAAATTGAAACATATTAGAGCATAATCAAAAATCAGCATGAACAGATAATTACAAAGTAAGTTTGGTATATCATCATAATCAAAATAGTTAGTACCAGAAGATTTCTACATTATGCCACGGAGAATTAGTTTCCCTGCATTAAGAAACGTTGCCATCAACAGAGAATTTCATCAAGAAGTTTATATCTCTTCCTATTTTTCCTTTCCATGCTGTCTTTTAATTCAGGCCTTTCCTTCTTTTTCAGCAATTCGGATATCTTTTCATCAATTTCAACAAAGGATTTTCTCAAATCTTTCTTGGCTTTCCTGTTGTAGGTCATGTTTGTGCACTCTTCAAACCCAGAACATCTTCTCATTCGTTTAACAGAGTGCTTAACATGAGAACCTGCATCCTCCTGTTCCACAGTGAAACACCAGTCACACACTTCAGTCATACTCTCAAAATATGCTCTGCTGCAATATCTGCCCAAGAAAGCAAATACCAATTAATGAATACACTGAATGAATTCTTATTTCTAAAATTGAGTAAAATGGAAGCTATATGGAGAGTGATTGTTAACTTACTGATGCTGGAAACGAATTAAACATTTTGTACACTGGAATAAATAGTTCTGGAAGCCCACATCCCCACACATATTGCACTCCATTGTTGTTTCCTCTTATATTTCTGTGAATGAGACTGTATAATGCACCTAAAATAGCAGAATACTTGTTTGAAGAATATAATTCGGAGGATGGAGATAATAGTGAGAAATTGCCAAACAAAGGCATATTATGTAAAAATGGAGGAATGCGTGGAAATAACGATTTGGTGGAGTTAGCATCGTAGAGTCCGTCTTCAACACGCTGCAAGGATAGGTTGAGTTGACTTGACTCGACAGTGTTCAAACTATGTGTTCTCCGACTTATATGCATGTCACTTATCATTCGGTTTTTTGTTTTGAGGAGAGTAGGTCCTATATTATTTGAAAATAAACATCAATTAGGCTAGTTGAGCGATTTTTATGGCAATAAAATAATTAGTAATTGCATCTTGGTATGTAATGAGTACACTGAAGAAATGTGGGAAGTCAATTAAGAACAATTGTGGTCTATATGTTGCATACAATTGTGTTGTACACAAGGCCAATTGGTAGAGAGAAATATAGGGGTAGATATAGAAAGATGGAGATATAAGAAGGTAAGAGTCAGTCAAAAAAAGGAAAGAAGACATATGGAGAGATAGATATGGAGAGTTGACCAGACATAGATATACAAGGCTATAAGAGGGCAAGAGAAAGGGAGAGGGATGAAGAATGATGGAGACATGTGTACCGTTGATGAGGATTGGAAACATGGGTGTTGAGATACATTGATAAATCAGATTTTTCCAACCTCTAAAAAAGCCAAACTTCTCCATACATTTTGCAAAGAATCGCAAATCCACCTTGTCATAAGCTTTCTTGATTTCTAGCTTTATGATCATACTTAGTTGTTTGTTTTTTTCAATTGAGTGGATGCCTCTTGGGCGATAATAAATCCATGAAATATAGAAATGCCTAGGACAATCCCTATTTGCTCTTCCCCAATAATCTTCCACAGGATCATCTTCAATCGGTTGGCTAAGGTTTTTGTGAGTAGCTTATAAATTGTATTGCAAAGTGAGATTGGTCTAAATG
>MU224422.1:8800447-8826624 GCA_018584345.1 Thuja plicata
TTTACAATCTATATAGGATGATAAAATGGTTAACATATTTTAACATCACTATCAGGAATGTTAGCATGACTAGAGGAGAAGCTTCTAATGATAGCGGGAGGAGGAGGATGCAAAAGCGGATTATCAATAGGAAGGTTCTCTACTAAATAAAAATGCTAAGCACAAAAGTCTTTATTCCCTTGAAGTTGACATCGCAAAGGCTATTGACATAGGATGCGGCTATCCTCCTTGTAAAATGTATCATTGACCAAATTTTATATATAATTTCATGTCGACCTCGCTTCAGCTTGAGACCTTCTATTCAGCCTAGGATCAGCAAAGGGATGGGTTCCCTTGCCTTGATTGAGAGACAGTGCTTTAGACAACACTTTCAGGACACCTCGTCCAAGTTATCCCTCCTGGATTCTATGGTTAGGCCTACTGTACTCTATGGCTCTGTTGTTTGGTGACCATCCCTCCTTGATTCCAACTAGGCCTCTATTGAGCGTATACAAACTCTCCTCCTTCGGCGTATAATCAGATGTCATCGTACCACCTCCCACAACATCATCCTGGCTGAGTTCGAGGCTCATCCCTTTAGGTTGGGAGCCATCTTCGACCTGGTTTGGTTTCTTCACCGCCTACATTGCTTCGCAGACTCTTCGAATGGCCGAAATAGATACTCTTACCTTACCTATTGATCTTCTGTTGAGTTGGCTAGATCTGACACCTCCTCTAGAGCTCGTTGCTGGTATGCTTAGGCCACTTCCCTTTTGGGTTCCATCGGGATTGATATTGATCGCCTACCCCTCTTCCAGTTTTCTTTGGACGCTTCGGCTCATCTTTTCCCCTCCAGATAGGAGTTGAATGAGCATGTCAGACTTGACATCTACAGGCAGTACATCATCTCAACCTGGACCAACCCTAGTGCGGGTTTGCGTCCGAGGATGGCTTTTTATGCTGAGCACTTCTTACACATCCAGGATGGGATCATCGTTCGACCTAGATATTTATCACAGTGTTGATGCCATGCTCTCCGGATCACGCTGGGATCTTTCAGAGTCGGCTCTCACCACCTGCGTGCACAGACTGATCATCACATCGACAGAGAGGATTGTATTTGTAGTTTATGCACATTGTCTGAGATTGAGACCGTGGCACATTTCATTTTCTGCTGCCCTATATACTATGAGATCAGAGGGAGATTTTATTGCTTATTTAGAGATTGTTGCTCCTTGACTTCCTTCTTTTTCTACTTTGACCAGAAATGTCTGGCACTCTATTTACAGGAGATGGTTCGGCTCCGTGACCATACCCTACAAATTCTATTTCCCCAGAAGCTGGTCACTGAGCAGCTCATTACAGATTTCTTCTCACCCTCACCCCCGACTCAGGGTGTGAAGCAACCCTCGTGTGCCTCCACCATCGATCTCTCTAGATCTATGAGACCTCGCAGTGCTTCTTCTCATCAGCGATAGACCACCAGCAGACCATGACGACGGCTCTATACCCTTATTCTTCTGGGTCACTATCCTTCTGTGTTGGATTTCTTTCCGCTCGTAAAGGACCCCTAGTCCTTGCCTTGGTGGTTCTTTGTTCTCTGCTTCTTCTTTTTTGGTTCCTTGTTCTTTTTGTTGTTCCCCCGACCATTGTTTGGTGGTCCGTTGGTTTCTTGCTTTTTGGCTGTTTGTTTCCTGTCCCATAGACCCTTGTTGGTCTTCCATTGGACATTAATAAATTTATCTTATCTTATCTTATCATGCTCACCTATGCCTCATTTTAACAATTTTGGTCTTCTATGCCTAATCATGTTTTTTTATACTCATGTCATCTCAAATCTAGCAACCTTATTAACTCACTAATCATTGGTCCTTGATAGAGCCTTAATTGGATGGTCAATGGAACATGGGCCACCCTTGACCTAGGTTAATGTTGTTGGGGGTGCCCTTGACATACCAAAAAGGGCTCAATTTCATACCCTCCAATAGTCAGACAGTGTAGGCATAAATTTCTCCTATGCGATATCATACTTTAAAAAATTCAAACATGTTTCATGAGGAGAAGTATAAATTCAAGCCTAACCCATCATTTGAGACATCTTTGAAATCAATTGAAATCAATCAACATACGTCAAGGACATCTAATGCAATTGAGCAATCAATCAAGCATCATCAAGGCATTGAAGAAGAAAAAAAGTTTAGATTTCAAGCATTCAAGATGGTATCCATGATCAAGCAATCATTAAGTCAAATATAGAATTCAACATCAACCTTTTGAACATGAAGACTTCAACACAAAGGAGACTCGTGAAGGTATAATAGTTTATTTAAGTATTTCAATTTCAGACCTAGCCACTTCTCCTTCAAAACATGCTTCCGATTCAATTACATTTCAATATAGTTTCAATGTTGATTATGAAACTAGAGTTTGACCTATGCCAACCCCTATCAATCCAACATTTGCTCTTCTTTGCATGTCTAGGTGATAGGACCATAAGAGACACACATGGAATCAAAGAAAGCAGGTAGATACTTACAAATTGAGATTCTACGTATCCAAAAAACTAGGTTTATTTTTGTTTCTCCCAGTATTGACCTACACTTTTCTAAAAACAAATTGGGGGAAGGTTCTTAGAAGCATTCTAGCCCTAAAAATAAGCAATTTACATTTTCATCTAACATTCATGGGTCAATTTTGTACATTCGACATTGACCTCCTAATTTCATGCCATATTTCAAACATGGGCTTTTTCTATCACCCCTTTCCAAATCTATAACTCTTGTTTGCATATCTATTTTTAAAGTTTTTATGTATGTTAAATACCTTCAATTTATCATATTTTTCCCTAAATCTAGTATCCAACTCACACCTTTTGCATAGTCATTTTCAACTCAAACAAGGACTACTAGATCTACCTTGTGCCCAATCCATCTTTTTTTAATCAAATTTAAGGTTGATTCAAGTGGATCCACTCTCCTTTAATGCAATCAAAAAGAGGGAAATAGGTTTATTTCTTATTTTGTATAAGCTAGTGAACATACTTCCTATTCCTTTCACAAACTAGACTCATTAACATTAATAAGATATCCTACAAAATTCCATTATGGACTAGTATTAGGTTATGATTTATTTTAATTCACTATTTATGCATCATTCTTAAAAGAGTAAAGGGGTAATTATAAACCCCGGTGAAAGCCTTATTTAGATTAATTATGAACTCAAATGTGAAGCTATATATAAATGTTTTTATTTGTTGGAATTATTTTCAAATTTTGATATATGTACAAACAAAAATATGAACACATGCAATGCACCCAAAGAAATGTTGATGAAAATATACTTGCTAATAGAACTAACAAAAATATTAAAAGCGTGTAGTAGTTGTACTTGTTGATGTTCAATACTATGTTGAAAATTGTCTAAATAATAAGAAAACTATAGGAAAACCTTGTTTCCCTGTGCATGCATTATTTGACATGGTCTAATGCTATCCAAAGATTGTAAGACACAAAATATTTCTTTTCTCCACAAATTTTTACCAAATTTTGTTTGCCTTCGATAAAATGGGGGATTTGAAATAGGATATGGACATGTATCCAAGGATAAATAAAGGGAAGTTTTTCGAATGTTAAAATTAGAACTAACCCATGGTATGCACGTATCTAAAATGAGGATGCATGCACAAGGCACATGAACTATTTGAGTTGCATATCTCAGTAGGCTGCAAACATAGCCTGCACAAATGCACACATGTAGTGCAACTAAGTTTCAATGGATAATTTAAAAAACAACTATATTTGACAAAAATCTTCTATATTTTATGCTTTGATGGATGTTCATACCATGATCCAAAGCTGACATATTAGCAGAAGTGCCGCTGATGCTCCCAAAGGGTGTGCAATGAATCAAGAGGATAACTGGATATCTGCGGTGTCCAATATTTTTCATTTAGCAAATAACAATACAAGTGTTTTAGAATGAGATAAAACACAACCTAAAATGATTTGCTCTGTATAGGTTAAAAAAATTATGGAAACCATGGTAAGTGATTTACCTCAAAATTCTACACAGATTGTCATGTAATCAACAATACAAATGTAAAAAGAATGAGTAGGGTTCATAGGATGAATATTACATGCCGGTAAAACAGAATTGTTATTTATGAAATAAGATAACTTGGACCAATCTCTCATATTTTTTTTTCAATCTTGAAGTTTTAAAGCTAATATATTATTTAAATCAAGACAAGCTTTTTGTAACATTTTAAATGAAATTATTGGATCCTAAATACCATCCTGAGTATTGAACTCCAATGTTTGTTTAAGATAAGTTCACTTTACAAAAGTCTTTCAAATGATTTCTTCTTACAAAATAGTAGAACATCAGAATATATCTAAAATATTGGAATTGTCTCTTACTTTTCTGATCAGAGTTGAGACAATTTGCAATGCACGATTAAGAGAAATTTGTTCGCATAAAAATATTAGCTTATATTTAGAATCACATGTTTTTTATTAGAAAAAATAGTCAAGACAAGGGGGCTGACCCGAACAGACATTTAGAATCACATATTACAATACAAGTTAAGAATAATTTAAGAATCAAAATCCTTAGTTTATATTTTGGAACACAAGTACCAAGGCAAACTAATGTTAAAGGTGAATAAAAAACATAAGTTTGCATCTATAATTAAATATTGGATCGTAATTATAGTGCTAAGGTTTATTTAACTCCCTTCTTCCAAAGAAATATGTTCATTACAGTAAGTGAATAATCTTTTATTAGTACTGGAGAAATGAGAGCGTATTTAAAGGTCTTTCTTAAAATGAAGATACTTTTGGTTACCCTAAACAAGAAAAACTTATGGTTTAGTTTCAAAGAGTTAATTTTCTATAGGAAATAGAAACATGTACAACTTAAAAAATTAGTAGAGTATAAATAAATAAATAAATAAACCAGGGGTATATACTTTTTTTAATAAATAAGTTTATCTAGAGAAAAATATATTTCTTGAAAAGTTGTAAAATAATTTCTGTGTATTTAAGGAATAAAAATTGAAGGATTGTTTACTTCTACTTCTTAAAATTGGGATCCATGTCCTTAGCCCTGGGAAGTGTTTAGAAGAGTATTCATACTAATTTTTGTGACAATGTATGGCTTGGAATTCATGTTTGATCTCTAAAGTAGGAGTATTTTATATACAAATATAGAGAGGAGTAATAGTGATAGTTTTAATTAGATAGGTAGGGGAGAGGCCCATGCCCTTCCAATTTAGCCATTGAGTCAAATGACAATAGGGATAAATTTAAGAAATCCCCTCAAGGTAAAGGTGTAAAATTATGTCAAATATTTCACTATTTTGGGAAAAAATATTAAATTGATTGGTGAATTTTTTTAATTTAAAAAAAAAATGAAGTGTATTGGCAATTTTTTCATTTCAAAGGAAAAAATATTTGATTGTATTGAAAAATTATTTATTTGGCATGAAAAATATTTAATTGTTTTGGCGAATCTTTCATTATTCAAGGGGATTTTTTTTTTTTGCAATATTTTTTCAATCCCTTGAAAATTTAAGTAAATTTTGGCTAATGAATACTTGTATTAAAATAAATTTTCCCCTCCTTATTTTATTAATAGTCTGTTTCTATGAGTCATTGTGATGGGCCAATAAAAATTAATTTAATAAAGGAAACTTTCTATGGCACATTACATCAAATCTTGAGAGAATATAGCCTTGTTTTTTTTTGTTAAGTCAACAGGGAAAGGGCCATGATCCCATAATAGCTGGAAACACACTAGGAAGCAAAAAAGAGAAACTATGCTTAGGGTCATGACAACCGAGAGTAAGTAGAATAGTCCCACCCACCAACTTTACCAAAAACACCAAAACATATCTTTAGAGATTTTCTAATACTACTAGCCTTAACACAATCAAAGTTACCATCTGCTATCCAGTTTAAATCACTAAACTAACAGTACTTTAGGAGCTAGTGAAAAAACATCATCGCAGAGTTTTTAAAGTTTATGATACAAAAAACATGTTGTAAAGACCACACAAACTAGAAGTTTAAAACTACCATAGAGAAAAATCAGAAGACAGAACAAAAAACCAGCAACAAAACATAACCAATTATAAAAACAAAGCTAGCAATCCTGTCCCAATCCTTAGATACGATCTTGAGAGAAGACTGTCAATTTTTCAGTATCATCCTCATTGTGCGCTTCATCTTTGGCTGGATCCTCACACCGTTTCCTCTTAAATCTCTCAGTTTGGTTCTACTTGTGGCCACACCAAACAAAGCTCTATTCATAAACCCATCCATAATGCATATGAATTAAATTGCATCTTTAGAATCCTTCTCAAAGATATAAAAATTCATGATAACACTCTCCAGAATATTAATTTTGTCCTGCAATTTGTCAATTTGAGCCTGGAAACCAAAATGGGAGCTTTTCACCACACTAGGGAAAATATGGACATTGTCACCAGGTAGATTACTAGAATGAGGAAGAGACTCACAAGTCATATTAATAGTATCTTTTGGGTTTTTCAAATCAACAATAATTTCCTTTTCTTTTGACGTTTCCTCAAGTTCCTTATCATCAACCACATAGTATTCATCCTCAGAATCCTTACTAGTATTTTCTTCCTCATCAAGTTCAAATTCCTCCTCAATTTCTTGAACCGTTTCTTCCTCAAAATTTTCCCGTACTTATCTTTATTATGAAGCCGAGATAATCGTATTTCCCTAGAGCTCCCTTCATATTTATGTTCTTCAACCTCATATGTCTCCTCCATTTTTTATTCCTCCTTATCAATATCTACCACGCTTGTGATTTTCTTAGGCTTTTATTGCTCATTTTGGTAGAAGAAGGAAAAGGCTTCGAATGGGTGCCTTTCCATTTCTGGGGAGTGATTTTAAGCAGAACTTCCTCTAAAGGAATCTCCTTCTAAGTGGTTTTTCTTTGTCCAGGAATTTGGGGTTTTTCTTTTTTGTGGGAGGGTTCTTCTTTTTAGCACTAGGGATAACCTTTTCAGACAGGGGCTTAGATTCTAGAAGCTCATTTTTATAGTACTTTTAGCATGTTGGACAGAATGGCTTCGTTCTTGTTCAGGGTAAGTAAGAAAATAAATTCTATATGAAGAACTATCAAATCTATGATGGTAAATTGCTTTAATTAAACCTTGATGGAGTAGAGGAGAAGCCCCATTAGCAATACTAGAACTCAAAGAACCAATTTGAAAACAAGGTATATCAATTTTATGGCCATTCCTCAATTGTTTCAGAATAGGAGAGTGATAACTGTGGAAGGTCATATATCTACCTTCCAAGATGAAATATTTCATCATGAAGAAACAATCCAAGGCATATGGGGGAGGTAAGGTGAAATGATCATACCCATTATCATGTGCCAAAATCACTAACGTTTCCCGCTCTTTAAAGAATTATGTCATATATAGAGTTTATAATACTCATATATTTTCCACTCCACTTTAGCACTATTGCATTTTAGCCTAGTGGCCTCTACAATAAGTTCAATAATAATGTTGAATTTAATATCCCCAATAGTGACATTAGCCTGTATCTAGGATTTACAAAACTTTGATTTTTACTAGGTATTATACCCTCCCATGGCCTCAAAATATAGTATGAATCCAAGTCTATCAAAAATATCCCACGAATCACCATTCTACAGTAATTCTTGATAATATCTAGGTTCTCACCTTTTCAAAGGCCCCCCATGATGTTGATCTTAGATAGAATAGAGTGCATAATTAGGGACATGAAAATCCCACAACTTTCAAACACACTAAAAAAAAAAAAACACTTTTCACCTTTTTCCCGGAATGGAAAGGAAACTTCTCAAACCCAAAACCCAAATGAAATTAAGAAAAGCCAAAATAATCATAATCATACCCCACATAATTGAAAGAGCTACTTAAAATATTGATAATGAGATGGTACCAATTTTTTGGATAGGTGATTTGACATTTCCCTTTTCGAAAACCTTTAAAATATTTCCCGCATTAGATTTCCTACTCCTAATAAAAAATGCAATAATTATTTAAGTGGCCTCTTAAAATAAACTTTATGGAATGCCAGATTGGCATTTGCCTAGCATCAACATTCATAAGAAACTAGTCACCTTGACACAGGCACCCATTAAAAATGATAAGGGTCTAGATAGAAGGAAAAGCCCAAGATAATCTTTCATAAAACAACTCATATGAGAATCCCACCTGTAAACTTTGTATCTTGTCATCCCCTTATTTAAAAAATCGACACCATTGTAAAGATGCATCTTAATATTATAAAGAATAATTAACGTCGTCATCATCGGCATGAAATAAGACTGAATTTTCCCCAATAACCATCTTATGATATAAAGGCCCTAAAAACTATTATGATATATTAATTTCAGCATGAATTTAATTATGAAAGTTTCCATTTTCTTTAGGTATGATTTATTTCAATTTATGTGGACACCGGTCATACTTCATAAAGTGTCATTCAAATTATTTAAGTCCCATATTGGCTATAAGATCTACAACACAGTGACCTTCTCTTAAGGTATAACGAATCTCCACATGATTTAAGGCTGCAAGCATTCTTTTATAGTCCAGCAAGATCGATAATAAGGACCATGGGCACCCATCATTGTCATTCAAGTAGTCAGGTATGAGCTTAGAGTCACCTTCAAGGATAAAAAAAAATTCCAAGTTTGGTTCTTTCGTTCTTTAAATTCCTTTCCAAGCAGCAATAGCCTATGCTCTGTTATTTGATCCAAAGCCTAAATTTATATAAAAAACTTCAATGAGAAAACCCTGTCAATTTGTTATGATTCCTCTAGCAACTCAGAGCTTGAGATTCCCTTTAAAACACCCATCAAATTTTTCCAATTATTATTGTTTTCCATGAGCACCCATCCCATTTTAGCCTTGAGATATTTGTTAAAGGATTATATTTTTCTAATACCCAGGCCCCCAACCCTCTTAGACAAGAAGACAACGTCCCATTTAACCAATGAAAATCTTGACTTTTCCTTAGACCCTGTTGAGAAGAATCTTTTTTGTAATTTCTTTATACGATTAGCCACCGATGAAGGTATTTTAAAGAGAAAAATAAAATACATCGGAATTATTTGGAGACATGCCTTAAGGATTTGATTTTTAATTCCCTAGCTTTGCGTTTTTCCTTTCTACTCATCTACTTTCTTTTGAAATCTTTCTATAAGGCTATTCCAATAAGTAGAAAAATGAAATTTGGTAGTAATGTTACTCCAAGGTAAGAGTCAGGAAAAGAAGTAGCACTATACTCAATAATATGCATGAGTTTAGATTGGATGGTTTCACTAACATTGAAGAAGAAGAGCTTACTTTTTTGGTAGTTAATTGTGTTCTTGAGATCTTAGCATAATTCTATAGAATTTATTTCCATTTCTTACCTTCTAAGAGGTGGGCCTCCCCAAATAAAATGCTATCATCTATAAATTTTTGGTGAGAGAAGGTTTGAATATGGGAAGAATCTTTAACACCTTTGAGCTTGTTTTGGTCTTTATTCTTTTGGATTTTTCATCCAAGGACCTCTGCCACAATAATGAAAAAATAAGGAGAAAGGGGATCCCATTGTCTTAGTCCTTTACCCATGGAGAAGAAGCCTATAGGGGAACCATATATCAAAAAAGAAAACTTAGCAGTGGTCACACATTCCATAATCATCTTTAAGAATTTTTCGTGAAAACAATATTCCTTAGAATAGAAAACAAGAAATCCCACTTAACCTTATCATAAGCTTTTGAGATATCCGGTTTAAGAATTGTACCTTCCTTTTTTGTATGCTTCATAGAATATATATTTTCATGAATCATGATAACAACATTCAGGATATTTATTTTCTTAACAAACCCTTTCTGATTTGGAGAAATAAGCTTATCAATAATATGCTTAAGAAAATTCACCATAACTTTAGAGAATATTTCATAAAGGGTATTACATAAAGTAATCTACTTGTAATCAAACATCTTTCTAGAATAAGAAAATTTAGGAATCAAAGAAATAAAGGTAGAATTTAGCTCTTTGAAGAGCTAGCTTGTTATGAAGAAATCCCTTTTATCATTGAAAATGCTAGGACCAACAATATCCCAATATATTTGGAAGAAATCCCAGGAGAATCTGTTAGGCCCAACAACTTTGAAGACATCAAAGGAAAACACTGCTTCTTCAACCTCTTTAAAAATAACTTGTTTGGTGAAAATTTTAGTATCCTTATCAGTGATCACATTGGAGATAGCATCCAATAATTCATTCAGATTAGAGAAGGCAACATTCTATTATTACTCGAGGAATTAGTGAAGGACCTAACAACCATATCAGTAAAATCATCTTGCTCCATAAAGTTACCATTATGTAGTTGCATCCTTCTAATTTTACTCCTTCTCCTATGATTTAGGTTAGATGCATTGAAGAATTTAGTATTTTTATCACCCTTAGTGAGCCACTATATCCTAGATATTTGTTTCCAAAAGACTTCCTCTTTCTTATTTCGTTTTGTCCATTTTTCTCTGAATTTTGTTTCTTCCTTACCTATGTCATCATCATGTTCACCTTTCTCCATTCTCTACTGGATTTATTTTAGGTCCTTAGTGGCTTTCTCTCTCCATTTGAAGATGCCCCCAAAAGAAGTTTTGTTCTAACCTTTAACTTTTTCTCTAACAAATTTCATCTTTTTATAGACTTTAACCATAGGAGATCCAGAGTATTGAGTGTTCCACCAATTTTCCACTAGACCTCCTAAATGAGGGTGTAAGGTCCACATTAGTTCAAACTGAAATGGGTATGGCCTTTTTCCTAGTTATCAGACCAATCCAATAGAATAGAAATATGATCAAAATTCATCTTTGGTTGACAAAATAAGGAGAAGTTAGCAATGTTGTTCCAATTAGGAGAAATCAAGAATCTATCTAGCCTCAAATGGATTAAATTATACCTATGTCTTATGTTAGATCAAGTAAAGATGAACCTTTTAGATTGATATCAATCATTCCTTAAGAATAGAGGAACCCCAACAAGTCAAGCATACTCTCAGTAAAATCCTCCATTCCCCTAGATTTCTTAGAAGGAAAAACATGGGAGTTGAAATTCACTGTCATCAACCATCTTTCATTCCTCTCCCCCTAGATAGTAGCAGCAATAGAGTCCCATATCTCTTTCGTAAACAATTTACATTAGGGTCATACACATTAATAAGGTTCCAAGATTAATTAGCATTGTGACCTTTGAAAGAAGTTAACAAGATACCTTTTGAAGAGTGAATCAACATTCCAACAACTTTATTACAGTTCCAAAAAGTTGTCAAGCCACCTAAGGCACCATCAACATCACTAGAAACACATTCCCCAATAAGCCAGATATGTTTGACAATTTCTTCAAAACCCTCATTCTTCATTTTAGATTCTTGCAAAATCAGAATATCCACTTTACTCTCTAGGATGGAACATTTCAACATTACTGGTTCAAATGGTTTTTTGAGCCTCTTAGGTTCCAAGAGAGAATCTTCATAATTAACTTGATCAAAATCAACAAGCCAACCTTGAGTTGTGACCCCACCCTTAGTGAGATTTGTCTACTCATTTATTTTTATTTTTTGGTTCAAAGAACCCATCTATTGTTCTTTGTTTTCCTATTGCTACTTCCTTTTGATATCTATTTTTCTCTACTTTCTTTTTGTGTTGGTATTTCCTATTTTGTGTCATACGCAACATATACCATTTTTTTCCTTTTTATCCTCCGAATTTCCACCCTGAATCCTTCCAAGAATCATCAAAATCCAGAGGGGAGGAAGAGAATCCCAATAGAGACAAGTTATCCTTGAGGCTAGACGATCCTAACATCTTACAAATAGAGACATGATTAGCTAGAGGATCACTAGAATCCAGTTCCTTCTAAGGTTTTTCTACCATTTCGTATCCTTTTTTCCCATCCAAACTAAGAAAGAAAATAGGTTGCTCGAGTCTAAACATAGAAAATAGGGATTTCTCCAAATTCATTCGAGATATTCATATCCATGATTATACCATGCATTTTTACAACTTGTAATTCATTTCGACACTCATCAATTTGGGTCTTTAAAGAGGTTTTTAACTTCCCAATTTTCTCACTAGAATTTTCATATTAATAATATTGTTATTCCTACCACATTCATTATAAATATGGTCATTATAGTACATGGGGGTGATCTCAGCATCCAAATTGGAAAGGGCCTTAGGCAGGGGAGCTGAGGTAGAAGCATTACCTAGTGTTGTCTAGACTGTTAGCATTCCCATTAGCTTTAGGAAAATTTTAAAGAACAATAGGGCTTCCCTTGGAGCTCACCAACCCAATAGTGCCATTTGAGAAAGGTAAGGAATTAAGTTTCCTATCCCCATCTTTCTTGAATCTATAGACATTTCTTAGAAGACAAAACTTCTTACAAATCTAACAGAAAATTGAAGCATTCTCATACTCTAGGTGTTGGTCCCAAGAGCCAAACCTAGACTAAAGGGTAATATATGAAGGTAACACCTTATCCAGTGTGACATTAAAATGTATACATAAAAAGAGGAGTCTACAATTTAATATTGTGATAATATACACAGCTAGGAGAGACCCAAAAGAGTCAGTAATACTCTAAAAAATCTCAAAGTTCCAAAAATGTAGTGGTAAACAAGGAAGATAAATCCACATTGAGGCCACAATTCCTAGGATAGAATTAGCATCAAATATAGGTTTCCATTTACACAAGGAGATAATTCTTCTAGGGTTAAAACCAAACATCCAAAACCCATTTGTAAAAAACATAGATAATATCCTCCTTATTCACAAAACTAAAAGGATTTAAGCTATTAGGAAGTACATTAACTTTCACACTAGCCTTAATTTTCTATTAGGTAGAAACCCACTTTTTAAGTTGGTCAATAGAGGGTCTAAAGTTTAGAAACTTACCCACCAAGGAGAGTTCCATTTCAATCATAGATTCATCCACTATCTCAATAGGCACAACCACCATAGATCCATTGACCTTAAAAGAAGGAACATGAGAAGTCTTTTTCTCTAAGTACAATGAATTAGTTAGATTGACACCTTTCAAAATATCTGCAAAGGAAGAAGGTTTGTCGAGGTTGAGCCAAGTGTCCTTCAAAGTAGCATAAGTGATAGGACCTTTCTGTAGATCCACATCCATAACAATAGAGAGAACACAAGAGGGTCCCAAAATCAGAAAAGTAGGGAAGCTCCCCCCAGAATCAAACGTAATGATTATGAGACCCCAGAAGGGTCCCTAAACATCGGCACCATAAAATGAACAAGAAACAACCAAAGCAGATAATTAGTGCAAAATCCCTAGAAGACCACATTAACCCTATATATCCTTGAGTTATTACATATAAGGTGATATTGATAATTACGGCCACAGGCACACATACCTATAAAATAACATCTTACCATTGTACATTTATTATTTATGACCATTGGATGATCCCAGATCAATGACATAAATTCTATTTCAAGACAGTTTTAAAGGACAGAATGTTCTACATAAATTATTTAGAATAGATACACATGTCACATATATATACTTAATAGGTTCCCTAACCTTAAAAAGTGACCACATATGTACACGTATATGGTTGATAAGGTTGTACTATTGCACATTGTTTCTTATTCTTCATCACTAGATATGTGTAATGCACTTTAAATAAATATATTGTCAGACATCATTTTTATGATTTCATATACATTCCCATGTGTGATCCACATAAGGAAACCACTTTCATACTAAAAAATGTCATTATTCCAAGACTCTTCCATTTATTGTAAAAATTTATAGAGATATCGAAGATTTAATGCATCGTGTCTATAAATATATACAGTTTCCTTTGGTCTTCATAAAGGAAAAGGGAATTGATATGGTTAAATGAGGAATCAATGAGTTATTCTCAAAAGATGACAAGGAAATGGTGTAACATTTTTAGGCAATTTATATATGGTTTGGGCCTTTTTTCTTTTTCAATTATCCTTAAGTAGATGTTATACCCCCTAAAACATCCTTGAAAATTATCTTGCATGACCCTATCCCCCATGTAATTTGGACTAGGGGTAGAGTTCTTAAGTTTTCTATATGTACATGTGTGTGTGTGTGTGTGTGTGTGTGTTCTAGTTGTTAATTTTGATGCTAATTTAGAATCTTGTTTATTGGTTATCTTTAATTGAATATGTTTATTTTGTTTAGATTAACCTAGACTAATAAGTTGTTGGACTTGTTTGAGTTTTTTTGTTGGTTATAGGTATTGGGTTGCAATATGAAGTAGATTATGTGTTTCTATTGGTGAGTTAGAGTTATCTTAGTACCGTCAATAATGTCAAGGTATTGGTTAACCTTTCTAATAAATTAGATTTTTTCAATCCATTTGAATTTAACTTATTTAATAATTCCTTTAGAGGATAAGAAAGTCTAGCCAGAATCATTTGAATCTACCACTTAACCAAGGGACCCTAGACATTTGTATAAACATCACTATTTAATTATTTTTTTATAAATTCTACAACCCTTGGATGAGAAATGAATCAAATTTTAGGCATTAGATAATGACGATGATAGTATAATCAATATGAATTTATATTGAAGAAAATTAAGTTATAATTTGTTTAAATATTAATCTAAAATATTAAGAGAGCTAAGTAGGTTAGAAATTGGGTAGCCTTATGTATCAACTTATTCCTATGACAATAATGAATGGTATGCTTCCTAGCCATAATAAGCTTTTACATGAATTTTACCTTCAATACATTTTGGTATCTTCATAGCATACATTTTGAGACCCACACATGGTTATACTATGTTAATTAGTTGTTGGAATTCTCTTTATAAGATAAGAAACGATAGTGGAAGTATCATTGGTTGTGTAGTAGGATTGTTACATCATTTTATCAAGTAGAAGTGAATGACTAAGCCCTCTTGGTTTAATAAAAACCAAGCAACTTGAGATAGAATGCATTAAAATAACCATTTACCATTCAAACACTAAATGGGTAGATTGACCATAAAGATGATTAGGTTGGTACATGCTTATCGTAAATAGAAGCATCTTTCCAATTAGCGTCTACAACTATGAATAGTGTAAGGGTCCTATGAGGTCACAAGTAGAGGTTGAATACCTCATTGTGTATGCTACCTTTCTCCATATGAGGTGATCATTAATGAAAATCTTATGACGCATTTAGTGATAAGCTCATCCATTCTTGAGATTGACAGTACTCAAGGAGTATATGATGTCGCAAGATTGCTAGTTGCCACTAGTACAAAAGAAACAATATATGACTAAATAAACTACTAAAAATTATATGTAAATGACTAATTTTTGTCATGTGACCATTCGTAGTTTATTGTCGGTCATTTATCTCAAGACCAAATTTATGACTAAACTATTTTAGTGATTTATTTAGTCATTGATTGTTGTTACCTGGTCATGTATTTATTCAAGGTAGTAATATATTTAGTCATTGATTTAGTCATTACTTTAGTCATATATTTAGTCATTAATTTAATCATTATTTTAGTTATATATTTATTCCTTAATTTAGTCATATATTTAGTCATATTAGGGTATGATGGAATCAAACCACCATCATGCTACTTGTAAAGAAGGTGCTCTTCCATTGAGCTAGTACTACACTTTAAGGAATAATGCAAACATTTGTCAAAGTTGCAAAAGTTGAAATGACAACTTTTACAACTTTTTGTGGAGAATAATGTAAGAAGGGAACTAATGGACAATTAGTTAAAAAGTCACTTATAGGAATTTAAAATGGTGGAAATACTTTATATAAATGTATTTCATCAACCAAGAAGATGGTGGTAAGGAGATTGGATAAAAAAGACAATAAAATCAATTATTTCCTGCATATTTTATATCCCTTTGACAACAACAATAAGAATTTTTGGCATTGTACAGCTTTAGACTGATCAATGAATGATCGTAGATGATTTTATAGGGTGTTAGATTTATTTTGTATTCATTCTCATGTTGCACCTTTGGTATTTTGGTTTTTGCTTATTGTCATTGATGTCAATATAGCCTGATGGTTTGATTTGCAAATGATGGTCAGAGGTCACAAATAGTTAAAGTGTATTAATGACTCATGGAATTTTAGTGAATTATAATCCTAATTGATTCCTATATGGTTTGAATATTCACTATACTAATTAGTGTTGATTTTTAGAATGATTAACACTTTATATAGTTAGTTATGCTTAAAACAGTCTTAATTTTATAACTAACTGATTTCAGTCTAATCAATTTTGTGCATATTAAGTGTTAAGAAAACCCCAACTATTATACCTTTTTGGAAAGGTAACAGAAGGAACTAAAATGGGTCATTTCTAGTTTCAGATTATCAAATGTTCTGTAGACCAAGGCAGTTTTAGACAGTTATAACCATTTTTGAGAAGTTTTGGTCTAATTTAAGTTTGGGGTATGTAACAATCTCCAAAATTTCAACTTCCTTGGATTATAAGTAGAGGATACATTCCTATAAAACATCCAATAGGTTGTTTGTAGAAAAATTGTAGGACGTGAGAGATATGTGCAGTAGATCAGAAGGATAGTATGCAGTCTACAAGGCAAAATTTTGAATGGTAATAATATTTCTTTCAAATTTAAAATGTGTTGAATGGTTGATGATTTCAGAGTATAATCAGAGATTGAGGAAGGATTATAATACTATTTTCAGTCATTTGAATTATTCATTAATCAGATATTTTAATGGTGCATACATACACAATCGAATTATTAATGTTTTGAGGGGAAACTAGTTGTTGATTTCTCAAGAAGCTTAATAGTTTGGAGATAATTTAATCAATTTATCTTCTGGTATTCAAATGTATGATCATGCTATCAGATTAAGGGATTCATATCAAATTGTAAGTTTTTTGTTTTGATAAAGATCATATGTAAAAGAAGACTTGTTTTGATACAAAAAAATCAGCAAGAGAGAGAGAAGAAGTGAAGTGTATCCTACTTTATGTTTTCAGCTTGGAGTTGAATTTTTGATTCATGATTTGTAATGTAACAGAGATTATCCTTTGATTTTTATCTCATTTTTCAGTTTGGAAGTTGGTGCTTCTTGTATTCTTGAAGTTGGTGCTTCAGGTGTAAGGGATTGGTGTTCCTTGAAATTGGTGTTTCAAAAATAGGGTGTTGGTGCTTCCCAGAGTTGGAGCTCTAAAAGATTTGCCCACAAGGCTAATTAAATTTCAACTTAAAAGTGGTTTTTTACCCTAAGGGGTTTTCCACTATAGATATTGTGTAATTTGTTCTTCTTTCATTTCTTGTTCTCATTTCATAACTTAAAGTTATATTTGTAAAAGTGGAAAAGATTGAAAAGTTGAAAAGAGCAAGTTTTTAAGTAACCACTGATTCACCCCCCCCTCTCAGTGGTGTTTGTATTCCAACATCTCATGATTTTTTATGGCATAGTTTGGAAGATATTGTAGTTCCTTCGCAAACTGTCAAAACCCTCAATGAGGGTAAATAGTGAATTTTAAAAATCTGTACCTTTTTAATATAATTTTATATTTTAGCTTAAATTTTGTTCAAATATCGATTCAAGCATGAAAACCCTTGGATTTGGGTACCAGAGAATGAAAACTCTTACATTTCCTAAGGTAAATCTCATTCAGAGATTGCATTAGTGTTGAAAATTATTATTTTATAAAAAAATCAACAAATATTTCATGTTTATATTTGGAGCAGCAACATACTGTAATAACTGGTTTGATTCACATTTATTTGTTGTCTATTTGATGATATTCTAGCATATTTGAATATATATACTTTTTTCTCTAGCATGCTTTTTTCATGCAAGCCAGTGCTACATCTTTCAGGCATTGTTTGTCTTCAGTGTTCACAAGTTGCATGTAACAAAATAATAATAAACGAAAAGTCAATATGTGGAAAAGATAAAAAAAAAGATCAAAATTTCTCCAACGTATGGTATTCACAATATGTGACTGCTATAAACCTCGGTGATATCCCAATTTATACCATGTGCCCCTTGTATCACTCTCTATTTCCCAACCCTAGAGCCTTAAAAGAAATTCTAAGTTCTCTGTGACTATTGTGCGGCCCAATACCTCTTTTATACATTGTTAAGTATTCTAATGTATGCTCTTTAAATAAAATTTTGACCACACAATCCTCGCTTGAATGCCTATCATTGTTCATTTTTCTGTGAAAAATACCTTTGTCGAACTTCTATTGCATGCCCTGTTCACACACATATTGTATGCCCTTTTGCACTTTGCCTACCCTAAAGGTTCTTACTTCTGCGGTGCAGCCTATACATACTAAATGTTCATATATCATCATACATTTTTCAAGACCGTCCATCTTCTCTAAATTGGTTTCCTTCCATAAGCTAGCCTACACCACCAATTC
Organism: Thuja plicata; assembly: GCA_018584345.1. Classification (NCBI taxonomy): domain Eukaryota; kingdom Viridiplantae; phylum Streptophyta; class Pinopsida; order Cupressales; family Cupressaceae; genus Thuja; species Thuja plicata. Next base: position 8,818,901 of record MU224422.1, read on the forward strand.
TCACTATACAATTCCCTGCTACCCCATTTACAGTTGTATGGTTATCTAGTTGATCTCCTACGATAGTGTTTTATTGTAACCGAGAGTGTGAATTCCACATTCTACTCCAAACTAAGCTTAACGCAGTCACTTACCATACAGACTGCAACATTCATGAACCCCACCATACAACTTGATGAATTTGAACACCCTCCTATAGAAACTATAAGGTGTATAAATTATGCTACCAATATACATTATTTAGAAATATGGCCTAGTTTAGAAATGGAACAATCCTCTTCTCAAGTTTCACGGTCTATAGATAGTATGGAGACAATAAGATCCAGAAGTGTAGCAGGTTAATTGTACAAAGCTATTTTCCAAAAACTTATGTCTCTGCAATACTCTGAGTGACAGTGCATTTTCACCTATTAAAATGTTGCAACATAATAGTCTAGAATTTGAACTCTCTCAATGTGGCACCCAATGCATCAAATACTTAGGGCTTGATGATAGCATCAAAACTATGTATTTTGGGTGAAAAAACTAAGAAAGGACCTGCAAGAGACAAAAATCTAAAATTTCTAATGACAGATAGTCCATACATAGCCACTAATTGAATAGCATTACAGAAAACTGCAAACCCAATCATGCAAAGTGGACAATACAAGGAAACAATGATCTTGGCATTCAATGCAACTGTGTCAATTTTAGTTCATAGGAAAATTAAACAGGTAAAGGAAGAAGTATTTGTGATGGAGTAGGATTGAGGGTGTACAATAGGTTAGAAATTGAAGTGTAAAAATATAGTGTGGTTCTCCACAAGTCCTACAAAAGTTATAACAAACACAAAATTGTCTAGGTCCACGGAAAAGCAAACCTAGCTAAATATGGGTCCAAAATGTAGGACAGTAGCTTGCCCAAAAAGATAAATATCACCAAATAGAGATAACAGAAAAAAAAAAATTCCAAAGGTATGGAACAGTAAATTATGATTTTTATTTTCAAAAAAGAATTCGTCCACAAACTCATATTTACATTCGGATAATAGAACTGATTTTCTGCCAATATAAATAAATTTTTGTGTAGAAAAAGTACTGAAGTCACTTTGAATCTCCCCAGAAATGTCAAAAATGATTCACATTGACTGACTCAAATATTTCCTTTGCAAACATCTGGAAAATCAGAACTAGGTCTATTCTACTTGTTTCCATGTGTGTCCTTCTTGTTGCTATGTTCAATCAAGCTGAGTAATATGAAGAAACCTTGATATAGTTACCCCAAATTTGAACCTCTTTCTTGTATTTCACCTTCAGAAAATTACCTACGCACCTTATAATGAATTATAGCTCTACTAAAGATATTGAATTATAGCTCTACTAAATATGTGCTAGGGCATCACAGACAAAAATCCATGCGACCAAAATCCACCATATTGACTAGGGGGAGACCATATGTTTCTCTGCAACCATGGATACTCAAGAGATTCAAAACTTAAGCCAAAGTTTGCAGCAGAAAAAGATAAAATACCAATAACATAATGAGCCCTTGATCCACTACCAAATCAATCTAGTGTTCCACATTAAAACCCTAGAAAAGATCCAATAGGCTACTTGAAACCCCACAATCCCTTGGTCTTTTTATCGCATGTTTATTAAAATAATTAAAATACTATTTCCTTGCACTAGTATAGAATATGATGCTAAGAAATACCAAGTCATTTGTTCCACTGAGATTGAATAGAATATTTAACATCTATGAAATGTCCATAATTTTATTAGAGTATGTTTACATAGAATTCATTCATTTCTCTTTTAGTTTCCAATAAATATACTGTCTGATTCTTGCAGAGAGGTGTAGATGAGGAAAAAGGGATTGATGATTGGCTTCTAGTAACTGGTTTGTGTAATGCAAAATGGTAGTATTAAAAATTTAACAATGTTACTTCATTGTTTGGTGCTAGATTTCGGAGTCTACCTTCTGCAATGACACGACTAGCATGGTAAGTTTATGTTTAGTTTAATCAGTGTTGCTGGCGTAACTCATCCATTCCTCAATTGTGAATGAATGAATTTTAATGATCTCTATGAGACCACAAGTCTAGAGGACCAAGCATTGCATATTTAATAAAATTTAAGTTCTTTTTTATGTTATCTTTTCTATTGTCACACTTGATCAAGAAACATGGAATTTTGTGAAGTCTTCCCTTACAAATAGTTCATTTAGACTTCTCACGTTCAAATTGTTTTCATATTACATACAAATCTCTCTCTCTCTCTCTCTCTCTCTCTCTCTCTCTCTCTCTGGTTCCTAGTTTTAGATAACCCATATAGGTTATGTAAAACTAAGGCCAGAATGTCTAGTCCTACATAACGCGTATGGGTTATGAGGATATATGTAAATGTTGTATTTAGGCTTACATAACCCATAGGGGTTATGAAGAAATCTCTCTCTCTGATGATGGAGTTGCCAGAGGTACTAGTCTATCCTTTGCTCCAACTAAGTGTGTGCCATGCTCAACAATGACATCAATCAACGATGCAGCTACCTGAAGAGTCTCTAACTCCATAGAATACTTTAGAGCTATTGGGACAATGACATGAACCATGGATTTAGGTGCTAATACCTCTTATACTATGTGTCTACCACCCTACATTCCCCAACTATATTTTGCACAAAGCCTCTCCCTCTACCCTGGAACTGTCTAATGTCAAAGTAATTCATCTTTAAGCTGAGGATAAACCCACAATACAACTTTCTCAAAAAATATAGTGGGACCTCCCAATTGTTACAAGGTGGTTGGTCAAAGACCATATACCACCTATCCTAAAAAGTTGCTTTCATCCTAGCGTGAACACACCAATGTATAGGAAACCAACTAGTAGTAGTAAGTAGGTTGTTACTAGTGCTAGAATTAGTGAAAAGAGTACATATGTCATCTTTAAGTATGCATTTTTTTCACCTCATCATATGACAACCCATCTAGATAAAATGCATGACATCTATCCCAATATGAACCCCACTTTGTGACCTCTCTAGATACCTCATTCGCACTATTGGTCTTTGTTTCTAGGGTTTTAGCGAGGGATGAGTGCTGCTCCTGATTAGAGGACCTCAACCTATTCACTAATATAGAAATTTGGGCAGTTTTTTGTGTCAGACAATTGATAAGATCATCTTATGTGGCCTATACATGATCTACTGAAGGACACAAAGGGTTTAGGGATGGCGGTAGTTCTTCATGAGAAGTATTTTGAAGATTTTGCGTAGGTGGAGTAGCGCCTTGAGGGTTTTCTTATTTTTTATGTTCATTTTTTTTCAGGATTTTCTTTTGTTGGTTGTTCGCGAGGAGGTCTTTGTTGTTTCTTTAAGTTTTGGGGATTGTTTCAAGAATCTGATATAAAATTAATAAAAAAACTTCAATCAATTAAAAAACCCTACTTCAATTAAAATGCAAAAAAAAAAATGAAAATTATGAAGTCTTACTTGTTTGACTGGGTGACATTGTTGGAAATTTCTCTAAACACTGATACAATGCAATTGCAAGGAGAACAAGCATGGGTTATTGAGTTTTTTTCTTCCCCAAAATTGATGTTTCAACATTTTTTGCACTGAAAATGAGCCAAATATATAGCCTTTGAAAACCCGCACTGGTTTTGAAGAAATTTTTCTTTTTTTAATGATTTCTATTAGGCTTGGTGTTACGAAGGCAAGGACATTTTTGAATTTCAGGAACCTGATCATGTTATGAAAAATTTAGTTTTTTTTTGCATGTGGCCACTTTCTTGACCAGCTACTTGGTGCAATTACCCAATACATACATATTATATTCCTTAATCACTTGCATATAAAAGACACATTTTTACCTTTAAAAAATGGTATTCTCTTCCAGGTTAGACTTAGCGATAAAAACTATAGTGAGATGTTGGTTGTCCTTTAAGAGATTAAGATAAAAATGAAATCATTGTATGTCTATTTTATTCTAGGACATACAAACCAATTCATTCTAGTAAATGATGATAGAGAAAAAGAAATAAGAACACATTGAAATCACATTCCTCAATATAGCCTAGTTTCTGTAGGTAAAAACCTACTTTTTTTTTGTTGCAAATTTAGCCACAAAAAAAAAATTGTGGCTACCCCTAATATACAAAGGGTTATTAAATATTATGAAATGTCAAAAAAAATTATTTGCCAAAATAAATTATCCTCTTGGGCATATAGATCAACTATTTCCAATCAATGCTTGCACTAGAAGAGCGCTACAAATTCCTTGAAAACACTTTTACAAACCTAGTTTATGCAAGTGCAGACCTCCTCTTAAATATTGTAAGCATAGAAACAGACAAAAGTGATTGTGTCTAGTCCTAAAATACACAAGGTTATTGTGTAGTATTGAATGCCATTTCCTAATTCAAAGAAATTATTTGCCGCAAAAATGCAATCACATTAGTGAGGAAAGTTAGATAGCTATCTCCTCCTTGAAATTTAAATCATATGTTTTATCTTGACCATAAAAGTCAAATGTAACAACATACATGCCAATGATAACATTTCAATCCAAGTTGCACAGTGTTGTTTGACTATATCCAGCCAATATGACACCATACTAAAGTAAACTCCAAGAGGCAAGAGAGAAAATTATGCTAATCTTTTCAGTGTATCCAACCTTCTCAATGAAAATTTTTAGTAGTTCTAGCCCTTATTTGTTCTCCTATTTTTAATAAAAAGGATATCCATAAAAGTTACAAATGGTTAAGCTTCCTCCAAAAATTGCATTATAATATGACAACTTTTTATAGAAGAGGAATAAATTAATAAATAGAAACTTGGATATTAGGAGGAAGGCCACCTTATATCCAATATATTTCTGCATCTTGACCATACTTCTTATTATTATAGCATGGCATGTCATGTTAGATGGTATCAGAATTGGGAACTACTGATGGTGTTGGCATTTATGTTTTGTCACTGATGTCAACATATGTTTTTGTGTAGTCAACAAACTAGTTATTACTATTGTATGATGACTGATAGAAGTGTACGAACACTATAGGAAAGAATCATAATGATCAAAGATAAGGATATGAAGAAGGATGTGTGATGACCTTATTCCCAAGGTCAGTTGACTTAATATTTCATATTGGAAATGTTATAGATGTTTTAGTGAAGACTGGTTTCTAGATTGTGACGGTGATTCTTGATAGAGAAGGTCTCTGTATTTGTAGTATATCTTACAGGTGACGATGATTCAGCTTATGCGAGCTTAAGGGATGAAAAAAGACATATTGAGGAATGTTTGTTATTGATCAATAGTCATGTGATTATTTGTGATGTCAGTTATGACGTGTATTCTGGAGGAGACCATGTGTGGCCCACTTTAGATATGTCACATGTATTATGGATTGTGAGAATAGATTGCGGATCTTGGAGTAAATCTAATTTATTGTAATTGATGTTTACTTGTTTTAGGTACCTTCTATATCTTAGAAAGGGGTTAAATAATTATTTGTATATTGGGAAAGTTTAATTGGCCGACCTAATCAATTATTGTAAAAGGGTATATATGAGAGATATTTTATTTTGAAATGAAGTAGTACTGTGTGATGAACTATAACTAATTGAAATTTTGAAGATGTTAAGTTGATGATCACCAAGCTGTAGAAAGTTAATGCAAGACATTAAATCAGTTAATTTATTGTATTGTCATTGATGTCAACTTGATATAATTTGATTGGTTATATACAAAGTGTCAAAGACATCAAAGAACCAGAGAGATAAAGGTTATGCTTTTAGTAATGCATAAAATTTCAGTATGCACTAAGTGACAACAAACACCGACGGTCAGTGCACACCGACGGATAGAGAACCCTGAGAGGAAAGTCACAGTGATACCCGAGCATGAAACCTGACCAAGCATTACCGATGAGTAGAACCAAAGTAACCCAAGCAGAACTTCATAGTGTTTCTCGATAGACAAACAACCCCGACAGAGAATCCTGAGGAGAAATGAAGTGTTGACTGATGTAACAAATAGTTAAACACCGAAAATAAATAAAGTTCAAAAATGACAAAAGAATTAGCTGGCAAGATCTAAAGAAGGAGTTAACTATTTTTTGATATTATTTTCATCGACAAGATAAAAGCTAGAGATAAGCAAGAGATTTAAAGCTGTTTTATTCCAGTTGTCTAAGAGAAATATATGGGGTAAAATTGATGTATAGTTTTAAAGCAAGATTTGCTAGAATTGTGGATCACACCAAGAATAAGAAAGTCAAGGACTAAGAAATAGTGAAATCATGTCTATAAAGAGACAAGATAATTCATTGTGAATTAGGAGTGAATAGAGAAGAAGATGTTGAAGAGAAACTGGGGAAGAACAACTTCATATAGTCCTGATCAATCAAGCTAAAGAACAGAGCTATATTTTTGCAGACACTGAGAAATAGTGAAGCACAAGATCACTGAGAAGAAGGAATTGGAGAAAATGAATTGAAAGGAGACATTGATCATAAAGGTATTATCAGTTTACAATAGATCTGAAAATCTACAAGTCTAAGTTGTATGTATGAGAATATTATTTATTGTTTCAATTTAACCATTGGATCATAAATTTTCTTACTTGAGCAGGACTTAACAATCCTTTACATATTGAGATACATCCTAAGTAGTATCAAAAGGTTTGGTCATGAAGATACCATAGAGATGCCAGATATGAAGTGACAAACTACACAGGGTTTGGTCATAAAGATAGCATAGGGATGCCAAATATCAAGCGACAAACTATTCTATTTAAATCCTCTAACAATGTCACACCTACCAGTGTGTTTTTAACCTTTCACAGCGTTAGCTCTTCACCGATCTCACTTAAGAAGAGTGAAAATTTTGGGTTACCGGTCCCAAGTAGTTTTTCCCTTAACAAGGTTTTCACATTAAAAATCCATGTGTCAATGTGTTTATGTGTCATTAATATAGTGTTTTGCATTACACACAACTAATTTGGATTGATCGGTATACACTAAGTAACTTACTATATTTTGGTAAATGAAAGACTGCTAATCGGTAAACTACAAGAATAAGGTTTAACAGTCAACTCCGAGAAGTAGTTATTTGTTAAGATTATTTCAAGGCATACATCTTGTGTGACTAAAGATAACTTGATGTTTATATTTAAGATATAGAGCTTTGTGGTTGATTTATTGGAATATTTTTGAGGTCACGGATTCACCCCCCCCCCCCCNCACGGATTCCCCCCCCCCCCCCCCCTCTCAGATATTCTAACAATTGGTATCAGATCTTGTCTTCTTAGAAGGAAGGTTTCAAGACCTAAGAAAAAGATCACAAGATGAGAAAATGAGATTTTCCCAAGTTGAACAAAGACACCTTTGCATCATGGCAAAGAAGGATAAGAGTCCACCTATCAGGTATTGGAAATTATATTACTCAATACTTGGATACTGAATATGTTTTTCCTACATGACCTCACACACTTGATAAATTAAGAGAAAAGCATGAGCATAATTCTATGATGATAGAACTTGCTTCCTCACTCTCCAATGTTGAATTTGAAGATTTTAAAACCTTCACCTTTGCAAAGAAAATGTGGGAGAAATTGAAGTTGGTACATGGAGGAGATGCTAATGTACTAAGAGTTAAGGCAGAGAGCCTAAGAGGTAAATTTGATGACCTAAGAATGAGAGAAGGAGAAAATATCACTTAGTACAGCTGCAGAATAAAAGAGGTAG
>MU224422.1:8836803-8865400 GCA_018584345.1 Thuja plicata
CTTTTGCATTGTTGTCAAAGGGAGAGAATATCCAAAGGGAGAGATTACATATGAAATATCCATCATGGCTATCATAAGGGAGAGATGACTTAAAGATGACTTGAGAAAGATGTAACCTGTAAGGGAGAGAATATCAAAAGGGAGAGATGACTTAAGGGAGAAATGACTTAAGGAAGCTCGAGTACTATATTGTTGTCAAAGGAAAAAGAGATGATCAAGGAGAGAAAAATTCAAAGGGGGAGACAACATCAAAAATAGAATCAGAAGCTGCTACATCTATTTAGTGAAGAGATTGAAGATTGAAGAGAAGCACTCTGCAAGAAACAAATCTAAGCTATATAAGCTTACCGAGAGTCAGACATTTGTATTGGTTATAGAAAAATAAGTTTGGTAGATTGATGTTCAATAAAACTGATATATTTCATATTGTATTAGTAATAATATAGTGTGATAATGTAGTGTTTTTCCATCAATACCAAAGTGAGAGATTGATGAACTATAACTGATTGAATCTTTGAAGATGTTAAGTTGATAATCACCAAGATGTAGAGAGTTAATACAAGACATTAAATCAGTTAATGTATTGTATTGTAATTGATGTCAACTTGATATAATCTAATTAGTAATATACAAAGTGTCAAAGACTTCAAAGAACCAGAGAGATAAAGTTTATGCTTTCAGTAATGCAAAAAATTTCAGTATGCACTAAGTGACAACAAACACCGACGGTCAGTACACCCTAATGGATAGATAACCCTGAGAGGAAAGTCACACTGATACCCGAGCAAGCATTACTGATAAGAAGAACCAAAGTAACCTAATCAGAACTTCACAGTGTTTCTCGATGGACAGACAACCTCGACGGAGAATCCCAAGGAGAATTCAAGTGTTGACTGAGCTAACAAAGAGTTAAACATTGGAAAGAACTAAAGTTTAGAAATGATAAAAGAATTATCTAGCAAGAGGTAAAGAAGGAGCTAACTGGTTATTAATATTTTTTTCATCGACAAGATAAAAGCCAGAGATAAGCAAGAGTTTTAAAGTTGTTTTATTCAAGTTATCTAAGAGAAATCTACGAGATAAAACTGAAGTATTGTTTTAAAGCCAGATTGGCTAGAATTGTAGATCACGCTAAGAATAAGAAATTCAAGGACTGTGAAATGGTGAAATCATGTCTATAAAGAGACAAGCTAATTCATTGTGAATTAGGGGTGAATAGAGAAGAAGATGCTGAAGAGAAACTGGTGAAGAACAACTTCATACAGTCCAAATCAATCAAGCTAAATAACATAGCTATATATATGCAGACACCAAAAAATAGAGAAGCACTGCATCACTAAGAAGAAAGAAGTGGAGAAAAGGTATTGAAATGAGACATCGACCAGAAAGGTATTATGAGCTTACAATAGATCTGAAAATTTGCAAGTCTAAGTTGTATGTATGAATAGATTATTTACTGTTTCAATTTAACGACTGGATCACAAAGTCTCTTAACCAAGCAGGACTTAACAATCACTTATATATTGAGATACCTCCTAAGGTGTATCAAAAGGTTTGGTCATGAAGATAGCATAGAGATACTGATATCAAGTGACAAACTATTTTATTTAAATCCTCTATACAATTCACACCTAACAGTGTGTTTGTAACCTTTAACATGGTTGGCTCTTCACCGAGCTCACTTCAGAAGAGTGAAAATTTTGGGTTACCGGTCCCAAGTGGGTTTTCCCTTAACAGGGTTTCCACGTTAAAAATTCATGTGTCAATGTGTTTATGATTCATTACTTTAGTGTTTTGGATTATACATAACTAATCTGGATTGATCGGTATCTACTAAGTAATTTACTGTATTTTGGTAAATGAAAGTCTATTAATCGGTAAACAGTAAGAATAAGGTTTAACAGTGAACTTTGAGTACTAGTTATTTGTTAAGATTATTTCAAGGCATACATCTTGTGGGACTAAAGATAACTAGAGGTTTATATTTAAGATATAAAGTTTTGTGGTTGATTTATTAGAATAGTTTTGAGGCGACTGATTCACCCACATCTCAGTTATTATAACATTGAGAGAGTGATGTAAAGGTAATTGAAAGAAAGAAAAGTGTGGAAGCTATGAGGATTGGTTGGTTTCTGGATGTAGAGAAGAGTTTGTGATTATAGTACTTCATTGGAATTGACCAAGAAAAGACAGTTGCTACCAGATAGTTCACTGGATTGTATATTTCTGATATACACTTGTTCAGATTGTTAATCCATGAGGGTGTCTTTAACCTTCTTTGAGAAGTGTGCTTGTGTAGTGAGCCCACTATTACTCTTGACTCCTAATAGGGCCTGTGCTTCTACATGGACTATGTACTATAATATTGTAATAAGCTCCTAACAGGGCTAAATCTTTAACATGGATACTATACTCTCAGTACATCATTTGTGGGTGCTAATTCCCATGAGGTTTTATATTTAATAGGGTTTCCTCGACAACAAGGATTATGTTATTGTATTGGAATTTACTATGTTATCATTTGAATTATAGTTTTCATTTATAAACTTTAAAGTTTAATAATCTATATCACAGTTGATTCACCCCTCTCTTAGTTGTGCTTGTGGACCATTAATCCTAACAATTGGTATCAGAGCTACCATTCCTTAGAGTGAAAGCGTAATAGTTTGAGGTGATCCTGGAGATGTCTTACTATAGGAAGGATAGTCTGATATTTGATCCTGAAAACTTTGACAGTTGGAAGAACAAGATGAGAACATATTTGCTATGTTTGGGAATCGACTACTGGATGATCATGAAAAAAATGAAAATATAAAGACTGAGGATGAATTAGATAAATGTAATAAAGAAGATATGAAATTATTTTAATGTAATATAGTCATAAGGGAATCATTGATCAGTGCACTCTCTGAAGGCGAATTTATAGAAGTAAAAGACTTGGATTTTGCACATGAAATTTGGACAAGATTGGAAGCACTGTATGAAGGAGATAAGTTTACAAAACAAGAAAAGCTATAAAATTGGAAGAAAAAGATGCAATCATTGAAGATGAAATATGATGATAACATTAGGGCATATGCACAGAGAATTACTGAAGTGGTTACTAGCATGAGAAACTCTGGAGGTACTTACATTGAGGAAGAAGTGATTGTGAATATTTGTAGATCTCTAACACCTGCATACAAAACTAAAGTAAAATATATAGAGATACCTTTGACACTGAACTTAAATAGAGAGATTTTAATTGGAAAGATAACTACTTTTGAGGCTGTGGAACTGGGAGATTCTTTACCTAAAGTCGAGTCAGCATTCAAGGTGACTGTGCATAGAAACAAAAAAATCTTATCTAGAATCAAAATCACCAGAAGTAATGACTTAAGAGAAGAACTTGAATGCTATTCTTATGAATGGGAACAGATACAGGAGGAAGAAAGAAAGATTGATTAAGTCGTGGCCCTGATCGCTAGAAGAGAAAATACATGTAAGGGTAAATTTGAAGGCAAGTTACCTTTGAAATGTTTTTCATGCAACAAGATTGGTCATTTTGCATCTCGATGTCCTACAAGGGTTCCAAATCACAAACCTAAGTTTTAGAAATCAAAGTATTCAAAAGAAAAGGAATGTTATTATGCTAGTGAAGGCATTTCTGATGATGATGTTGATTATGATGAAATTGGATTTATTGCTATTAAGGATGATGAACCTATACATGAAGAAAAAGTATTAGTATCTCATGTTGAAAATAAATCTAAATGGGTTATAGATAGTAGTTGTTCACATCATATGACTGGAGATAAAAACAATTTTGTTATTCTGAAAAGATATGATGGTGGTGTTGTTAGATTTGGTGACAATAATCCTAAGCTTATCATTGGAGTTGGATCTGTTTTTCTGAATGGAAAGACTAATACTGACAATGTAGTTCTTGTTGATTGACTTAAGCATAACCTGTTGAGTGTTGGACAACTAGTGGACATATGTTATCAATTGAAATTCATTGATAGGAAATGTTCTATCAGAAGTAAATTAGGAGACTTGATCGCATGTGGTACTAAATCTAGAGGTAATGTATTTGAATTGAATACATCTTAAGCTTCTTTTTTTATTGTGAAGGTTGATGATAGTTAGTTATGGCATAGAAGATTTTTTCATGTTAACTTTGATAACATTGTGAAGGCAAGTATGAAATATGAAGTAAGAGATCTACCGAAAATTATGAAACCATCTAACACTATGTGTAGAGAGTGTGTTATGGAAAAGCAGACTAGAAGCTATTTTAAAAGAAAATTTTATTCAGCAAAAGGGAAGTTGGATTTGGTACATAAGGATCTGTGTAGTCCTACAAGAGAAAGATATTATTATGGTGAAATGTAATTTATACTTTTTGTTGATGATATCATTTTTTGAGGCAATGATAAAATAAGTAAAAAGTTCCCTAAAGAAATGGAAACTGAATTTGAAATGTCAATGATTGGTGAGATGAAATTTTTTCTTGGTTAGCAAATTAATTAGAGTAAGAATGGTATTTTTATATCTCAGACCAAGTATCTTAAGGAAATGTTGAAGAAGTTTGGAATGGAAGATTGTAAACCTATTGGGACACCCATGGTGACTTACAAACTAAGTAGTAATGATAAGACTCAAAGTGTTTTTTAGACAAAGTACAAATTGATGATTGATGGTCTACAATACCTAACTCACACTAGACCAGATATTTCCAATGCAATTGAATTGTGGCAAGATATCAAGCAGATCCCAAAGAGGCACACCTTGCTGTAGTGAAAAGAATTTTTCAGATGCCTGAAAGGAACAATAGAATATGGATTGTGGTATGAAATATCAAATGACTTTATTTTATAGGCTTACACTGATGTTGATTGGGTAGGTAATGTGGATGATAGAAATAGTACAAGTGGTGGAGCATTTTTCCTTTAGAAAAGGCTAGTTTCATGGTTAAGTAAGAAGCAGGACTGTATTGCTTAGTTTACTGTTGAATCTGAGTATGTTTTTGCTGCTATAAATTGTACACAATTTGTTTGGATGAAACACATGTTGACGGACATTGGAATAATTTTTGAAGAGCTAGTGGTTATCCATTGTGATAACTCTAGCTCACTGAATATTTCAAAGAATCCTATAATGTATTCAAAGACTAAACATATTTCTATTATGTATCATTTCTTGAGGGACAAGGTAGTAGAGAAAGAGATTAGACTAGAGTATATTAGCACAAAGGATCAAATATTAGATATATTTACAAAAAACTTTGCCAAAAGATGTTTTTGAATATCTCAGAAGCATGCTTGGGGTGAGAGCCCCTCCAAGTGGTAATTAATTGATGTAGGCATGCATCAGTCTAGTGGCTTTCAGAGCTATATCATTTTTTCGACTTGATGTATGGATCTACTCCTCAGGGGGAGTGATCACAAGAATAATATAGAGCATAATTTGGTAATTTTTCACCTAGCTATTAGAGATGAAGATTTGAAAAAGTTACACCTTACAAAAGATTACATAAGAATTATGACACCCTTTTCCATTGCTTCGAAAGGGGGAGAGATTCTATGTGAAAAGCCTACTATTTTAGGGAAATTTGTGTTGAAGATATTGAGAAGATTGTATTGAGAGAGAGTACTTTTTGTGTTGATGGATTTTCCCATATATTGCCATCAAAGCCAAAGGGGGAGATTGTTTGATGATATCAAAATTAGGTACTACTTATGTTGTTGGCATTCATGTTTTGTCACTAATTTCAACATATGTTTCTATGGAGCGAACAGACTGGTTATTACTATTGTATGATGACTGACAAAGTGTACATACACTATACGAATGAATCAGAATGATTGAAGATAAGGATATGAAGAAGGATGCATGATGACCTTATTCCTAAGGTCTGATGGCTTAATATTGCATATTGGAGATGTTATAGATGTTTTAGTGAAGACTGGTTTCTGGATTGTGAAAGTGATGCTTGACAGATCGGGTCTCTATAATTTGAGTATATCTTACAGGTGATGATGATTCATCTTATGCGAGCTTAAGGGATGAAAAAGACATATTTAGGAATGTTTATGTTGATCGATAGTCATGTGATTGTTTGTGACATCAACTGTGGCATGTATTCTCAAGGAGACCTATTTGTGGCTGACTTTTGAGACGTAGCATGTATTATGCATTGTGAGAATGGATTGAAAATATTGGAGTATATCTGATGTATTATAATTGATGTTTACTTGTTTTAGGTCCATTTTGTATCTTAGCAAGGGGTTAAATAATTATTTTTATATTGGGAAAGCTTAATTGGCTAACCTAATCAATTATTATAATAGGGCATATATGAGAGATATTTTCTTTTGAAAAGAAGTAGTAATATGAGAGTGGTGAAAAGGTAATAGAAAGGCAAAGAAGTGTGGAAGTTGTGAGGCTTGATTGGTTGTTGGACGTAGAGCAGAGTTTGTGATTATAGTACTTCATCGGAACTGACCAAGCAAAGATAGTTGCTATTAGACAATTTACTGGATTGTATATTTCTAATATGCCACTTGCTCAGATTGTTAATCCTTGAGGGTGGCTTTAACCTTCTTTGGCCAGTGTGCCTGGGTAGTGAGCCCACTGTTACTCTTGACTCCTAACAGGGCATGTCCTTTAACATGGACTATGTACTTTAATGTTGTAATAGGCTCCTAACAGGGCTAAATCTTGAACATGGATACTATACTCTCAGTACATAATATGTGTGTGCTGATTCCCACTAGGGTTTTACCTTTAACAAGGTTTCCTCGACAACAAGGATTGTGTTATTGTATTGGCATTTACTGTGTTATCATTTGAATTGTAGTTTTGGTTTTTAAATTTTAAATTCTAATAATCTGTATCAAAACTGAATCACCCCCCTCTTAGTTGTGTGTGTGGGCTGTTATTCCTAACATGTCATCAATGTAAATTCTTTTCTAATCAAGAAGAATCCTTAAGCTTAAATGTTGAAAGGTAGTACATTGAATAGTCTCCACAATTCTCATGCTGAACATTTAGGCTATACAAAACCCATGAAATATTAAAGCCAAACAACATGCTATAACTTTAAATGGTGGTAAACTTATGAACCCATCTTCATAGCCTCTTTAAATGAAAAAAACTCCTACAAGAAGGGTTATGAACTCCTACATTATAAATGCTATAAGAAATTACAAAAAAAATAAACTAAATCTTGAGTGCATCTTACCTACATTAGAAAACCAACATATTATCTCTTTTGTAAAATGTCCTACACACATCATGTAATACTTTTCCTGCAATATATTTTGACTTTTGGCATTGCTATATGACTTTGCTCTTGTGTAGTTATTTTTTTGTTATCCATCCTCATCTATTAATATTTGAAGTATTAAATTGTATAGAGATTCTTATATATATTAAATCTATATATCTACATGCGTGTGTGTACATATGCATATGTGTGTATCAAAAAAAATGATATATTGTGTTTCTAAATAATCTATCAAAATAAATCAAATAAAGAAAAATAGTTTCAATTTTTTGTAACATTCTATAGACTATTCTTTAAATAGAACATTTCATTAGTTAAAAATTTATATTTAAATTATCTATTTCTTTTATATAAATGTATCACACAAATCTATTTTTTGACCTCCCAAAATACTTAAAATAATAATGCATAATATCCAATTTAAATAAAATTGAATGAATTTTTTTTTTACATTAACATAACAAATAAATGTGTTGGTTAACTAAAACAAAAAGTACAATTTCTTAAAATAATGATATTTTTGAATCATTACTTTATTCTCATTTTAAAACAATTATTTTATTTTTATGCCTTTTTTTTTGGTCATTTAAAAAATATGCACATACATTATAAGTTACACTTGGGATATTCCAATTCTTAAGGTTGGATATTCATTGGACATTCGACTGAAGGGTTGAACCTATATGTGACATGTCCAACTCTAGAATTATTCATAAATGTAAAACCTTAAATGCTTAATTGAAGGTTTTCTCTATGTAAGTTTATGGGTAACTATAAACATTAGTCTTAAGAGCCAAAATTTATCAATTGAAATAAATAATAATAATAAACTATTTAATAAAATATATTAACAACAATACCTAACAATTTTTTATAAAAAAAAAAATAATACTTACTTTTATTTTTATTTTTTTATGGATAAGAGGTGAATCCGAGATGAAATTTATTAATTAAAATAAAAGTACATCAGTCCTCATTCAAAAGGCCATATAACCTATAACTAGCTCATACTCACTTTTATTCTTAACATTGTCTTATTGAAAAATATATTATAGCTTAATTAAACTTTGCATAGAACAAACGTTCAATTATTTTTCTATTCTCTTAATTTTGTTTTAAGAAATCAAAGTCAAAAGGAAACAAATTATTTTTCTATTCTCTTAATTTCGTTTCTAGCACCATTAAATTAACATTTACCCTCCCTATTGCTTTCATCTTATTCAATTTTAGATAGAGCAGTTTAAACTTTCAAGTCATACACATACTCATTTATTGTTTCCATTTAAGCATTAACTATAAATTTTGGCTATTTTGTATAAATATTGCAGCAGAGCGTATTATGAGAATGTATCGCTTGAGAATATCAGTGAAGTGATGAAAGTGTTCTCCTTTGAAATTTAAATTAATTAATAGCTAGAAACCACCTATAATATAATAATATTAAATAAATTAAAAAATTCATTATATTGTTTAAAATCTTGGGTAAATGTTTTTCCTTTTATATTTTTTACATATTGATAATTAACACATTAAGATGATGATAACGATGATTTAAAATTACCATTTTTATTTAGTGCAATAGATTGTCCTTTATCAACAAATTCATTTCATAGATAATACATAATCATCTTATTAATCAAACAACAATGTATTGAAGCTTTGAATATTTGAGTGTATTATTTGATAACATACTACATACACTTATAAAAGGAAAGTGATATGTCTATACAAGAAAGTATTACATTTTCTACCAAAATTTAGTATAACTGAGTATTCTGGCATTCTTGAAAACTTAAATTTTACTTTGCCAAGAGGCTCTTGCCTTAAGGATTATATGACAAAACTTGTTGATTACATAAAATAAATGCACAATTTTTAGAAGATATTGCTTTGAAGAAACAAATCTTGAATTAGACAAACTAGATCAAGTTGCATGGTGAGCCTCATTAGAATGTAGCTCCAAGTTGAATTCCTAACTTCTTGAACTACCATCCCGTTAAACTTCTAAATCATAGACACAAAATAATTTGACCACAATCTATACTCTGCTCCACACACATAAGGTTCCATCAAGTTGTCTCCTGACCCTTAGAAACGTATATTTCTCAATCATAGTATGGTAAACTCTCTTGACAACAATTCATATTGAGGTCAACATTGAATCCATTACTTATCTTTAAAATTAATATTTGACAATACATTTATTCTTCAAATCTATTAGGGCCCATTTGGGTACTAGAATACCATATCCTAGATATGGTCAATTCTGGAAGATGCTGCAATTCAAGAAGATTCTTATCCTCAAAATGAAATCCGGAATATGGCCTGACCTATTTGGTTCACGCAGAAGATGACTGAGAAGATGCATAAGGAATTTTAATTCTTTATTTTTTAATTTCTTTGAATATGGTGTGTATATGTGTGTATATATATACACATGCACACATGTGTATATACATAGATACATGTATATATATACATGCGTTTATATAGACACACACACGTGTATATGTGTATACATGTGTGTACATACACATGTATACACATATACACATGTGTATATATACACACATGTATGTGTATACATATATATATACATTTGTGTATATATACACACACATTACATGTGTGTATATATACATGTGTATATACACATGTGTGTATACATATGTGTCTATATATACATGTGTGTATATATACACATGTGCATGTATATACACACATGTGTGTATATACATGTGTGTGTATATACACATGTGCATATATATACACATATGTGTATACACACATGTGTGTATATACACACATGTATATATACACATGTATGTATATATACATGCTTATAGAAATATAATATACATCTTTATAGTCACGGATTCTACAAAATATTAAATTTAGTTTGTATATACATGCACATGTGTATATATACACACATGTATATACACACATGCATATACACACACATGTATATATACACACATGTATATATATACATCCTTATAGCAATATAATATACATCTTTATAGTCACGGATCCCACAAAATATAAAAATTGGTTTTCTAAAAATTGGAATTCCCATTCCACTTTTTTGTGAAATTCCAATTTCACCTATTTAGGTGGAAGATGATATTCCCATTTTGGGGGCAAAATTTGAATTGCGAAATTGCAATTCCAAATTTTTAGATGGACACAAACATAGAATTAAAATTTCCTGGAATTAGATAATGTCAATTCCAGTCTTATTCCAGAAAACAAACGAGCCCTAGTGCCAAAATGAAACCCTAAAAAAAAGCAAAATTGTAAAAGCAAAAACATTTCTCATGCAAATCGTCATCTTAAAGTGAGAAGCTTACCTGAAATGGTGAAGATTCTTCCATCCTTCACTATCACCCGCATTTAAAATGAGTATATTACACTCTATTAATGAAATGTAGCATGTGAACCTCTAAGACCTTTGAAACCCAACTAAGTGTAGCACAAATAGCTTCAAAAGTACATATGATAAAATCTTCATTTCAATGTACTCGACAAATCTTCAAACTTGTAATCTATAATTTTTATTGTTAAATAAATTCCGTTCTCCTTAAATCTCTTTATCCTATATTTCTAGTGAAAGAAAGATTAGCCGCGTAACGTTTTATTATTCATATAAGTTCAGAACTTTAAAAGGATAAACGTATAATACGTTTTATTATTTATATAAGATTAGCCGTCTACCAAGTCAAATGATCCATCATTTCTCAGTAATCCTAAAATGGGGGGCAGCATTTGAGCATTCAGCAAGGTGTTATATGTAAAGGCATCATAGTTTACGAAAAGCCAAATGCTAATCTCATATGGATATGATCGACAATAGGAGATATCGCTAACAACTGATTTTATATAATTCAAAGTGTGGTTTTACTTGGAGAAACACTAATTTTTTACAGCATCATCACAAATCAGCATGAACAGATAATTCCAAAGTAAGTTTGGTGTATTATCATAATCAAAGCAGTCACTCCAAAAACATTTCTACATTATCCTACGGAGAATTAGTTTCCCTGCATTGAGAAATGTTGCAATCAACAGAGAATTTTATCAAGGAGTTTATATCTCTTCCTATTTTTCCTTTCCATGCTGTCTTTTAATTCAGGCCTTTCCTTCTTTTTCGGAAATTCAGATATCTTTTCATCAATTTCAACAAAGGATTTTCTCAAATCTTTCTTGGCTTTGCTGTTGTGTGCCATGTTTGTGCACTCTTCAAACCCAGAACATCTTCTCATTCACTTAACAGAGTCCCTGATCGCAAGCTTAACATGAGAGGCTGCATCCTTTGCTTCAATAGTGAAACACCAGTCACACACTTCACTCATACTCTCAAAATATGCTCTGTTGCAATATCTGCCCAAGAAAGCAAATACCAATTAAGGAATGTCCTGAATGAATTCTTATTTCTAAAATTGAGTAAAATGGAAGCTATATGGAGAGTGATTGTTAACTTACTGATGCAGGAAATGAATTAAACATTTTGTGAACTGGAATAAATAGATCTGGTTCGCAAAGGGAATCTCAATCCCAATTAGATTTTAAATAATGGCTCCAAGTGGAAATTCTGATGGAAATTGAACTTGAGAATGAGAAATTTACATGGAATAACAAAAGAATGGGTCCTAGCAACATAGCAGAAAAGCTTGACAGGTTCTTCTTCAAAGGGGACTTCTCCATTTTCTCCTTTGATCTCAAAGCATCCATTTCCCCAACCTCTAGTTCAGATCATTTTCCCATTCAGATGGAAATTCTTGGGGAAAATAAACCGTTGCATTGTCCCTTCAAATTTGAGAATATGTGGCTGAAAGATAATAGATTTCTAAGTTTAATCTCAGGTTGGTGGCTAGAATGCAGACCAAAAGGTTCAAAACTATTCTGTTTTATATCTAAACTAAAATATATAAAGCAGAACCTGCTTATATGGAACAGAGAACAATTCAATAACATATCCTCCTCCAATGTGGAGATAGAACAAAAACTCAAAGACCTGAATGAGATCATTATGCAATCAGGTATGGACAAGGAGAGATTCAACCAGGAAAGAGACCTCTTAAGAGAACTTGAAGATATTCTTTTAAAGGAAGAAATTTTTTGGAAGCAAAAATCTAGAGAGAGTTGGTTAGAAGCACGGGACAAAAATACAAAATTCTTTCACAACAACACAAAATATCGCCGAATTGCTAATAGGATTCATCAAATTACTAAGGAGGATGGTTCTCTCACTCGGGATCAAAAAGAAATCCAAAAGGAAATAGTTAGCTTCTATAAAAAAATACTAAATCATTCTGAAGTGTCCCACTTTGCAGATCAAGAAGATCTCCTAAACGATATTCCAAAGCTCATTTTTTATTCTGATAACTTTATGCTTCTTGCCAAATTTACTGAGAAGGAAATCAAGGAAACACTATCACAAATGGCTCTTGACAAAGCTCCTGGTCCTAATAGCTTCCCTCTGAGCTTCTTCCTACATTGCTGGCCCATATTGGGGAAGGAACTCATGGAGGCATTGTAGGCTGGAAGGTCCTCAGGTAGATTTCTAACTAAAATTAATAACACATTCATATCTCTTAATCCAAAGAAAGAAAATGTTTCTTTTATGGATAAATTTAGGCCAATTGCTTTATGTAATACTGTTTACAAAATTCTATCTAAAGCTTTGGCTTGTAGATTAAAACTTGTGTTAAGAAAGATCATTGGGGAAGAGCAAACAGGATTTGTACCAGGAAGGTCAATAATAGATGGCATAATTGTTGTCCAAGAGGTCATCCATTCTATATAATGTAATAAACATCCTAGTATGATAGTAAAATTGGATATTAAGAAGGCATACGATAAAGTTGATCGGAGGTTTTTAGCAAAATGTATGAAAATTTTTGGCTTTTCCAGAGCTTGGATAAACCTCATATATTACTGTATATCTACTCCAAAATTCTCTATCTTGATTAATAGGTCTCCTATGGGATTTTTTGAAGGAACTAATAGCATTTGGCTGGGTGACCCCGTTTCTCCCTTTCTTTTCATCATCATGGCAGAAGCATTACGACGTAGATTTATCAATCACCAAGATCAAGGTTTAATTCAAGGGGTGAAAATCACGTCTTTGGTCAAAGCGGTCACTCATCAACAATTTGCTGATGACCTAATTCTATTTGGTAAAAGTAACAAAACAGAGGCATACCATATGAAAGATATCTTGGATAAATACTCACTGGTGTCAGGGCAAGAGGCTAATAAATAGAAGTCAAAAATATACTTTCTTAACACAAGGAAAAAAGTTCAGCAGGACATCCAAAAGGTCTTAAAGTTTACAATTGGATCATTCCCTTGTCAATACCTTGACATACCAATAGATAAAAAATTAAGGACTGACTCTGCATGGAAACCTATCAGAGAAAGACTGGATAGGAAGATGGATGCTTGGAAAACTAGATGGCTATCTTGGGCTGGGAGAGTGGTATTGATAAAAGCTACCTTAGCAGCTATTCCTATTTATCTTCTTTCATGCCTTTCTCTACCTGTGGGGTGCTACATGAATATAGTTAAAATTTTGAGAAAATTCCTTTGGCAAGGCACAGACACTAAGAGGAAATTCTCTCTAATTTATTGGGATAAGATTTGCAAACCAATAGAGGAAGGAGGTACTGGGATTAAGAACCAGTAGAGGCAGAATCAGGCTCTTGGAGCAAAACTATTCTAGAAAATTCTAAAAGAGAGGAATCTTAAATGGGTAAGAATTCTTAGGGGAAAATACTTTCATCATCTAGACGATGCAAATGTGATCAGAGCATCCAACCTTCCTAGAGGTTCCAGAATTTGGAACTTCATCTACAAATCAAGAGGAGTTATAGAAGAAAACATTTCTTGTAACATTAAAGATGGGTCTTCTGCCATATTTTGGGATGACTCTTGGGGTGGTGATCCTTGCATTAACCAAAGGTTAGGTCAGAATAATATCAGCAGAATTTAAATAGAGGAATGGGGCTCACTGGTGAAAGACTACATTGATCCGGAATCTCATAATTTTGCGACTAGCTCTTGGCTATGGAAGAAATTCAAACTTCCTAATATTGACCCTCAGGAACTTAATGCCTTGAAACATATTATTAAAGACAAATCCTTTTTGATCCAAAAGGGGAAGGATGAACTAATTTGGAACGGGTCAAAATCAAACTGTCTATAAGGTGAAGGAAGGATATAATATTCTCTCTGCCACCCCTTCTCAACAACAACCTCAAATATATAGACAGTTGTGCTGGAACAAAATTTGTCTTCCTAAAGAAGGAATATTTTCTTGGGAAGTAATCCAAGGAAGAATATTGACAGCCAATTGGTTTAAAAAAAATGGGACTTTATAGTCCTTCCAGATGTGTGTTATGCCATAGTGAAGAAAAGGATACAAATCATCTATTTTTAACATGCCCCTTTGCAATGGAATGTTGGAGATGGTTATGTGCTAAACTGGGATGGTCCTCTGCTCTCCCCAATGATATTTTATCTCTTTTTATTTCGTGGCCTCAGCTCTATAAGGAAAGCTTATGTGGTAACTTATGGATTATATCTCCATCCATTCTAATTTGGGAGCTTTGGAAAGAGAGGAACATAAGGATATTTCAAGACATCTCATTGGAGTACATCTCTATCGAAAGCCAAAATGAGGCATCTATTGTGGAAGTAAAAAATGCCAGGATCCACTTACACAATGCTCAACACAAAAACTACACTTGCTGGGATGACCTGATGATTAAGAATTGGTTTGGGTTAAAACTTCCTTTAACAATTGGGAAAGGTGTCAAAGATACTACTAGCCTTAGAGATAATTGTAAATGGAAGGCCCCTTCTTTTGGTTGGAGAAAATTGAACTTTGATGGTGCCTCAAAAGGAAATCCAGGGCCTTTCGGTGCTGGTTGCATTATTCATAATGAGGAGGGTATAGTAATGGCAAAATTGGCAAGCCCACTAGAATATGGAACAAGTAATATGGTGGAATTCAAAGCTTTACTTCTTGGTTTTTCATTGGCATTGGAATTAGGGCTTCAAAAAGTGGAAATAGAAGGAGATTCATTGATCACTATCAATGTTGTTAGAACAGGAAGGACTCAAAATTGAAAACTACAAGAAACTCTGGAGGTCATTTTAAATTTAATTAAAAAATTTGAATCTTCAATGGTCAATCATATTTACCAGGAAGGGAATGCTCTAGCGGATGAGTTGGCTAACATAGCTGCTTCAGTGGAATGCATTAAATGTATTTGCTAAATGATTACGACACTTGACTGGAACTCACTTGAGCTTTTGGTTACCGTTTAGTGGCACGACAGAGGATAGACTGTATTTTCATCCTTAAATCACAATTTAGCGTGGCAGTGGCCAAAGTGTCTGTTGGCGGTGATTAGACAGCTCATGAATCTCCATCTGGCCGATGGAGATCTGGATTAATGGTGTAAGTCTGCTCTCCATCTCAATCTGTTGCGTGATTTGAAAGGTTCTTAAATGCACATCTTGTCTATCCGGTAGGAATGGTACTGAGGTACCTTCTCACGCAACCCCTTATGAAAGATGGGATATATTAAGTGGTAGCATTGGGTATCGACATTTATCATTTTTATGCACGGCAACGAGTCATTCATTGCTAAAGGTAGATCACGGGTATAGTGTGGTTGATCATTCTCCAAGTTTTCTTTTTTATGCATGACAGTGAAACTATCTATATTATATACAAAATAAAGGAATTCCTTGTCTAGATAGTTGGCTGCATTGTATTTTCCTCCTTCGCTCATCTGCAATACTGCTATTCACATCATTATGGACACTCCTATCAAATTTGATGCAGTTGTGGACCAGGTTTCTTTTGATTCCCTTGTCTCTTTCAACCATCTTTCAGATGTATACATCTACCATCATCCTCTGGTTTTCCATGTGGTGAGGAAAGTTATGGGCTTCAATTTTCTACACACAAATCATAGATACAAGGTCCTCTCTGACATTTGTGTAGGATTTCTTACAAGCATTCTAGTGGTAGGAGCTCCCAAAAACCTTGCAAAATATTTGTGCGATAGGTTGTTTTATGGCAAATTTATCATGGATTTACACAATGTTGTCCTCAATATAGATGTGGAGCTAACCACTCCTTCTCCTTGTGATCGAGCCACATCCATGATGACAAGACATCCTTTCCCAGGGTTTGCCCTTGGTGCACGTAGGAATTTTTATGCTGGGCCTCCCTTTCGTCTCTTCATCCTCTGGGGATGGGAGTGGGAGGACTAACAGGTGTGCCTTCTAATGATGAGAAGAGGATTAAATTTCCTTTCCAAATTTTTGGGTATAAAGGACGTAAAGTTTTCTCCGTATGGGGATGACTTAGATGAAAATCTCCCTTGGGCACACCAATTCAAGTATGATGAGAAATTGGATGGAGTGGGCAGCCCAATTTCTTCTGATACAGATATCGGAGGTGAAGTAATGGAAGATGACTCAGATGAAGAAGAAGATTCAGAGAAAGAGAATGCGGATGATCTTGATGATGCTGAGGGGATGGAATCGGCTATGGTGGATGGCTTTGAGCTTGAGGAGGCTTCTCTGAAGGATGTCTCTATGGATGGCAGTGGGGACTCACAAATGCATGCGAGTTCCAAATCGAACTCAGATCCTAGTACTGAGAATGATACCACCTGTCCCTCTGATTGAATTTTCAGAGATAAGTTAATCTTGGGCAAGATAATATCTATAAATTTTGTTGTTTATTATCAAATTTCAATATTCTTAAGATTAACTTGGGATGAGCCTTGGTGCTTTGGTTTTTGGGTTCACAATCCTCTTGGTAGGATTGGGTTATGAACCAGGATACTATTATCTTTTCTGTTTTATGTTTTTCTGCTTTCATGCTATCTAAATATTAATACAAATACTCGACTATGGCCCCTTATAGATCACAGGAAAAAAAAGATCTGGAAGCCCACATCCCCACACATACTACACTCCATTGTTGTTTCCTCTTATTCTTCTATGAATGAGACTGTATAATGCACCTAAAATAGCAGAATACTTGTTCGAAGAGTAGAATTCAGAGGACGGGGAAAGTGGTGAGAAATTACCAAACAAAGTCATATTATTAAAAAATGGAGGAATGTGTTGAACTAACAATTTGGTGGAGTTAGCATCATAGATTCCATCTTCAACACGCTGCAAGGATAGGTTGAGCTAACTGGACTAGACAATTTTCAAACTATGTGTTCTCCGACTTATATGCTTGTCACTTATCATTCGGTATTTTGTTTTGAGGAGAGTAGGTCCTTCTATATTATTTGAAAATAAACATAAATTAGGCTAGTTGAGCTTTTTTTATGGCATTAAAAATAATTAGTAATTGCACCTTGGTATGTAATGGGTACACTAAAGAAAGGTGGGAAATCAATTAAGAACAATTGTGGTCTATACTATTGCATACAATTGTGTTGTACATGAGGCCAATTGGTAGAGAGAAATATAGGGGTAGATAGAGAAAGATGGAGCTATAAGAAGGTAAGAGTCAGTCAAAGAAAGGAAAGAAGACATATGGAGAAATAGATATGGAGAGGCGGCCAGATATAGATATACAGGTCTATAAGAGGGGAAGAGAAAGGGAGAGGGATGAAGAATTATGGAGATATGTGTAGAGTTGATGAGGATTGAAAACATGGGTCTTGAGATGTAGTGATAAATCAGATTTATCCAACCTCTAAAAAAGCCAAACTTCTACATCCATTTTGCAAAGAATCACAAATCCACCTTGTCATAGGATTTCTTGATGTCTAGTTTTATGATCAAACTTGGTTTTTTTTTTTTTTGGATTGAGTGGCTAGGCTCTTGGGCGATAATGAATCCATCAAATATGGATATGCCTAGGAAAATTCATATTTTCCCTTCCTCAATAATCTTCCCCAGGATCTTCTTCAATCTATTGGCTAAGGTTTTTATGAGTAGCTTATAAATTGTATTGCAAAGTGAGATTGGCCTAAATTCATCCAATCATGTTAGACTTTCTTTCTTGGGAATGAGGACAATAAATGTGTTGTTACTTTTTTTGAGGAATCTGCCTGAAGATCTAGTTGCCTCAAGTGCTTTTATTATTTCCATTCCTAGAGTGGACCAGCATTGTTAAAAAAAACTAGTTAGAAATCCATCTGGCCTTGCAACTTTGTCTAGAGACATTTGGAAAAGTGCTCTCTGCATTTCCTCCTATATAAATTTGGCCATTTGCATCTGGTTGTCCTCTTGTGAGATAAGTTTGGGAGTGTCCTCCAACAATATCCTTTACAAATGAAGATGTGATCCATCGACATTATTTAACAACTTGGTGTAGTAATCTACAATTTCTACTTTGATTTTCTTTGGGTCCTATAGAGATTGTCCCCCTTCTGTGCTGATCTTGTGAATTCTATTAGTGATTTTCCTTTGTTTGGTGTTTTTGTGGAAGAAATTGGCATTCTTGTCCCCCTCCTATAGCAAGAAAATTTTATCTAGATCTTTGTCTTCAGTGTGTCTCATCTTTGATAGTATGTATTCATAGTATCTGAGAAGTTAGTTTCCTTGATAAACAAATTTGTGGTCATACCTTGTTGAATGATAATTTCATTGAGATAAAAAATTTTTTGTTGTATCTCCATTTTTGTTGTGAAAATGTTTTTGAAGTGTGTTCTATTCCACTGAATGAGATTGTGTTTAATATCTTTTAGTTTGGATGCAAAGCAAAAAAAAATTGACCCATCAGCTTGACTCTCTTTCCACAATTGATCGATTAGTGTTGTAAATCCCTTGTCCTTCATCCACATATTCTCAACTTTGAAGGGACACAATCATGCTTTATCTTCTCCAAGAATGTCTAACTGAATGGGAAAATTATCAAACCCCGAGGTGGGTGAGGGTGTTTATTATTTTAAATAAACTATCTATTTTTTGAAATCTTGAGCTGTAAATCTCTTAAAAGGATGCAAGACAATTCACATTAGATTGATTGTCCATCTCTTTTCCTTGTTGAAGGGACCGTTTGAATCCTTACATGTAGAACATAAAAAAAGTTGCACAAGAGAAATAAGTATCGAATCGTCGTACTGCACCATCTTAATAACATGTACATAATTAAATTGAAGCCATAGTTTAGATTTAAAGTCAATTAACTAAATAAATTTAAGTTAAGTATAATATACTCATTAAATGATATATTTAATGATGAATAACATTAAAAATTACTTATTTTTATGCAAATAATATTTTAATTATTTTATTATAAATAATAAATTTATATGAATAATTTTTTTTAAATTTGGGTGTTTCATAATTTTTTCTACTAAAACTAAGTTATTTTTTTTTAGACAAAAGTGGGCTCGCCACAGTATATATTTATTTATATTAACTGATTTGTAAATTCATCTGGGAAAGAATTAGTAAAGAAAACCTAGAATTCTAGTCCAATACATATAGTTATCGAGAATATAAAATCCTATACAAATCTATCTGTTTACAAAATAGTGTTGTGCTAATCACTGCTATGCATTTGACATCCCTATTTTGATAATTGTTGAATTTTAAAGATAAAGGAGGCTACAATCTACAAATTTGAATATATACATTCCAAAAGAAGAACCAAAAAAGCAGGACCCAACTAAATTTTTTTTATTCTTCCATATCCTTTGTTTCAGCTTGTAGATTGTAAATATTCCCGCGGTCAATATCCCATGCATTTTGCCAACCTGTTGGAGGAGGAATGGGAATTTTTGTTACCCAACCATCCATTTCCTTGACAATCTGCTCATGCAAAACCCCTTGCAGGACAGGACCTTTAGTTGGGGAGGAACCCATTAAGGATGGCAAGTTTAGATCTGGTATAGTGGTCGGAAGTGATACTACCTCTGTCATATTTGCAGAGTTTGACGCCTGAAGGAGTGTTCATAGAGAGATATTAGGGGAACCCAAAATATCCAACATGGCATATAGAGTTCATTTGATGTTTGTCTTGAGCTCCTGGACTAATGCTTTATCCACAATCTGCAACATGTTTTTAACAAAATGAAAGATCTATTTCTCCAAGGCACACTTAATATTGTCATACACCATTATGCATTCATGTTTAGCCAGTAGCTGATGCCGAGAGAATAGACCTCCCACTAGAGCACACCCCGACCACAAATTGTATTTGTGTATTGCAATCATTAACCTATTATCCATAATGTACTATGGATGAACCACCTTATTGGCTATTAGCACCAATAAATCCATAGATTGAAGAAAATCCATCGTATTGGACACGCAAATTGACATAATTTGTGAAGAAAATAGAAATTTCTTAGATCTTCGCATTAAAAAATGCTCACCAATTACCCTTTGAATGCCTTTGCGTATCACCGGAGCATGG
Organism: Thuja plicata; assembly: GCA_018584345.1. Taxonomy (NCBI): domain Eukaryota; kingdom Viridiplantae; phylum Streptophyta; class Pinopsida; order Cupressales; family Cupressaceae; genus Thuja; species Thuja plicata. The sequence goes on from MU224422.1 coordinate 8,857,491, forward strand.
CAGATAAACACGTAGTCAAGTTGAAAATCATCTACCATAGTAGGAAGATGCACCTCTATTTCTCCATGCAGAAGAAAGATTTTGTAGTAATGGGGTAGCGATTCATCATGTAGGAGACCGCAAGACTCACACTTTGGGCCTGAATCTGTAGAGAGTGCCATCAGACATATCCCAGAAAATTGAAATGTTATTTATAGAGTTGGATAATATTACCTGTCTAGTTTATATGTTAATGGTGACAAGACACTATGAAGATCTCATACAATCGCCAACATAAAATGATGTCTTGTCCAATCCATGAGTTAAATCCCTTCGCACACTTTAGCTTTTAACTACCAAGACGCCATATCTTTTGCACACTGCTAGGGACCATTCTGGGCACTCTGCGTGACATATAATGACATGGGAAGCATTATGTCAGTGTGGTCTTGAGTTACTCGCAAGCTATGTGGGTTGGCCTTTATTGCCCATTTGCATTAACTTAGTACCCATATGATGCTACAAGTTGCACACTCAGTAGTTGAGTTAGGAAAGGCCTTTTAAATTGAGATGAACTTTACAAGTCTGAGATCATCGTCAGCACCAATCATCACATTCTTAATTCACATTGAGTTATTGTGTGTGTCATTGCTATGTCATTAGGCCTGGAAATCTTACCTCACACACGACCCGTTTGTTTCATCCCCCATATTTTTCATCATAATAAAGTCATGCTTCTCCCATGTTAAGCTTTTCAATTGCAATCAATATTTGCATCTTGCAATCCTTACTGATGATATCCTGTGGGTTAATTGCATCATGTTTCCAGTCTTCACATCCCAAATTTGCAAGTTAATTTGCCAATGCATTCCCTTCTCGCAGAGTGTGAGATATGAGCAACATTTTGAAAGAGTCTAAAAGCTTCCAAATTTCTTGAAGAATATAGGTTAGCTTCCAATTATGTGACTCACATTTAATGCATGCATTGATAATAACCATAGAGTCTCGTTCCACATGGATGTTGTTAAACCCACCTTTCTTTGCCAAGACAAAACCAGCAAATAGAGCATGTGCTTATGTTATGTTGTTGGTTCCTGAAGGCAGGGGGATCCTTTAATGGCCAATACTTCTCCTTGATGATCTGTTTTGCACACTCCAACCCCAGATTGTCTAGGATTGCCTCGAAAAGATCCAGCGAAGTTAATTTTTACAATCCCAAAGTCAGGAGGAAACTAATAAATGGAATCACGATGTTGTGGTTGATTAGCTTGGTCTTGATGTGCCAGCCAATAGGCACATGGATACGTTTCCACTCCCGAATGATAGAACTATCCCAGTTAGTCAGAAATGGATTACATTTGACTCTTGTATGACTGGCATTAACCACTTCAGATATGGATTTCTCAATATTCATCAGAGCAGATTCAATTGGAGAGGGATTTTGACAGAAGATTCTCTTGTTCTAAAACTAAGTTATTAAGTATATTTTATAGTTTATATATTTGATTTGATATTATATTTTTTTATATTTAGATTTTTAAATTTGTGAACAATTTTTGAATTTTTAAATATATATTATTATTTATTAATATTTTAAGAAACTTGATATATACTCACTATGCATGATAATTCAAGGAATGGTAGCTATAAGGAAATGATATCTAATGGGCATCATGAGTCAATATCTTAAAGATACAATATTTCAAAGGATTGCTCTATTTTGATTACTAGAACCAATTGGACTTACAATAATAACTATTAGCTCATTAATACTTTATTCAATATCAAAGCATCAACAATTCATTCACATCACTGAATCCCAATTAAGAAATTTTCTCAATTAGAAGGACCATGATTTACAAGATCACAAAAAGTGATTTGTCTCATAAATTATAAATTGATTGATGAAATGGCCTTCAATAGAAAAAGAAAAGATGCTACAAAACATAGAATCATGTCTTCATCAAGAATCTCTAGAGAATTTTTTTTTTAATCTTTAGAGTTATGTTTATTAGTTTTGGCTGCACTTAAAAATAATATCTATTTTATTTTATTTTATTTTAATTTTTTTTTTGTTGCACTAGGATATCCCCATGATCCAACATAGTGCCCAACCTACATCACCTTTCTCTTACTTGTCTTACAAAGGTAGGGTCAAGAAAGGATGAGCTAGGGAGAGACTAATCTCGTAGGGATGCATGCAATTGTTTGAAAACCACCAACTAATTTGTTCAAAGTATTTTGTAGATGTGTCTATGATTTTGGTTAAATTTTTGGATGGTTGCCTCTATTGACTGATAATCCAACATATAATAGTAATGTTTAATAGTATTAACTGTGCATATTGATACAACCAACTCATGCAATAAAAACTAATTTGTTTACTTATTTTTTACGCTTATCTGTGATTTTGGTTAAACATTTTTGGATGGTTTCTTGCACTTGAGTGATAATCCACCATAAAATAGTTACAAACATGTTGAATGTTGTGGGAAGAGTTTGAAATAACTGTTATATTCGATAACATATTTAGGCAAAAAAGAGAAACCAATGACACATGAAGATTTCAATAATTTATCACAAATCTACATGATGAAAAATTGGTTAATTATGATAATAATAAAAAAAGGCGAAAAAACAATGTTGGCATAGACACATTAAAAAATGAAGAATAAAAAATACTATCCATTTATCTAGCACAAATGGTTTAATATGCAGAAACATATCAAAGCCAAATTCTATTAATTAAAATATCATATTACATATAGAATCACAAAACGGTAGGTAGTGTAAACACATTGGTGGTAGCTAAATATCATGAAATTGATGTTGATTAGTTGATAATAAAGGATGATTGGACAATGCTAACCTTTGATTTTTAAATGAAAGCAAATTTTCTATGTGGAATTTTTTAACATATATATTGTTTATTTTACAACAAAGTTAATATATTTATTTCATAATTATTTTAAAATTTGTGTATCTTTATATTTGAAAATTACATAGTAAATTAAAAAAGATGTTTTTTTGTTATTGTAAGTTATGTCTCTCTACTTAATTATAGAACTTTTTAAATTATAAATTAATTAAAAACTCTGAAGGATGAAAACAAACTAGAGCCAAGGTTCAATCTAAAATTTCAAGTTCTTATCCTATCAAAAAAAATATCCAAGATTAAGGAAAAAGACTAAAACAATGTCATTGTGAAAGTTCTTTTAAAGAAGAAATGCTAAGATTTCATCCCTTATCACCACTCAAATAGCATTTTGAATTAGTACAGTACCAATGAAGCTCAAATAGCATTTTGAATTTGTACAGTACCAATGAAGAAGATCTTATTAAGCTTTTCTAAATAGGTCTTTGTTGATTCTTGTTTAAATGAGATTGTAAACCGCATCTAGAAATTTCGATATTCTTGTTTGATGCATAGAGAGAGGGGGAAAGTAGTGTAAAATTGTCAAACTAAAGGTTTTCCAGGAAGCATCCTTGGGAATTACGGCTCATACATTCTTGTTGACTATACAACCATGACAATTAGAAACTAACAAAAGTTTTTTTCCATTTTATATGAATGACAATTCTAGTTTTATTTTGAGCTATTAAAGTCAAGCTGCAAGTTTTGGTCAATTTGAATTTTGTATATTTTGAATATCCTATCATATAAATAAACATTGTATTAATGCCTAATTTTTAAAATTTTGTTTAGAAAAATCTCAAATTAAAATAAGACTAAACCACTTTGTAATTAGACAGATCTCTCTAATATTCTTCCTAAAGTCTCATTGAATACGACGATGGTGTCCAATTCCCATTTACATAAGAATGGAATTCTGAGTGAAAAAGTCGCATTGACCAAAACACACACACATTGACTTCAAAGTAAACGTAAGTCTTATTCCGGCATTCCCACATCATGATAGAAAAATTCAAAATCAAATCAGAAGTGACATTTGAAGAAAATGGAGAAAAACTTTAGTTAGTCTACAAATGCTACATGGAAAAATAGTGGTTTGAAAATTTCACACTTCTTTCCCACTCCCTTTCTATACGACAAACACGAATTCTCATATTTTTAGCTGCAACAAATACATTTTACCCAAATAGAGTGTGGTTAAAGTTATTGTAAAGACCGTCTATTCAGTTTTCTATTTCCTGAAACTGGCTGTAAGAGAAATTTACTGTGCGAATACTTTATACGATGATAAAATGGTTAGCTTATTTTAACTTCAGTATCAGGATAATGAAATTTTCGGGGAAAAGTTGGGAATGGACAACCAGAAAGAAATAGGTAGAATACGTAGAATATTCTTCCAACAATATTTAACAAGATTTGATATGCAGCAGCAAGTCATTTAGCAAAAGAATAGAAGTCAGTTAGCAGCTTAAGATAGAAGTTAAGATAGAAGTCAGTTAGCAGCTTTAGATGAGCAACATAAGGAGATTTGGAAGGTCAAAATTTAGTATGATTGGGTGTAGCTCCAAAACATTGTAGATAATATGTAATAAGTATTGTAATAAGTTTATTGTCTTATTGTAGATGTTTATATCATAATTGTTTAATACAAGAAAGAATTTCCTTGTTTCTAGCTACTATGTTTCTTTTATTTATGTGGGTCTATTGCTAGTTGATTGGCAAACAAAGCTGACATCTGTTTGTTTATTTGGGTTTTAATCCTTCAAAGTGGTATCACAACATTGTGTGTTGTGCCTAATTTTGGGATTTTATTCTTACAACTTTGTATCATAGTTAGAAGGCCCTAAGTCTAATGTGAGTTGAAATATTTTTTTTTTTGTTTTTTTGGATATTGAAGTTTCTAGTTTGTTGGAGACATGGTTAGAGAAGTAAGCAAGAGCTAGCAGCACCTACTAGCCAGCATCAATTAATCGGCAGTATCATGAATGACTGTTGTTTTTCTTTGCAAGTACTATGTAAATTACTATTGTTTTTTCTTTCCAAGCACTACCCAAGTGACTTGTGTCCAATTTTTTTTTGGTAAATATTTGTATTTTTATATAATTATTAAAAATTGACACATTTAATCATTCAAATTAAATTAATTTGAAGGATGAAATTTAGTCATGATCTAATTTAAAGGAAGATTAAATCTAAAAAAATCAAACCAATCATATTTAATAAGAAAAATAAAAAATTTCATTATAATAAATATATAATAAAAATTAACTTATACATTAAAAAAGATGAAAATGACCACACATTTTATAACACTACAACAATTCTAAAATTATTTAATTTCATTACTTTCAATTACTTTATTTAAAAATATATAATAATTAAAACCAAAACCTAACCTTAACAAACCTTTTCTAAAATAAACATTCTATTAAAATAATTAAAATAAACAAGATGATGGTGTCTAAATAACAAACTTATTCAAAGTAAACAAACGTTGCATTCACCAAACCACGCGTGTTGTATTCAAAGTAAACAAAAGTCACATTCAGGTTTTTCACACTAAAAATATCAAAATGAAATCAGCAGTGGCTTCCATAAAGAAAGATAGAAAAATATTTGGTTTAATTGCTATAGTCAACAATGAAGGCACAGGCCGTTACTCCCACGGATGCTTCATTGTCAAGCATTAGTTTGACAATTTCACATTACTTTCCCACAACAATTCTGCTCTTTTCAGGTGCAATAGTAGGACCTCAATTGAAGAAGAACACGATACAGCAATGGAGTGCAGTTTGTGTGGCGACGTGGGCTTTCAACTCTATTTATTCCAATGCAAAAAAATGTCTAATACGTTTTCAGCATCAGTAAATTAGCATTTACCCTTCATTTTTTTCAATTTTAGATACCCATACCCATTTAATGTTTCCATTTAAGCAATGACCATAAATTTTGATCTTATGGTTTTTGCATTGTTGGGTAGATATTGCAGCAGAGCATATTACGAGAATGTATCGGTTGAGAGTCTGAGTGAAGTTTGTGACTGGTGTTTCACAACTCAACAGGAGGATGCAGCCTCTGATGCCAAGCTTATGATCAGAGATTCTGTTAAAAGAATGAGAAGTTCTCCTGGGTTTGGAGAGTGTACGAACATAACCCACAATAGCAAATGCAAAGGAAAGTTGAGAAAAACTTGTGCCAGCATTAATGACCAGACACCCAAAGAGCTGAAAAAGCAGAGGAATACTAAACTTATATGCAGTACTGAAAGAAGAATTGGGAAGAAATATAAGCTTCTTGCTGAAATTGTCTGTTGATTGAAATGGTTTACGTTTTAAGGAAGCTAATTTCTGAAAAAGTTGAGCTTAATCTATACATACTTTCTAAATAGAGAGTGGTGAACGTTATTATCTAAGCCATCTATTCAGTTTTGTATTATAAACCTAGGAAGCTTACTTTGGAATTATCTCTTATGTTTGATAATAATAATGTACGAAATTATCAGTTTACTCTCAATAGAGGATAAAATCCATCCTTTTTTTGTTTTGCTCGGTGAATAATGGGCCAGAGATCGTAACTATAATGGGACAGTATGCAGAACGCATAAAAAACCTTAATACTAATATCTATTAAACACTGCCACATATAACATAGAGGTAGTATAAGAGAAATTTACACTCTATTTTGAGAATTCTTTCCATTCTCTGCTCCTATAAATAACAATTGCCTCCTTTGCGTCAAACATACAGTCGAATCCATATTTTTGAATGAAAAGTGAAACACAGTGCATTGATTAAACCCAATTTGGTGCGCTCTTCTTTCCGATTGCATTTAGAATAATTTGTGAGTCGTCTTCGATGATGATATCGACATTTCTGGAAATGATATCGACAATGATGATATCGACATTGCAATGAACATATAATTTCATTAAGAACTTTATATTTCCTCTTAACTTTTCTATCATTGTAAGCTAACCCAGATTTCTTTCGCTTCTTGAGCTTTCTGGGCATCTGCCCGTTAATGTCAGCACAACATTTTTTCAAATTACTTTTCATTTTTCCATTGTAGGTAAATTTTAAGCATTCTCCAAACCCATCACAATTTGTCTCTCTTTCAATAGGTACCCTGCTATATTAGACCCAGATTCCTCTCCAATATTGTAGCACAAATCACATAAGTCGCACCTCCCCTCTACTAAAACATTCTCAAAATATGCTCTGCTGCAATAACTGAAGCAAAACAAGTGGGCATGTGATCAATCGATGGAACTAAAATAATTGTATTTAATGAATTATCTGAATAAAATAGAAAAATTTAAATATGATGATCTGCAGATCATCAATTCAAGAACCAATACAAAATATTACTCAAGGAAAAATTGTTCCTTTTGATTATGAGGAAGCAATATATTTATACAAATTCAAAATAAAACTGAATAAAATTGAAAGTTCTAACTTCTTATAATCAAATACAACTAATTACTAACAAACAATTGTTTATTAGTTTTTTGATAGGCAAAGGCTGAAGGTAAGATAATTTTATTAATCATAAAGTTAAATACACAAGAGCTCCATCGACTTTGGGCACTTGGTAGGAAAGAACAGAGAAGAAAACTTCCAGTTTTGCCGAAGACGTAAGTCCAGATCATACATAGTGTTTCTGGGGAATACGCCCTTTAATTACAAATTAAAATTATTTTCATACAACCTATAACATTCCTTGTCCAAGATCTTCTCAGTAAAGTTTTGTCTTTGGAAATTTATTTTGCAAGAGTCCCTGATTTTTCATGTCCTTATTGTACCTGCATAGCCCAAATCTGCACCAACTATACTTCTTCCAGCATAGTTAAAAAAAAAATTTCAACTAGTATCATAAGAGACGGAGATTAGGAAGAAAAATTCAAGAACTCCATACTGATGACGAGATACATACTCATATAGAGACTAAAAAACTATCCACATCTAGAAATCAACATGTTAGTGTGTGTGTGTATATATATATATATATATATATATAT
>MU224422.1:8866305-8878432 GCA_018584345.1 Thuja plicata
AAAATCAGAAGGATATAATCCAGAAAGCATATCTATAGCAAAAGAATATAAAATCTCATAAAAACATTTGTTTTAATGTTGCAAAAAGAAATATTATGGAATTACCTCCACTTAAATAGGTGAGGAGCCATTCATAAAAGCTTGGTCTCTGATTTAAATAAATTTTGAGCATATCTGAAATATGAAGTTGACTTAAGAAATGACTGAAAGAAGAAATTTTGAAGAAGTTATGTTTTGCTCTTTTTGGTTCTTAGAGATTCACCTAAATCTATACCATCCATTGCTTCCTCAGTTTCAGACTCATGAAACCATCTCTTTTTATAGAAGAGGAATACCAAATTAATAAATAGAAGCCTAAATATTAGGAGCAAAGCCACCTTCATATCCAATATTTTTTGCATTTTTACCATACTTCTTATTATCATATCCTGGCATATATACATATGTATATATGTATATGATATATTGTGTTTCGTTGGACATTCAACCTGAAGGGTTGGACCTATATGTGACATGTCAAACTCTACAATTATTCATAAATGTAAAACCCTAAATGCTTAACTCAATGTTTTATTTATGCAAGTTTATGGGTAACTATAAACATTAGTCTTAAGAGCCAAAATTTATCAATTGAAATTTTAGGACAAAAGTGAAATGTAAATTAATTGAAAGAACAAATTGTACTCATGATATTCATACTAATCTTATTCAGTAAATAAGATAACATTATTATAATGATAAATACTATATCATGAATGATTTATACTAAAAAAAATAATAATAATAATAGTAAACTATTTAATAAAATATATTAACAACAATAACCAACAAAATATAATTAAAAAAAAAAAGACGTACTTGTATTCTTCGCATTGTCTTATTGAAAAATATATTATAGCTTAATTAAACTTTTTATATAACAAACGTTCAAGTAATTTTCTATTCTCTTAATTGTATTTTAAGAAATCATCTTTAAAATAAGCTAACCCTATTTTATAAGGCCCTGTTTGGTTGACAGGTGGAGTTGGATTTTGATGCCCAAAACTAGGTTTTGGGTTCAAATCCATTGTTTGGTGCGTTAAAACAATAATATGGATATAGTTTCCATCTTCCAATTTTGGGCTAAAATGAGGGTTTCCAACTTCCACCCAAATAGGTGGAATACGATTTCAGAACCTGGTTTTATGTTTTTTTTAACCCCATTTTATAATTTTGTTAGATCCGTTGTTACTGGGTTTCCGACAAAAGGATTGTTTTGCAGGTGCATGGAAGGCTTCACTCCCAGAGGCAATCGCTCATTGGAGTCTGCGAGATTAGTCCTCAAATGGCTATGTTCGATAGAGCCCAATCAACTGCAATGCCCAAAATGGCAGCACTGACGGATTCATCGACTCCAGTGCAACATTGCGTGATAAGCCCGATTTCGCTGCATACCCTGCAACGATAAAGAATGATTGTGAGCAAATGTGCCTCCACAACTGCTCCTGCACTACATATGCTTTCAATCTGCCTTTAGTACCATGCCAAATCTGGTATGGAGATTTACGAGCAATAGTTTTATATTTTCCAATTGCAACAGTTTGAAAGCTCATTTCTAAGGATTCCATTTTGGCACAGAAAAGCAGTGGATTTCAGTGTTTCGTCAAATCTCTTTCATTCTACAATCGTAACACATCATGTGATTTACATTTTTAATACATGTTAAATAGTTCATGTGCATTGGGCATATGGCACTCATAGGCTACACTATTCTGAGACACATAATCAAACCACTCAAGAGCATTGTCTATCGCCAGGGAACTCCCGCATATTTTGTATGTGGCATGATCATATTCATCTGAGACATTATTCCATGTTTGTGTCTTGTCAGTTCCAATTCCAATTTTGAAATTGGCAACCAAACGCAGAAGATGGATTGACTCAGTCATCTTCTAGATCAACCAAACGGTCCAAACTATTTTCCGAAGATACAAAACCGGAAGATCAAAACCTTATTATGAGATAATATAGTTTTGAATCAAATTCCAATTCCCTAACCAAACAAAACCTAAAAGACAAATCCTTTTAAAATAAAAAAAAAGAACTTTTATAATCTACGATACCATTTATTTTTAAGTCTATATATAATATATTTTTGCCAGAGATACCTAACTGTATTACAAACCAAACCTACATACACCATTCACTTTACTATGTAAAAATTAAACTTATGACCTCGTTACAGTAACCCACAATTCCATCCGGAAACGATGGTGTCCAAATCTCATCCACGTTAGACATATTCATAGTAAACAACAAAAGTAGGCTGGCCAAAACATACGCGTTGACGTCAAAGAAAACAAAACTCATATTCAAGCGTTTCCACATCATGATAGAAAAAAACAGAATACAATCAGAAGTGACATCTTTAGAAAACGAAAGAAAAATTTTAGTCAACACACAAGGCACAAGTCGTTAATCGCAAAACTTTTGTTTGACAACTGCACACTACTTTGTCACCTCTTCTATACGTCCAACAAGAATTCTGCTCTTTTTAGCTGCATTATTCCGATCGCAATTGAAGAAGCAGAAGAAACAATGGAGTGCAGTATGTGTGGCGTCGTGGGCTTTCAGGTCTATTTATTCCAATGCACAAAATCTTTTATTTCGTTTCCAGCACCAGTAAATTAACCTTTACCCTCCTTGTTGCAGTTTAAACTTTAGATAGAACATTTAAGTCGTATACATACTCATTTATTGTTTCCATTTAAGCAATGACTATAAATTTAATTTTGGCTATTGTGTTCAAATATTGCAGCAGAGAGTATTATGAGAATGTATCACTTGAGAATATCAGTGAAGTGATGAAAGTTTTCTCCTCATAAATTTAAATTAATTAATAGCTAGAAACCACCTATAATTATAATAATATAATAATATTAAATTAAAAAATAAAATTTCATTATATCGTTTAAAATCTTTGTTAAAAGTTTTTCCTTTTATGTTTTTTCATATATTGATAATTTAACATATTAAGATGATGATAAAGATAATTCATTTAAAATTTCCATTTTTTATTTATTGCAATAGATCGTCTACTAATTTCATTTCATAGATAATATATAATCATCTTATTAATCAAACAACATTGTATTGAAGCTTTGAATACTTGAGCGTATTATTTGAGAACATACTACATACATTTATAAAAGCAAAGTAATATGTCTATACAAGAATGTATTACATTGTCTAATAAAATGTAGTATAACTGAGTACTCTAACATTCACCCGTATTGCATTTTCTTTGTACATGCACTGTTGAAAACTCAATTTTACTTTGTCAAGAGGCTCTTGCCTTAAGGATTATATGACAAAACTTGTTGATTACATAAAATAAATGCACAATTTCTAGAAGATATTGCTTTGAAGAAACAAATCTTTAATTAGACAAACTAGTTCAAGTTACCTCATGAGCCTTATTAGAGTGTAAGTCAAGCTGAATTCCAAACTTCTGGAACTACCATCTTATTTAACATCTAAATCACAGGCAAAAAATTATTTGACCACAATCTATACTAAGTTCGACACACATAAGGCTCCATCAAGTTGTCTCTTCACCCTTATAAACGTATATTTCTAAATCATATTCTCCTGAACTCTCTTGACAAAAACCCATATTGAGTTCAACATCGAATCTATTACTTATTTCCAAAAATAAAAATTCAAATTACGTTTATTCTTCAAATCCATTAGCACTAACATGAAAAGCTAAAAAGAAAACAAGAATATAAAATAAAAAACGTTCCTCATGTAAATCATCATCTCAAAATTAAACGCTTGAAATGATGAAAATTCTTCTATGCTTCACTACCACCAGCCTTTAAAGTGATTATATTACACCTTATTAATAAAATGTACCATGTGAATCTGTAAAACCCAACGAAGTGTAGTACTCCTCAAAATACACATGTTAAAATCTTCATTTCAATGTACTCGACAAATCTTCAAGCTTATAATCTATAATTTTTATTGTTAAATAAATTCCCTTCTACTTAAATCTCTTTAAAACCAGAGACTTCTAACCCAAACTATCCATACCAATCAAATCTTGAAAGGCTAATCACATATTGTCTTCTCGAGGTGATTGTAAAATAAACAATATCCCCATAATTTCAGAGTGAGCATAGTTGACTGTACAAGGCATCCAGCATCTTGGGGAGAGTGATTGGGGTTTTGAAGCTGTGCAATCACAGAGAAGCCCCATTTCATTATTTTCTTCTATGAGTTTTCACAAAATGGGGACTGTATAACCGAACTGCTAGAGGAAGCCTTTAAATCAGTTTGTAAAGAATCCGAGTTATAGACCAGATTCTCTGCCCCTCTACCTTGCAGTCAAGATAAACGTTAAGCAGAAATGCTTGTGAAATAAACTTTTCTTTATTTACTGAAGCCAATCCACTGGAAATTCGCCACAATTTTATGGGAAAGCATGAAATTAATACGAAACATCAGTTAAATGCCCGATTATATGCCTTTATCAAGGAAATTCATACAATGTCTAATTTTCGAAGAGATACTTGAGAAAAGCTGAAGAAAACTTACCGAATAAGTAATTGGACTTGTCTACCACGTTATCCTATATTTCTAGTGAAAGAAAGATTAGCCGCGTAACGTTTTATTATTCATATAAGTTAACATTTTTAATAGGATATAACATATCATATACTATATAATACGATTTATTATTTATATAAGATTAGCCGTCTACCAAGTCAAATGAACCATCATTTCTCAGTAATCCAAAAATGGGGGGCAGCATTTGAGTATTCAGCAAGGCTGCCATATTCTTTTCTACCGAAAAAACAGCCACTTAACAAGAATGATGATAGAAATTTTTGTCGCAATGTGTTATATGTAAAAGCATCATAATTTAACAAAAGCCAAATGCTAATCAAATATGGATATAAACTACAATAGGAGATATCGCTAACAACTGATTTTATATAATTCAAAGTGTGGTTTTACCTGGAGGAACACTATTTTTGTTTTAACTACACATAATGCTGAGAGTAAATTAAACCATTTTACAGCATCATCACAAATCAGCATGAACCGATAATTCTAAAGTAAGTTTGGTGTATTATCATAATCAAAATAGTCACTCCAAAAAGATTTCTACATTATCCTACGGAGAATTAGTTTCCCTGCACTGAGAAACGTTACAACCAACAGAGAATTTCATCTAGAAGTCTATATCTCTTCCTATTTTTCCTTTCCATGCTGTCTTTTAATTCAGGTCTTTCCTTCTTTTTCAGCAATTCGGATATCTTTCCATCAATTTCAACAAAGGATTTTCTCAAATCTTTCTTGGCTTTGCTGTTGTGGATCATGTTTGTGCACTCTTCAAACGCAGAGCATCTTCTCATTTGTTTAACAGAGTGCTTGACATGAGAGGCTGCATCCTTTTCTTCAATAGTGAAACACCAGTCACACACTTTACTCATACTCTCAAAATATGCTCTGCTGCAATATTTGCCCAAGAAAGCAAAAACCAATTAATGAATGCACTGAATGAATTCTTATTTCCAAAATTGAGTAAAATGGAAGCTATATGGAGACTGATTGTTAACTTACTGATGGTGGAAATGAATTAAACATTTTGTGCACTGGAATAAATAGATTTGGAAGCCCACATCCCCACACATAGTGCACTCCATTGTTGTTTCCTCTTATTCTTCTGTGAATGAGACTGCATAATGCACCTAAAATAGCAGAATACTTGTTTTAAGAATAGAATTCAGAGCACGGGGAAAGTGGTGAGAAATTGCCAAACAAAGGCATATTATTAAAATGCGGAGGAATGCGTGGAAGTACGATTTGGTGGAGTTAGCATCGCACAGTCCGTCTTCAACACGCTGGAAGGATAGGTTGAGTTTACTTGACTGGACAGTGTTCAAACTATGTGTTCTCCGACTTAATATGCATGTCACTTATCATTCGGTATTTTCTTTTGAGGAGAGTAGGTCCTTCAATGTAATTTGAAAATAAACACCAATTAGGCTACTTCAGCTATTTCTATGGCGTTAAAATAAGTAGTAACTGCACCTTGGTATGTAATGGGTACACTCAAGAGAGGTGGGAAGTCAATTAGAAACTTTGAAATAAAATGATTTAGACAAAACTTTTGAAGTTAAAAACACTATTAAAAAGGTAAGGACTTAATTTTCTGTCCAAATTTTAGGGAATAGAGGACGGTCGGTTTGCCCCGTACAGAGATAATTTAGATGAAAATCTCCCTTGGGTACACCAATTGAAATATGATGATAAATTGGACGGATTGGGTAGCCCAATCTCTTCTAATAAGACATCGGAGGGGAGAAAATGGAAGAAGACTCAGAAGAAGAAGAAGATTCAGAGAAAGAAATGGGGGATGATCCCAAAGACACTGATGGAATGGAGTCGGCTGCGGCAGTTGATTCATTGCTTGAGGAGGCCTCACCTAAGGAAATCTCTATGGAGGGCAGTGGGGACTCACAGCTGCATGCGAGTTCAAAATCGAACTCTGCCCCTACTACTGAAAACAACACCACCTCTCCCTCTGACTGAACCTTCAGAGATAAAGGGATTAGATTTATCCAAAACTCTCATTATTTATTTTGGATTTTCGATATACTTATTATGAACTTGGATAGAGCCTGAATTCTCTAGTTTTTGGGTTCACAATCCTCTCGGTAGGATTGGGTTATGAACTAGGACACATTTATCTTTCATCTTTCATGTTTTATGCTTTCCTGCTTTCATGCTTTCTTAATATTAATACAAATTATCGGCCTCGGCCCCTTTCTGATTAAAAAAAAAGGGTAAGGAGTTTATAAATAATATTAATTTTTTAATTACGAGAGAGTGGAGGATGGTCAATATTCATAGTCTTTTCTTTTATATTGTAGTATTATTTTATAATTTTTAAATATATTTATAATTATAAAAATAATATTTATCTAATGTATTAATTAAACTTATAAACAATTCACTCATGTAACAATGTGAAACAACCACATTAGAAAACATATATGAAAGTCCAAGAGCCATAATTTACAATTTCATATTAAATTTGAGCTTGGATATCCAATATGAGAACTCCATGCTTTAACCTATTAAGATTCGCTCCTTAGAATTCTTCCATCTATATTTCACTCACTCATTATTATAAAATATAATTCTAATATTAATTTAAAACTTTTTGAAATAAAAGAGGGGTGAGAATTTATTTAAGTAGGAAGAACTACAGCCAGAAGGCGTCAAACAACCCTATCAAGATCCACTAAATGATCTAATTGATGAGATAGGCCTGGAGGTAATTGAGCCATATTTACAATGTTCCAAGTAAACATATAATCAGAGGCCCATTTGGCCAAACAATCAGCAACACCATTCCACTCTCTGGGAATATGGGTGAAAGTAACAGAATCCAAAGAAACACACAAATGAAGAATCTAGTTAACAATCAAGCCTAACTTCCAGCTAACATCCTTAGAATGCGGGTGCATCAAAAGGCGAATCACCACCCGCGAGTCAGATTCATAGATAAGCCTTTTCCATCGAAGGTCACAAGCATGCTCTACAGCATACAAGATAGCTATGGCCTCCATCAGGTTGTTAGTGTGATGACCTTTATAAACTCAAAATATAAACTGAACATCTCCCCTACTATCTTTGCCCTGTCCACCAATACCGGCAGGACTTGGCTTTCCTTTGGAAGACCCATCCGTGTTGATTTTAAGAGTACCTTGTGGAGGAGCACTCCACTTCCCAACTCTATTTATCTTTCGCAAAGGGTGCCGACATGTCTTCCTCAAATGCTTGCCTTCTGGGGGAGGAAAATTTAGGCGGTTATGGACAATAGCATCTCCATGATCTATAGCCTCCATAGTGTCACATTTTGTAGAAACAGTTTCTCTCAAAGAGTGGAGAATCTTCCACCACAAGTAATGAGGCTCCAAGGACACATCCTGAAAGATTCTTCAATTTCGCTCCAACCAAATATGCCAAATAAGGAAGGAAGGTCCAAGATGCTAGACAACCTTAAGAAAGGCCATTTTCACAGGAGCCTTACCCCATCGAGAAAATAACTCTACTAAAGAAGAGACATGCCAACATGATTGGTTCCACACATTCCACCAAGAATGCCACATATGTCTAGTGAAGGAGCATTGGAAGAAGAGATGAGAAATTTTTTCCTCACTAGAATGACACAAAACACACATTGAAGGTCCCTGAAAACCATGCTTGCATAAATTATCCCAGGTGAGGCACCGGTTGTGAACCACCAACCACATAAAAAAATTGCACTTGGGCCAAGAATGCTTATACCAAACTTCTTTCCACCAAGGCACCTCAATTGCACCAAAACTCTGTCAGAGAAGTTCCACATAGCCAGCAGACACAGAGAAATTCCCAGACAAATCACTACTATTCTAAGTTAAAACAATATGCCTGACCAATGAAGAAAAATCCCGAGCCCGTAAGATCTGAGCCAACTCTCGCTTATCTTCCTCAGAACCCCCTGGAGGCCATTCAGAGAAATGTTTCCAATGTGTCAACCCCCCTCCATGTCCAATCTTATAATGATTGAAGGTGTCCCAACCAGCAACGAGAAAAAAATCAGAAAGGGCCTGAAGATGAGGATGAGAGGAAAGGATAGAGGGGTAACCATCCCAAGAGTCAAGCCAAAACAAAGCTTGAGATCCAGAGTGACAGATCCAAAAGAGACCATGTTTAACCAACTGAGCTCCAAGCTTCAAAGAATCCCAAATCATAGAACCTCTCCCCATCAGAGGAAAGCATGGAATATTAAAGCCATCAACTCCAGGAAGATACTTATGGGAGAGGGTGCGAGCCCAAAGATGATGCTGATTAGTACACCAGCGCCAATAAAGCTTAGCAGCAAGAACTTTTCCATTAAGAATAGTAGACCATAAACCAAGGCCACCCTCTTTAATTGGTCTACACACAATTTCCCACCTAACAAGGCTCCATTTAGAAGTTGAGAGATTCCCACTCCAGAGAAATTGATGAGAGAGAGCATCAAATTCCTGAAGGAAGTACATAGGAGCAACCTGAACAAAACATCTATAAATAGGAAGGGCCTGGATAACCAACTTTAAAAGAGTCAAACGAGCCGTAGTAGATAGCCAACAATGAGTCTAGTGGCTAACCTTTTGGCGCAATTTATCAAGCAAAGTTTTCCAAGTGGATCTAGGGTGCCTACCCACCATGAGAGGGATACCCAGATAAACAAAGGGAAGCGAGCCAATTGAAAATCACATAATATCATCAATACGCCTCTGAATAGCTTGAGGAGTATTGAAGAAGAAAATAGAGGACTTATGCTCATTAACTTTCTGACCAGAAGCAGCAAGATGCACATCCAAAGCTTTCCTAAAAGAAGTAGCTTCCTGAACACGAGCCTGTCCCATAAGAGAAGTGTCATCCACAAACTAAATATGAGAGAGATGAGGCAGGCCACCACCCCAATGCCACCCATGAATCAAACCTTGAGTAACACAAAGCTTAAGAAAGTGACCTAGACCTTCAGCCAAAATGATAACGAGGTATGGGGAAATAGGATCTCCTGGGCGGAGGCCTCTAGAGGCACCCAAAGGATCTGAAGGCTCGCCATTCATAATAATTGAGAAAGAAGATGAAGTAACACAACTCAAAATCTAGCTCATCCATTTAGGGAAAAAGCCAAAGGCTAGAATGATCTTTTGAAGAAAACTCCATTTTACTCTATCATAAGCCTTGGCCATATCCAACTTGATGAACATAGATCTCTCTTTTGAAACTGACATAGAGTGAATAACTTCAGAAGCAACAACAACCCCATCAAGAATCTACCTACTAGCCACATAACCCCCTTTCTCCTCAGAGATCACAACCGGAAGACATATCTTAAGTCTTTCCACAATCAACTTAGTGATAATTTTATACACCACATTGTAAATGGCAATGGGGCGAAAGGACTCAAGATTTTCAGCCCCTTCTTTCTTGGGAATGAGTGTCAAAAATTTAATAAGGAAAATCCAAACATAAAATAGAATTGAAATCGCCACCCAAAATCCAAGAATAATAAGGAGCACAAGAGAGAACATACCTAATGTGGTCCCAGAGTCTAATTTTGCCACGAATATCAATAGGAGCATATACATTGGTAACAAGAATAGTCTCACCAAAATCTAAAGCAGCAACAACCATAGAGATGGAATTATGACTAGAGATCCACCAAAGGGGAAAAATCTTACGAGGTTTCCAAAAAAGAGCCAAACCTCTAGAGTTACCCTGCGAACCAATACTCTGACACTGACCAGCATACCAAATACGTGGAGCACACTGATGCATGACCTCAACAAAAACCTTTGTCTCTTGAGTATAGAAGACATCTAGACAATGAATTTCAATCAAATCATGAATATCTTGTTGATGAGTGGTGCTATTCAACCCCCTCACATTCCAAGAGAGAACGATCATTGAGAGGTTTGAGAAAAGTGAGCAAAAATAGGTTTAACCAACCCCAATTCGACCAATAGGTCACTTGTAATCTTAATCTTCTCATGGTCTATCTTCCGTCCCCTAGTAGAGTTATCAGTAGGACCTTTCTTAAGGGGTTGTTGTTGTACTCCCAACCGATGAGCATATCCCTTAGCATGAGAAGCAGATAAGACCTCCCTAGCTAAATCTGTCAAAAAAATATGATCTTCCATGGGATTATCCAAAGTCACTTGCTGTACCTGAGGGCCTTGTTGAACAGGATCTAGCAAAAGAGCTGGAGAAATGACCATATCCACTCCAGCCATAGTAGAAGTGTCAACATTTGAAATACCTTCCTCCAGAGCTAAGGAATCAAGAACTTCAAATCTGTTGAAACCCCCAGCTGACTGCCTATCCTTAAAAGGCCTCTTCTAACCTTGATTACCTTTAGCCTTAGATTTAACTGGCACAAAACCATCCTTATCTTTAACTGTAGCCTCCTCTCGCATGGGAGCTTTCCATTTATCCTCACTACCAACAGGGGGAGGAGTTGAGGAAGGGGAATGAGAAGAAGGAGCATCCTTACAAATTTTGGGGCACTACTGCCAGAGATGGCCATACTCATGACAGAACTGACACCAAAAAGGGATAGATTCATAATCCAGATGTTGAATCCATGATGTAGAACCAATGCAGATTTCCACCAAATCTGGCAGTGGATTATTGAGATCAATCTCGACACAAATACAAGCAAAGGAGGTAACCTTTTTATCCAGAGTTTGGGTAGCAACCGCAGCAGGCTTCCCCAAAAGAGAAGAAACCCTCTGCAGGATATCCTCTCTCTAAAATTCAAGAGGGAGGTGAGGCAGGCAAACCCACATAGGAACTCGAGAAGGCATCTCCTCAGCCAAATTAAAACCCATATTCCATGGTTTAATAAACAATCTAGCTTGATTGTAAAAATAAGGGCCACCTTCAAACACCCTATTACAATTTGCCATATTGGTGAAAATAACCATAAAATAACTATTAGTAGCCAGCATAATATCTAAATCACCTTCAATCTGCCACGACCTCCAGATCCAACTTCTAGAGTAGATAGAGGAATGCGAATACCAAGAAACTTGCAAATGAGAGCATGCCGACTCCAGTAGGAGACATCTTTCGACACCGAAATAGGAGAAATGACTAAAACAAGGTGATCCTGGCTTCGAGGCAAACACCCATTAATTTTCTTCATCTTACGACCCTCACTCACATAAAAAGTCTCAGCCTTTTGCACATGCATGGTGGATGAAGACCCATGATGAGTCTTATCACAACCCGACAACACCAATTCTAAACCCGAGCCACAAAAACTAACAAAGGCAAACAAAACCCCAAATCCAGCACCAAAACCCACCACAGAAAACACAGCTCTTGCACAACCCGAATGCAGCCCACTAGCACACACCTTCGCTGCCCCTGTACACAGACAAACACCACAAATAGCTAGGGCACAAAGACCCTAGCCGCAGCCAACAGAAAATCACAGCATATACTCTCCAAGTACCAATATGCTTCCAAAATTGAAATCCCAACCTTAATCTTCTCTGTGCCAACTCCAACTACACACACACAC